>VWZD01006501.1:372101-748510 GCA_013396695.1 Sakesphorus luctuosus
CTCCTCAGTTTCTAACTTATATTCAGTACAAAACAAAAACTGATAAACTTGAACAAGTCCAGCAGAGATGGTCAGGGAGCTGGATTACTCAGCCTATGATGGGAAGCTGAGGGATTGGGACTTTTTCAGTCTGAAAGAGAAGGCTTTGAGGGAACTTAACAGCAGTCTTTTTGAATACATACAAAGACAGTAATTAGAGGATCAAAACAGACTCTTCAGAGGTATGTTTAAGGAAGATGGGAGGCAGTGGGCATAAACTGAAATGAGACATTCAGACTGGATGTAGGAGAAACTTTTTCACCAGAAGACAATGAAACAGGCTGGATAGAAGAGGTCATAGAGTCTTCATGCTCGGAAGTTTTCAAGACCTAACTGTATAAAGTCCTAAACAATTTGGTCTGATACCATATCCAAGCAGTAGTTTGGTGTTGAGATGTCCTGGTGCCTTGTGCAGTCTGAAGTAAGAGATTCTTCCTCCACAGTTTTAAAGGATGTTTTATATAAACAAGTTTGAATAAACACTTGATCATTTGATTTTACTTATTTAGAGAAAAGAATATTTCTCATTAGCTTTAGGTTTCTGTTGGAAGCTGTGGCAGCATTTTTTAGTTCTTCATATTTGTAAATGAAGAGTAGACGGGACCTGAATTTTATTTCTTTGGATATTTTGAAATTCAGTAGTTACACAATACAGGTAACTGATTTGCACCAAACAATTTTACAGGGTATTATATGTTAAGTCAGTGATGGGGAAATTTGTCAGAAAGGCATGAGAGAGCCTTGGCAACCTCTTTCAATTATCTTGTTAATAATGTGAAGAAATAATGACCATAAAACATGTGCCTCAAGATAATAATTTCCTATGAAAGCATAAATTATACATGTTCCAACAGAGGAGATGATTTCCCCTCTAATAATTGTGGTTATTGATGCTTTTACTGCTTCAGGACATCTTTCTGGATCTATTAAAGAATTAATTGGCTAGAGGAAGAATGCAAAAAGACAAGATTTTGACTTCAGTATTAAAATCTTCTCCCCGTTCCCTTTGGTTGCAGTGTCAGGTGCCTTTAGGAGCATTAGGCATATAATGGCTGTAATTGTAAAATAAGACAGGAATTTAAAGCTGTTCTTTGAAATTCTCAGATGGGTAGACAGTTAAAGTTTAAATGCAAGAATTCAAATTGATTTACCTACAGGCTACCTATAAATGTTGTCATTACATTTTTGCTGAAACATTTTCTTTGATTTTAATTAACGGAGATAAAACTTGGCCAGATGTTTTTGCTGCAGCTCTGTGGAGCTGTATAGTGCAGCACAAGGTATCTGAACAATTTAGGTTCCATAATTCTGTGTACTAACCTATATTTGCTATGGAGGCAAGTAAGATCAAGAATGTTAAGAAGTTTTTTCTATTTTAAGGTGTCTTGGGTTGCCCACGGACTTGCCTTCATGCTATTTTGAACATCCTGGAGAAGGGTACTGAAACAAGGAATGGGCCTACAGCAGTTCGAGAATCTCCTCATCTTGCAGAACTCTGTTATCAGGTATTCATCATATGTTCTGTTGGCATATACTGAAAGTAGGCTCTAAATATAAAATAAGCCACTTCTTGGTTGGTGAACATAGGTGGTTGATGACTTTGATAATAGTTTCATTTTTAAAATGCATATGTTAGGTTTTTATAAACATTAAACTCTTTCTATTCTACCCTTTTCTGTGTGGCAGAAGTATTATCATGTAGCATCATGGAAATCAAAGAATCTTCACTCATGTCAGAAACTTGGAATTGGGATATACTTTTAAAACTAATGTCCTAGATATTTTTGGTCAGCCTTTGAATCTGTTGTGACAATATGCCAATTTTTCTTTTATTTTTTTCATTTTGGAAGTGTAGTTTGACAGCAAGTAAGATATAATCCCAAACAAGCCAGTGAAATTCTCTGTTTCATTCTGTGGCTGTGACAGAATGTATGTATGTCTGTCTGAGGGGGTGAGATGGATAAGACAGCTGAATTAGACGTATATCTGAAGTAGCTGGTGTTTGGAGTTAAATTATGGACTCATATGCACACACTTTTCATGTTGAAAATGCATGGAATCTTGAAAGGATTTTAAACATTAATAAAACAAAAGGCAATTCTGTAGAAGTGGGGAAAAATTTTTTACACTTCCTGTCTTGGTGAATATGGAGACTGAAAAAGACACTCAGTTTTAAGTGAGCTGAACAAACAGGTTTATCTAGTGTCATGTTGTGAAAAAAGAGCCATTGTAATCATCCATGTGCTAGTAGTCCTTTAATATCAGAATTCAGCAGCTGTTATAAGTAATATTTTCAACATTGGAGTAAGCTGACAGAAAACTTACTGTAAATACTGATAATATTATTTGAGCAGTAAACAGTGTTATGCATTTTTTGATTTGGTCATTGGTTTGTTTTTAAAATAAATTCCATAAGTGGTTATCTACTGTTTTTCATTGTCAGGTGATCTATCAGTTGTGTGCATGCTCTGACACTTCAGGTCCAACTATGAGATATTTGAGGACCAGTCAGGATTTCTTATTCACTCAGCTTCAGCATTTGCCGTTTTCTATCAAAGGTAATTTTTATGCTAAGGTAAGATTGTGCATGCTTAAAATGCAATGCATTCTTGGACTCCCTAGGAAGGATAGAAGAAACATAAGTAGCATTAAACTGAATTAATTACAGCCTCTGCTCTGCTAATCTTTTAATTCCGCAAAGATTGAACTCTTCTTGCTTTAGGAAGTTCAGATTATTAGCACTAAACTTTTGTAAAAGAATGTTAACCATGAAATGCATCAAGTCTTCAGCAGCAAATCTTAATCTATACTGTAATTATCATTGTAGTTTTCTTGGGTTATGCTACAGACGAAAAAAATTATCAAAAAGTAAGGGTGATGGTTGTAACCACCTGTATCTTCCCTGCTTTTGAAAAGTTTTAAGCTAATAAATGTGTTTTATGTTACAAATCAACATTTCTCAGGTGTGTTAAACTGAATAAAGGTATTTACTTTATCAGATGCTTTACCACTAGTCTTTTGTTCAGTGATAGTAAACTTAACATTCAAGTATGTGTATCCAGCATATGTAAAGCACTGTAGGCAATTCTTATATAACTTAGGAATCTAAATTAAATTAATATAGAATATGAAGATTCTAGGAGACCTGTGTTGAAGTCTTCCCAGTTTTAATTAAAACTACAGTTCACTTTGGGTAAATGTTTGATTATTTTCACTGAAATTATAACTGACCCTATTTGCTCATGAAGCACTACATTGTTCACAATGACTGTTAGTACAGGTTGTATCCATGTTTGTTTTGTATGTGTATACACTTCATTGCATGCATGTTTATGATATGTTTTCACAATGACTACATCTTCGTGACTTTTGTTTCAGTCTTTTTATCTTGCAAACAGATAATAAATAATGACATCTTCTAAAAGCTTTCTCAAGTGAAGAATGCTTTCCTTGGAGTACATAATATTATTTATGTTCAATTTTATAATTGTTGCCTTATTCCCATCCAGAACACGAGATTTCAACCCTGAATCAAATGTCTTGGCTGATGAAGACAGCAGCCATAGAAATGCGAGTGACGTCGCTGAACCGCCAGCGCTCCCACACACAGAGGCTGCTGCACCTCCTGCTGGATGACATGCCTGTGAAACCATACTTGGGTAAGAGGAATTTATTGTGAGGGTAAATAGACTTGGATAAATGGAAGTATGAGAGACTTTATTTGAATTCTTTTCTTTATAAGCTTGTAACAGTTTGTTTACAATGTCAGGTGTGGAATTGCCACTCGAGAGATGTGAAGAAAGTTAATGGTAGTTGTAGACTCCAAAGTGAAAGAAATCAGGGCATTTTTTTGTTAATTGCTGCTTTGTCTGTATCATTATTGAAATGTCTCAATGTATATACTGATACAAAAATTAAACATAATTTATGCAATAGGAGAAGGGAGTAATTAAAATTGTAAGATTATTTTGGGGTGCAGTTCAGAATTGTTACAGTATAGAGAAGGTGGAGGGTCTTCCTTGGTAAGCAGTTCTAGACAACATTTCTCAGCCTTCACATCTGTCACAATTTTTCAACCCTTTCTCATAACAGATAATAGCTACAGTTCAGTTTTGCTTTTAATATCACAAAAATGATAGGTCATTCTAATGTGATGTAAAATGCAATGTTAAATAAAAAGGCAAGATTTCAGAGTTTCAGTACAAGGTAGAAGTGAACAAAGAAAAGTAAAACCAGGTGGCAGTAACACTCTTTACATGAAGAAAATAGATCAACTGGAAGATACCATAACAGGCTACTGCAGTATGGTGTTTTCCCTTACTTTTATCAGTCTGAACACTCTTCATCCTTGTGGAGATCTTAGTATGGGAAACAGTATTTAAATACCCTACTCATTTTACAGTGTCCATCCCACTGCATTATTCTTACTGGAGGGTGAGATTTCTTTTTTAGGCATTTCTAGTACTGTCTGATCTCTATATGATAATTGGATAGCTGCTGTGAGATAAGTATCATTTTCATTTTATTAACAGTGTAAGGCTTTATTTGTATTAGAAGATCTTTCATGTGAAAGATTTGTCACTGTCTGCTCTCTCCATCTTTCTCTTTCAGTACTAATAAAGTAGGTCGTATTTTTCATTTAGATTTTTTTTGTAATTTATTTATTATGTTTCGTTACCTTCAGCTGATGGTGAAGGAGGTATGGAAGATGAAAGTCGATCAGTCAGTGGATTTCTGCACTTTGACACTGCTTCCAAAGGTAACTATTATGACTGTTTATTATTTATCTGTAAAGTTTACCTGATCCTGAATAGGGGGCAGGGCTACTTCCAGAAACAACACTTTGAAAAAGAAAATAATAGACTTTCTGAACTGCAGCAGCGCATGAAATGTGAAAAAAATGAATTACAGGATCCTGATATAGATGGTTGGAGTAAGTGAGAAATACTGAACTGGAAAGGCAGTTAAAGAGTGTGTGTAAGTGTGTATGTAAGGATGGAATGGCAGAGTGGCAGTCTATAAATCCACTGCTGACAGTAGAAACAGTGAGACTGTTGCTTGGGCTGAACATATTTGTAGTTTCATGGCAATATAAATCCGAAGGCAATAAATAACTTCAGATTCCTTATGGTGTTTCTAAGGCTCAACAAAAGACATTCATTGAAAACCAGCTTGGTGTTTCATTTAGGAGAGAAAATTAGAATCTTGTATTTATAAATAGTGAATTACATGTGTATATAACAGGAGAACAATACAGTATAACATGCACTAAGAATTTAAGGCTCTAGAAGATGTTTTTTTAAACCAGTTAGATTGATAGCACTTTCTGAAGATTTAATGCTTTCTTTTGAAATTTTACACATTAGGATTTGGATTTACAAAGGTAAGTTAGGCTCCTTTTGTAAATTTTTTGTTTTCCCCTTGATACTTCTGAATATAGTTTGAACTGATTTGCATTTCCAGTACGCAGGAAGATCTTAAGTATCCTGGATTCAATTGACTTCAGTCAGGACATTCCAGAGCCTTTACAACTGGATTTTTTTGACCGAGCTCAGATTGAGCAAGTCATTGCTAATTGTGAGCACAAGAATGCACGTGGACAAGTGGTCTGCAACGTCAAGGTGCGCAGTGGTCTATGTTTTCAAGTTGCATGTGCTATTTTATATCTTAATAATAAAAAAATAAGAATCAGTGTCTTAATAATACTTTCAAATAGTGTGTCTGTTTCAGATATGTGCATAATTTATGTAAGCCATTTGGATTAGTTTATTTCTTCTGCATTGCACACAGTGCAGTAGACAGTTGCATCAGTTTAAGACATTTCAGAAAATATTTTTCTATCTTAATCTTTTCCCCATCTAGGAACACCCAAGTTATATGACATCTACCTTATGTATTTCTTTGGTCTCCAGTATGCAACTACCTAGTGTTACAAGTGTGTACAGTTATGTGTGCAACATAGTTGTGTACTGCAGTACTTCTTGGAGCCTTTAGTTAAGATAGTGTCACATTGTGGTGAATACTTGACAAGTGTATGATAAAGTATGAAAAATTTGTGATCCTAAAAAATGTGTAAAACTTACTTGAATGTCAGTTCTTCAGTTGCATCTGTCATTATGTAGCCATCTCCTAAATACTTTTAGGAGATATAAAAATATCTGTTTTCTCACTTGTCCTAGTTTTAGCTGAAATAGAGATAATTTTCTTCAGAGTAACCGGTATAGTGTTGTGTTTTGAATTTAAGATGAGAATAATGTTGATAACACATCAGTCTTTTCAATGTTGCTAAGCAGTAGTTACACCTAGTGAAGGACTTTTGAGCTGCTCGTACCACCTCACCAGTGAGTAGCTGGGGGCACAAGAAGCTGGAAGGAGACACAGCCAGGACAGCTGACCCAAAACTTGCCAAAGAGATATTCCATATCATGCTCACTGTATAATCTAGGGGGAAAACAGGCTGAGGGCCACTCTTGGAAACTGTCTGGGCATTGGTTGGCAGGTGGTGAGCAATTGCATTGTGCATCACTTGTTTGGTATATTCTAAATCTTCTGTTACTTCCCTCCCCATATCCCTCCTTTTCTGTACTATTATACTATCTTTATCTCAACTCACAAATTTTACTTTTTTTCCCCCAATTCTCTCCCTCATCCCAACTGAGGTGGGGAGGGGCAGGGAATGAAGGCTGTGTTGTGTTTATCTACCTGCTGGATTAAACCACATCATCATTAATGCTTCTTTTTTAATGTTGTAATTTTAGTACCTTCACAGAGTTCTGGTTGCAGAAGTCAATGCCCTGCAAGGAATGGCAGCAATAGGCCAGAGGCCTTTACTTATGGAAGTAAGTATAGGAAAAGTTAATAACTGTTTGGTTTTGCTCTTGGTAGATTTCATACTCTGTCAAGCAGTGAGCTTTACTATGAAAGTTTGTGATTTGAGTCCTAACTTTGACTTAGTAATTCCTGAAGAAAAAGAAGATGGATAAGATAAACTACTTCTTACTGTACTGTTCTGTAAACAGCAGACCTGGAGTCTGTTTTCTTTTTTGATTAACCTTTTCCCTCCCCATTACTGATAACAATTGTAGCTCCCACCCCACTGTACAGAAAGCAGTATATATTCATGTCAAGACTGGCTGTTGACAAGTACAGTATATTCATCTTACAGCCAAGTTCATCTTGACTTTCTCTCAGGGGATGCCAGTTTATTTCTCCTTTCTTCTACACATCTGAAGTTTCAGTGAACTTGGAGCTTAATTTTCTGAGGTTCCTGCCTTCTTACAGATTTAGTTGAAATTGGCTAAATGCTTATGAAGAATGAAGGATGAATGACTCGGACTAAATGGGAAGAAAAAGCACAAATAGGTTTTTCATAGTTGTTTTTGTTTTGATTTTAGAGTGCTAGAAAAAAATTATCTATGAGATTGAGACATTTCATGATGAAAGGCCTTGTGAAAAGCAGCTCAAAACCAGAGTGGACTATCTTATTAAAGTAATAGTGGTTTGTTTCTAATAAGGTGAAGACGTAACTGTTTTTATTTTCTGAAGACTATTAGTAATAGACAAAATTGTCATCTGGAAGTCTGTCTTCGCCATTAATTTCTTTTGTCATGTTGTAACTCAATTCCTTTGTTGTGGGTGTTCAGGAGATCAACACTATCCTGCAGTACGTGGTGGAGCGGAACAAGCTGCTGCAGTGCCTGCATGCCAAGAGGCACGCTCTGGAGTCATGGAGACAGCTGGTGGAAATCATACTCACTGCCTGCCCCCAGGATCTCATCCAGGCCGAGGACAGACAGCTGATCATCCGTGATCTGTTGCAGGATGTGCATGACAAGGTAGTGCTGCCCTGGAAATCAACTTTTAACCTTGAACTTTGTTGCTATATCTTTTATCTTTTATGTGAAAGTACTACAAGTTGTAATCCAAATTGTCTGCCTTTGGTATTGGTTTTATTTTTCTGATTGCTACTATGCTCAATTTGAATGCACTGTGGACAGAGGGAATACTCTGTGTAGAGCTACTCTTGAACTATGAACCATATATTGGCAAATTTCAAAGACATTTCAGTGCAGTCCAGTATGATGGTAGTCTGGAAAGGGTGTGTGAAAAAGAAACAGCCCATGTTGATAAGGAACAGGGAAGAACTTACTGAAGGCTGAAGGCAAACAGTACTGCATTTGCTAGTTTATTGCATTCAGATGGCTCACTGCAGATCCTACTGCTGCTGCTTTTGAAAAATGAAAGAGGTGAATGAAGCTCCCTAGTAGAAAAATTAAAGATTTTACAATTAGAAGGGCTTTTGGAAGTGTGAGAGTTTTTCTTTAAAGTCTAGGTGTTTCACTGCTGAGTTATAACAATCATTTTTGAGACAAACTAGGCAGTTACTACTGACACAGCCATTCACAAAGGCAAAATTTAATGAAGGATCCTTGTTTTGTTTAAGCTCCTGGGGCATTATTATTTTTTTGCTTTATTGCAAGAGTTAGTGGTTTGTAGTTCTGATTAATAGAGTTTTCTTTTGAGAAATATATATGAAAATGGTACATATTTTCAAAGAAAAAAAGCAACCTTTTTGGGTTTTGTTTTTATTACTTCCATTATTTTTTTCTGTAGGAGTTATCTAAAAACTATTTAGTGGAGCACTGGTTTTGGTTTTTGTGAAAAAAATTTTAAAAAATGGGAAACAAGGGAGGCCTTTACTTGCTGAAGGAATTTCTTTCCTGGATCTTTATGGAGAGGAAATTTCAGAGGCTTAATTTTGTATAATAGTTTAGTGAAGATCTTTGTGAATTTGAGAAAAAAATTATTGTTATTGTCCATTGAAAATAATGGAACTACTCTGCTAAATGATTTTATTGCTTAAAAGGAAAGCTCCTTGAGTGCTAGTGATAAAGATACCAGGTTTACCTTTTAAATGCTGAAGTGAACAAAAATAGTATGTGCTGAGTTCTTGTTAGTGTTTCTCCACATTGTCTTCATGCTTCTTTGATGCTCAACTCTTTCAATTTTCTAAGTTGTACCTTCATGTTTTTAATGACAATATTTTTCTGAAATATCTCTAAAGCAAAGAGAGCCTCAGTTGTTCTTTCCCTAGCTTAGGTTTTTTTACTAATAAAGCAACTCATATCTCAACACATTTCTTCCCTTTTTACTATCCAGATTTGATTATCATCCTGCCTGTGATTTATGTAAATAAAAACCAGAAGGCTAATGGCCTTCTCAATTAAAATGTGCTCAACTCAGGTTTCTGAACATGTTTCTGACATTACAGATTTTGATGTGGTTTAAAACAGTGCCTAAATAAATCCTTATGTATACATAAATGAAATAGTTTTGAGAGGCTAAATTAATTGCTCTAATAAGTCATGAAATCAGATACTTTTAAACTTTTTTTCTTTTGCCTTTTTTTTCCCCTTTCTTCTGTATTAAGATCCTTGATGATGATGCAGCTCAGGAGCTGATGCCAGTGGTGGCTGGGGCTGTGTTCACCCTGACTGCTCACCTGAGTCAGTCCGTGAAAACGGAGCAGAAACAGCCACTTGCACTCCCCATGGCAGGACAGTCCCAGTATGTCTTGATGCTGGATGGTTCTTTTACCTCGCCTCCTGGCTCTGAGAGCATATCCATGGGTTTTGCTTCAATTGGTGACTCTTCCCTTCACATCATCTTAAAAAAGCTGCTGGATTTCATTTTGAAAACAGGTGTGTTGACCTTTGCAGTGTGCATGGGGGAATTCCAACTGCAAGAGTAAAAGGATGGACTGAGCTGCTTTCTGTTACTGCAGTGAAGATTTTTCTTAATTGATTAGGTGGATCTTACATGATTAGTATAAATGTAAATGATGTTACTAACAAAAAAAGAAATCAAGAAATACTTTTTAAAATCTGAACAACAGACAGAAAAGAGATGTGTAAATGATTGTGAACAGAATTTCGTATTATCACTCTTTGGGGCAGCATAAACGTGCTGAATTTACTCATAAATACACTTTCATGCAAAGAGTAGAACTGCACCTTAAGAAATCTAGTTGTTTGACTTATTTTTGCCAGCACTGCCGTAGGAAAGTTAAATTAAGTGCCAGTGGAATACAGTGTTATGGAATTGCCATTTGTTTGGTTTTAATTGTGAATGGTTTTTTTTAATAGGTGGTGGCTTCCAGAGAGTGAGGACGCACCTTTATGGATCATTGCTTTATTATTTGCAGATTGCCCAGAGACCAGATGAACCAGACACTTTAGAAGCAGGTATGTTCTGGATGAGGATATTAGATTTCTGAACTCAAGCACTGAAGAAGATATTTCATTTGTGCCCATTTAAAGCTTCTGCGTCATAGCTATAAGAGTGTCAAAGGACTGGAGAGTACTTGTAACTAACTGTTCTCTAGTAGGTCCACCAGAAGAAATATATTGCTTCCATGTCTGTATGTACACTCATACCATAGTGATCCTATTTAAAAAAAAAACCAAAACAACAAAATAGAACAAAAACATTCCAACGCAAAAAAAGCAAAACACCAACCACACAAAAAAGCCCCAAACAAACCCCAAAGATTATTTCATACTCTTTTTCTTCCTTTGTCTGAAGATCCTCCTAGGGTAGAAACAAGCAAAAAAGCTCCACACGCACACCCCCCAAAAATAAGCAAAAAATAAGCCAACCAGAGTTACTACTTATCAAAGAGTGCTTATGGTAGATATCACATTCTCTCTGTGAATGGCTTAAATACTTTATTTGTCAGTATTTCTAATCATTATTTGATCTTAGAGCTTGGTCAAGAATTGAAAGAAAAAACAAACCTTGAGGCTAGTACCTGTGCATGCAGATTCTTACTCATATTACTTGGTCTGCAGTTTGAGCTACAGTAGTAAAAAAAACCAAACTGAATTTGTTATGATCACTTTGTAACTTATTAGTGATGTTGGTTTCATCCCTTTCCCCTTAAGTCACCTTGTTTTCTTCCCTCTAACTGAATGTTCTGGTCCCAGTGAAAGTTCATAAAATCATAGAGGGGGTTGAGTTGGAAGGACCTTAAAGCTGTTCTTATTCCAACCGCCCTGCCATGGGCAGAGACACCTTTTAGTAGACAAAGTTGCTCAAAGCTCCATCCAACCTGGCCTTGAACACTTTCAGTTTTTAGACATATTAGATAGTCTATGTAACACATACTGAATCTCTGAATTATTTTAAGCATACTGTTTAAAAGGATGGTGTATGTATACAGGCACACACTTTTTGTTCTGGCTGGCTTGTGTGTTATTCAAGAGTGGATCTATAGAACACTTGCAATCCATTTAAAAACCCTTGTCCATTGTTTGGGGCACTTTAGTTGCAAGGTGAAGAGTATGCCCTGAAGGATGTAGTGTTAGCTGTAGCTAAGTTAATGCTAAGGTGCCTAGTTCTGCATTTTTTAATTTTTTCTTTTATTTGCTTTTTGCAGCCAAAAAGACAATGTGGGAACATCTGACAGCACCTGAAGACGTGTTCAGTAAATTGCAACGGGAAAACATGGCAACTATTGAGAGTTATGGGGCAGCTCTGATGGAGGTGGTCTGTCGTGATGCTTGTGATGGCCATGAGATAGGCAGGGTAAATTAATCTATTCCTTTGAAATGGCTCTTCTGTTTGTTTTGAAAACCATCTTACTTCTGTGCAGAGAGGAGAAGTTTCATGAGGTAGAACTGGAACATTTTTGTAGATACTTAATCTCTTTCACATTTTTGTCCTCCCACTCATCCTTCAAGCTGTTTTTAATTTTTTTCTCAACAAAGCTATGTGTTCTGTTGTTTAAAAATAAGGGTAGAAAGCACTGCTGCAAAAGATGTAGGTATGGACATCTGTGGCATTTATTTGTTAGTATTTTCAAATCGTAGACTTAACCAGTTTATTTACTTACTTTGAGAGGATTTAGTGACTTCAGAAAGAAGTAATAATTTCTTGTAATAATAAGTTCAGTGGACAAGAACCTAGTCCGAATGCAACCTGGTTTTTAATAGTAATCATGACTGAGGCAATACTTCATTAAAATGTTTTGGCATAGTTATTGGTCAACAATGTCAGTAATGTTTTTTAAGAATAACAGAGGAAAGGTAATTGGTTCATACTGTACTAGTGTCAACTCTTAAAATATTTTCACATAAAGGATTGCAGTTGTAGTGGAGAAATGCATCTGCTTTTAAGAAGCTGCTAGAAGGAATTGCTTAGCATTTTATGTTTCTAGGTATTTGTTAAAAATCCCATTGATCTCATAGATTTAATTCCAGTTTGATTTTTGTTTGTTTGTTTTTATTTTTTTCTTCCCTCATCGCAGATGCTGGCGTTGGCTTTGCTTGATCACATTGTTTCTGTAGACAAGCAGCAACAGTGGCTGTTGTATCTCTCCAATAGTGGCTACCTGAAGGTGCTTGTGGATAGCCTAGCAGATGATGATCTGACTCTTCAGAGCTTGCTCACACCTCAGCCCCCTCTACTTAAGGCATTGTACACCTATGAGTCCAAAATGGTAATAGTACTTCACGAATTAGTTTGTGGTGTGATGTTTCTTTTTTAATTTTATTTTTTAGTAGAAGTTGTTTGTCTATACTTCACATTGATTGTACTTAGAGATGTTGTTAAGGAAACTTTCCTGTCTGACCATCTAGGACTCTTGACAGTCACAGTCACACCACCAGAGACTTTAACTGCTGGGAATGAAGCCCCTTTGCAGCAGGTGGCTCCAGTGAGCCAGTGGGTGACTCTCTTGACTTCCTACACTTCCCACACTCGCACAGTCAAAGTTTCCTTACCAGTTTGACCACAGGTTTCCCAGAGCAGAGTCTTAGACATCTGATCCTTAAAATAATTTAATCATGGTGCAACAACAGAATAACAGCTCAAGCTGGTGCCTCCAAGGAGGGGCCCCGAATTAAGGAAGCCCTGGGCTTTTATACCCTCACAGTCTATGTGAGTGAGTCTGGGGCCTTCCAGCTGAATCATTGGCTCCTATCCAGGAGGTCCCTGTGCCCTTTGTTGTGCCTCTTGCCTGCCACCCAGAGCTCAATCTCCAGCTGGCACTGCAGCTGCATACTGCTACCTGTACTGAATGTCTTCCTCAACAATATTTTACTAAGATAACAGTATTTGAAATGATGCTAAAATCATCATAAATCTCACTGTGCATCTTCAATACTTAAGCTTCTCTACTCCTGCCTAGGCGTTCCTCACTAGAGTAGCTAAAAGTCAGCAAGGTGCACTGGAGCTGTTGCGGTCAGGAGTGATTGTGCGGCTGGCACAGTGCCAAGTGTATGACATGCGACCCGAGACAGACCATCAGGGGTAAGTGTTGGTTCCCTGACTGATTATGAAACTGTGATACAGTCTTGGAAGCATATGATGTCTTTTTATAGCCTCAGGTTTTTTGAGTAACGATTTGAATTTATTCTCTGTGTGTGTTTCTTTAACCTATCAGTTCAGTTTAAAGCTACCATTTATTGAGAGAAAAATTTCAGATAGTGGGTATGAAGTTGTACTTGCATGCTAGTCACTTCGACTATGTAAAAATTTGTTTGATATCTTAGATAGGAATTGTCAATGTATTATTATTAAATAATTTAGACTGTAATGTTTGAAAAATAGCCTACACTGTAAACTTATTTTGTGGGCTTTGCAGTTGGTGAACAAAAAATGCAGAGTTTGACCTCCCCCATAAAGCATTAATGAGAGAGCAGTGAATTAAATGCTATTTCAGAAATATTTTATGATGTGTTTAAAAAAATAATTTCAGAGTTATATACTGCTTGATAAGTTTCTTGATGTGTTGACCATGTTAGTCATTGAGACATGATTAAGAGAAGATCTCAGAGAAGGAAATTCCATATTTAGGGTAAATTGCACTGGTTGACTTCAAGCCTCAGTCCTAGTTTTAAGTTTACAGTTCTTAGTGAGACACTGCAGGTTCAAACATTTTGGAAAAATTTAAGACTTAGACAGGGTATTCTGTTTCAAAGTTCCACTTGAATGTATAAGATTGTATAAATGTGTAGGACGTTTTTAAGGGACTGGTATTTATCAGTTGCTTTAGAATGAAGCAGACCTCTTCCTAAAATATTTGAGAATATTTAGTTTTATATATAAGTAAACAGATGTCATATTTCTACAAGTAATCTGATTTAATGTAGTGTAGTATGAAGAAGTAATTTTCTCTGCTTAGAGAAAATGTCTGGCAGCAGCTGTATATCATAAATGTGTTGCTTTCCCAATATACTCAGTTCAAGTCCAGACCTATTGAAATGTCAATGTTTGTAGGTTCTTGAGGGTCATTTTAAGCTGAGGCTCTGTCTCGCTAGTGGACTTCACTCTTCTTGCACCCTTTATCGTTTTTTTTTCTTTTTAATCTGTTAAGAATGTATGCAATGAGAGATCCCCCAGTCTTCATTCCTGCTCCAGTGGAACGTTATCACCAGATTCTTCTTCCAGCTCTTCAACTCTGCCAAGTGATCCTCACATCTAGCATGGCACAACACCTGCAAGCAGCAGGACAGGTAAGTTCCAAAAAATGCTAGAGTATCGCTGCTACTGCTTAGTCAAAGAAATTATATGCCCCTTTGCTTTGAAAGTAGGCTTTTTAAAAAAAAAATCTTATCCTCAGTGATACAGGAGGTCACTTCAAATTTTTCAAACATAAAAGCATTGCTTCCTCTCTGCTCAGTGTTACATTTTGAGTCATTCGTGTTTTTCCTTTTCTTCTTGTGGTACAGGTTTTGCAGTTTCTGATTTCCCATTCAGATACTATCCAGGCAATCCTGAGGTGTCAAGATGTTAGTGTTGGATCTCTCCAGGAGCTGGCCTCCCTGACAGGAATAATCAGCAAGGCAGCTTTGCCTGGTAGGAACTGCAGTTGTTAAGTCTCTCAGCCCCATCTGCGTGAATCCCAGGCTTTGTTTCTTGTAAAGAAATAATAAGACATAGAAGAGAAAATCTACAACAATACAGAATCTTCTTGACATGCAGAGTTCTGGGAAAAATAAAAAAATGTTAAATAATTGTTCTTGAAGTAAATGTGGCAAATTTGCAGGGGACATAGTGCTCTTAGACATGTATTTGACTTTCCCTTTTCATCATGCTACCTGACAGTAAGTACTTTTAGTTTTGGAGAAGACTTGCAAAGGGAAATGTTCAAAGTATATGTGTTATCTTCAAAAAAGAGCTTTCATTCAGTAAGTTCTGTAACTGAGGAAGATAAAAAATTGTTTGCATATCCATATTTTAGTTGATGTCTTTTCTGATTTTGGGTTTGTTTTTCTTTTTAAAAAAAAGCAAGCTTCCCAGGGGGAAGCACTGAAGACTAATATACTGACATTTGTCTTGAGTGACTTACCTTCACAGAGGGCTAATAATTATTGTGATGGATATAGTGATTTCTTCTGTGTGCTGGAAGATTTGCTTCCTATTTCAAAATAACTTGTCTGTTTTGATTTGATGGCTTTCTTTGTTCAGGATAGATGTCTGACTACAACAGAAAGGAGTGCAGAGCTGTAGGTTGAGCCCAAATGTTTCTTTGCTTACACTGTAAAGAGCTTTGCACAAAAGCTGCAGTTTCCATCCCAACCTCCCTTCCCGCCTTGCCTCCATTTAATTACTTACCAGAACAGTAAGCTACATGCTGTCATGCATCTCCTAGTAGCTACATTCATATCTGAATGTTTTGCTCAAAAAATATGCAACATAGAAGTTGTATGTTTGGCTGAAATTTTTCTGATCAATGCTTGTATATACTGCATCAGTCTGTTTAAAGAAAAACCAGTTATTTAATAGCTGTGTCTCTTACAGGAGTGTTAAATGAGCTGGATGTAGATGTTAATGAAGGAACACAGATGGAGCTACAAGGACACATAGGGCGATTTCAGGTAATAAAGTTGTATATATTTAACCCATGTCCTTTTAGAATTATCTATCTAGATCCGTTTCTTCCTATTTTTTAACACTGAATAATAGCAGTTACAAAAGGAATGTTTTCCACCACCAATAAGAATGTGTGGTAGTTCGTGGGTTTTTTTGTGGGAGTGGTTTGTGTGTGAGTGGGGTGGTGTGGGGTGGTTTTGGGTGGTTTGGTTTTTTTGGTGTCTCCCCACACTTCCCTGACCAGTAGAAAAGATAACATTTGGTAACATCAGAGTTGCATCAGAGACTTTATTTCCCTCCCTGGCTTAGGATGCACTTTATGTGGACCAGAATTTGGAGTCAAAACCAAAGCATGGGAAGTAATGCAGAATTGCTCTGTTGATCACTTTTGCCACAAGCATGTCTCCAGCTCCACTTTGGGTGTATCAAACATGCTACTGTTTTATTTCTTTCCTACTGAATTGCTACTGAAATGGTTTTTGCACTCTGTTTTTATGGAAATTATTATCTTCATATTCAGATTTTGTTACTTTGTCTATATAGGTAAAGGTGTTTTAGGTGTGGAAATGGGTAAACCTAAGCTGTCATTGATGCTAGTCAGTATAACAGCCTGCAAGAGACATAAGATAAAGTTTTGCACATTTGAATTGCATTCATTTCTGATTGGCAATGTTCTAGGTTGCCATTAATTTCTAAATTAATTAAAGGTGAGTTAAAACACTGCTTTTAAAAATTTTAATTTTGTTCACAAAGTGCTTAAAGTTTTATCTGCTTTGCTTTCTTGCTGTTGTGTTTTAAGGGACATGTATCACCTAAGTGAAAAGAATCATGCACTTCATTTGTTGAGATGCTAATTAAAATGTTCATTTCTTATGGCAGCGCCAGTGCTTAGGACTCCTCAGTCGGTTTGGTGGTTCAGACAGACTACGCCAGTTCAAACTGCAAGATGATAATGCAGGGGGAGACAGAGTGAACAGGAGGGATGAAATTGAGTTGGCCATGCAACAGGTAGGGACACAAGACTCATAGAACCTTCAGTCTCAACCTTTTACCTGCTATGCAGATTTGTTTAGTGAGCGTACTTTCATATGATAGTGGTAATGCTCTACACTGGTTTTAGTTTGGGATAGGATCTCACATTTTACTTGAAGTAACCCTTGAAAACGTGTTTACATAAATTTGCATTAGAAACCTTTACTGTTTTGGGTACAAACTCTGAGAACTTCGAAGACTTAAATGGATCAGAAATTTTCAGAATCAAGGCTGGATATAGAGGGCTAACAGTAAATTAGAGTCAAAGGGGACTAAACATTATGTAGCAGGTATGGGAAAAAGGTGAAGTTGCAATTCCTAGACTTGAAGTAGAAGAGAGGCTGTAACTGATAAGAAAACAGAACTGTCACATTTTGGTGAAAAGAGAGGAGCAAAGCATGTTGTTCACTGACATTTATCCATTTAATATTTAATGCTCTAAAGCCTGCAGATACTGTAATTGACATGCTGTCTTTTTTTTTTCTCCTTTCCTTTGTTGGCAGATCTGTGCAAATGTGATGGAATACTGTGAATCACTTATGTTGCAAAGTGCCCCCAGTTTTCAGCACACTGTTTGTCTGTTTACCCCTAGCCTGTCAGAATCAACCAACCGAGATGGGCCTCGTCAGGGTGAGATTTTTGACTTGCTATATTATGGAACTGAATGGTGTGACATTTGGACTAGTAGAAAATAGAGACTGTAGTTTCACATATGCTGTAAGTCACTTCATGCCAGTACTGTAGCTACTCGTTTTCTAATTCTGGAATACATGCTTGTTCAGCCTTGCACTAAGCCAAATCCAGAAACTCATCAAAGTTAAACCAAACAAATTCTTTTCATCTACTTCCCACGGCAGCCTCAGAAACATGTGTATCAGTAAAGACGTGTGTGTAAATTAATAGCACAGGACAGGGGAAGGTGAGGATTTCTTTTTTTTTGGCACTGTGCTGGATTACATTATGTGAAACTAGAACCTCATTTATGACATGTAAGATGTGTTTTGATGATGATTGGAACTCTGTGGAAAGAGTGCTACCCCATGCTGTTACGCAGCTGAGTAGTTAAAATATAGAAATAGTAAGTCTTCTAATCTAGTTACATTTCACACTACTCTAAATATGGCAGCCACAGAACTTTTTGCCTAGACTTTCATTTGTGTTACTGCTGACACACAGGTACAAAATATAAACTTGTCAGGGCTTTCATGTGTTTGACTCCTTTATTGACAGACAGCATACCTTATTGGTTTCTTGGGGTTCTTTAAGGATTTTGTTTGTTTGTTTGTTTTAATTTATTTTAACTTCTTCAACATCTTGTCTAGATACACAAGCACCAGTGGTCCCATATTGGCACTTGCCTGGCCTGGGCATTATTGTCTATCTGCTGAAACAGAGCACTGGTGATTTCTTCAGTTACTATGATAGCCATCGTCAGAGCGTTAACAAACTGCAAAATGTGGAGCAACTACCACCAGATGAAATAAAAGAGGTAATTGTTCTATAGTTTATGTATTGTAGTAACTTACAGATAGCTGTAACACAGACTCCAAAGCATCTTATACAAGTAAGTAGTTCCACTTCTTGTGCATATTCCTTTCTACTATCAGTGAAGGGATCCATAGAATGAGTGATCTAAAACTTTGGGAAAATATTTGGCTTAACTTTGAAGAAGTTGTGATTTTCATTATAGTTGCTTGGGGATATGTTTAATTTTTCCATTTTTTTTGGTCAGCAATGTTATACAAATTCAAAATAGAGAGCAAGGTTTTGAAGAAATAGTAGCTTACAACTAGATACCATAAAGTAATTTTATTTGCTTATATCTCTTTATATTCTGTGATTTCCTACAGTCTTTCTGTTTTTTCTCTCTGATCACAGCTGTGTCAGTCAGTTATGCCAGCTGGGGTTGACAAGATTTCCACTTCCCAAAAATACGTGTTGGCAAGGCGACGCCTGGTGAAGCTGATAAACAACCGAGCCAAGCTGCTCTCTCTCTGTTCTTGTATCCTTCTAAAATCGAAGTGACCCTCCAGGTGATGCTCCAGAAGAGCAGAGCAATATAAACAGAGTTTTTTAATCTGGTTTTGTGACCACTTCGAGTAAAATCTTTTGCAAAAACAAAATTTGAAGTACTGACAATTAAATTAAGAGAGGATTTTTGTGCTATTGCCAGAACGTAAGTATTTTCAAGTTAGTAATTCCCACCTTGGAGACCCTGCTAGGACTTTCTGCAATATGACAAAAAGGAGTTGTTATAGCCCAGCTCTTCAATTTAGTATCTAGACCCCCTAAACATTCAAATATGTACAAGAAATATTTTGAAAAGGAATTTTGATGTGGCTGTCATAACTGGATTTTCCAGTCTTACAGTCTACCATGCATAAGCCTAATCTTATAAACACCAGTCATTCTGTGGAAATAACCGGTCATGCACAAAAGATTTGTCTTCAACAGATCATAATTTTCCTCTGAAACCTCCCTTGGTAAAGATGTGCTCTTGCACACTTAACCTGTTGTCACCAAAGATGTTACTGCCACCTGTGGCTTTATTTATAACCTCACCTTTAATTCACTGTCTCTGTAACTGAGCTACCCTGACAAACCCCATGAGCACTCAAGCTTTGCTCTGCTGCAGAGGGCTGGTTTAGGGCTCTTCAGGGTGAGCAGCAGTGAGGGGGCCAGCACTGCACTGGGGCAGGTAAGGGGAGTGAGTGCAAGCGATTCATCACTAGGCCGTGGCACGGGGCGGGGTGAGAAGCATCTGGTGGAGGAGGCGACAGATGGTTGAGGCCAACATCCTCAGCTTGTTTCAAGTGTGTAAATATGCTCATATAGTAAATGTACAATGTAAAGACAACACAGTTGGACTCCTTCACTTAGATGTGACTGCAGATATCATAGAAATATGTCTCTTCATTCTTTGGCGTCATCTGGAACACTACCTGCTGCACTGCACACCAACTGACTCCCAAGACCCACTGCTGTCCTCTAGGATGTCATTTAAGAAAGGAAGGCTGCAAGGTAAAATGTCTCAAACATCAAAATGCCTTTGAATAACTTCTGGAGGTTAACTTCAGAACTGATTTGCTGCTATTAATATCTTGCCATTTATTTTTAATAAAAGACATTTTGTTTGGATTCGGCATACCTTTGGATTTTTTACTGGAGAATTGGTAGTACAGATATTGTTGACTCAAAGACTTTCGAGCTTTGTGTATTACACGTAACCTCTAAAGGAAAGTACAAGTCACTATCTTTTTATTTCTGTTGTTCCAACTAAGTGAAGTTCAGATAATATAGTCAGATCAGCAGCTTATAGGATATTTCAATATAATAATCTAAGATGAAAATAAGAAATAAAATTAATATTGGTGGTTTTAAAAGTATTTTTAGAATTACAGACTCCATTGATTGACTAGAAGATTTTAAGTTTGTTGAATTTTGTTTAAAAAAAAAACAAACAAAAAAACCCCAAAACAAAACAAAAAATGAATGGAAGTAAGTCAGAAAGGGAGAAAGGTTTTGAGGAGACATTTTTTGCTTAAAGTGCCAGGTTGTGTGATCAAAATTATTTATGACATGGTCTTTATGTATTTTCTCTAAATCATTTAAGTAAAAAAATTAGTGTAATTTCTAATGCATAAGTTTACTGACCAATTTGGAACAGTGTATTTTACTCATTTACAACTTTGATAGATAGTGTGGAGCAGACAACAATTTTAATATCTCATTTTCTGTTGCTAGATTCCTTTGGTTCAGAGCCTAACTTGGATTTCAGTGGTGGACTGAATCGAGTGAGCCAGCACGATATAGAGCAGGTGAGATGTGACAGTACTGCAGGGTGCACTTGAGTACCATGCAGCTGCTGGGAGCAGCCTGACTGTTGTGTTCCCACCTCTGAACAACCTGCAGTAACACCAACAGCATATAACTTAATTTAGGATTAATAAAGCACTGCAAAAGTTTTTTGGAAGGTATTGTGAAACACGTGCTGCTGCACACATATCTTCAAATCTTACTGTGAAAACTTAAATGAAAAACGAGCTATATTTACAAAAAAATCCAGTCAAATTGTATGTGATTTTAAATAGCTTTCTGAAAACATCAGTTATTCTTGAAAGACTTGAAACATGAGGGCAAGTTTCCCAATTTTCTGTGATCCTATTGCTTGTTTACTACAGGTCAGCTGCAGCTAAGCTTAACAAACATTAAGGAGAGTATAAAACATTAATGCTAGCACAGAAATATTTTCCACATACACAGCAATTTATTAGTTTGTGTAAATTTAATTCAGAGGTATCAGGAAAAAGAAGATGTTTATTAACAAATCCCACTGACATCTCTATGGCTGTTTCTGCAGAAAAAAACCTCCTGTTCTCCAAAACCTGTGCAAGTCTCCCTCTTTATAAAATCTAGAATTATAAGATATGTATTTTGTGATGAGGCATCTGTAATTTATTTCATTTGTTCAAAACTATAACATACAGTATCATCTTAGTAAAATACTTAGAATGTAATTATTTTTTCAGAGACTCTTTATATATTTATTATGAAAAAATATTGTCTGCACACAGGGACTGTAATTCCTAAACAGTCTTTAAAGGACTAGGAAAATTTTACTTGGAAGATGTGTTTGTACAACTGTAACTGAAGAAGCTGAATTACAACTGGTAATTCCTAAACCAGAAATTTAATTACTAAAACTCGGAGAGATTAAAAGGAGGTAATATTGAGATAATCACTAAGTGTGCTGAGTCACCCAAGAATCTCCGTAGAAAGTATTTTCATTATGTAATTTAGAGAGAAAAACATGAGGGAAGAATGCAAGTAGTATGTATTAGAAGAGTCAGAAAAAAACATTCTTTTGAAAGCAATTCAGAAATAAATCATAACGAAAGGGTTGACAGATGATGGATGACATTCCAGGAAGAGAAGATTTTGTATGGATGACTGTGTATAATCTCTGTTTTTCAGCTTCAGATTGAAGCCACAAACAGCTTTGGTGAATCTCTGCAGAAGAAGCTTCTGGACATTGAAGGTTTATATTCCAAGGTTCGGTCACGATACACCTTTATTCAAGCTCTTGTCAGACGTATCCGTGGTCTCCTAAGGATATCAAGGACATAAATGACTCTTGATACATGAAGCAATGTACTAGGGCAGGCCTTCTGGATTATGATCCTTTCTAGATCACACATCTAAATAGTGTCAGAAATATTTTGTTCCTTTTTTTTTATCTCTATGGATGAGTTTTGTGTCTTCTTTCCTACTGCTCCCAACTTGACAGAAAAAATAAAGGATTGTTTTTAATTGCGTTATGATTAATGTAAAATTTCAGCCAAGAAAGAATTCAAATGGAGGATGTCAAGGAAACAGGAAGTTCTGCAGCTGTGATTTGACATTTATTGATGCTTTCAGAGAAAACTGAAAGATCTTTGTGGTGTTCCTGTTGCACACAGATTTAACGAAACCATGGGGTTCAAGTTTCATCACTTGCAGACTGGGATTACTGTGGTGTGGATTCTGCTTTCATGTTGCTCTGTGAACTGCTTGTTTCTGCTCCCTCTTGTCGTGTCTTTTTTTCAGCTGAGAGAAGTCCAAGCTGCTTCTCTTCGAGTAAGTTCATATAAGAAAACAAAAGTGGGAAAAGTCATGGAAGGAGACTGCCCTACGTTTGGTTCTTATGGCTCTGTGAAGTAAAGTTTTCTGTGCTGTCTATGCTGGAACCAAAGTATAACAACAGAAAAAAAATGCATGGTGAGGAAGCCGGCAGCTGTGAGTGGTAGGTTGGTTCTGTTGTTATAGAATGTTCTCCTATGAGGGATTCATCTTTGTCTCTTCTTTACAGAAGCTATTAAAAAAGTGTAACCACTGATTATTGATATGAGAACTGTTGGATTTCTCCCTTAACTCAGTCTGATGTTGTGGCCCAGTTCACAGTGTGTGCCTTGTAAATTATGTTTTCCCTGAGTTTTCATTCTTTACTATTTCACATTTTTACTATATTTACTTATATGCATAAACTAATTACATACACCATTTTTATGCAAGGATGATGACAGCCCTGCTATCAGGTAAGAGTTATTAGCTATTCCCTAGCAGCAGTGTTTGTACACAGTCGGACTTTGTCTATTGACTCTCACCACGGTTCTTGTTTGTTCACCACTCTCGGTGAACACCAAGAATGAGATTTTCTCATTAAATACAAGAATGTAATGTTGGCATTGTGCTGGCTTAGAGGAATCCACTACATTTGGGAAGGCACTCGCCGGTACCCACGGCCGCTGTGCGGCGTTTGGGCAGCGCCTGGGCCGGGCCCACCCGCGCTGTCCCTGCCGCTCCTGCCCCGCAGATTCGACACGCGCCGGCCCCGGGGCCGCGGCTTTTATTCTCAGCCTTTTCCTCCGCGCTCCTTCCCGCCCGTGCTTGTGGGCACAGGGAGGCGCGGGCACAGCCCCGTGCTCGGACCGTTCCTGCCCTGTCGAGGCGGCCCCGCGTGTGGAAACGGCGGCGGGTNGCGCGGGGCTGGGGGCGGTGGCGGCCTGAGGAGCCCCTCCTTCACGCCGGGCCGGTGCTGAGCCCTCCCGCGGGCAGGGGTCGGGCTCCTGACGGCCAGCACGGCTGGGCGCGGGTGTGACACTGCCCTGCGCCCCAGCGCGGCCGGGCCGGGCCGGGTCCTGCCCGCGGGCCGTGGATCTTTCCGGGCGCTGCCGCTGAGGCGCCACAGGGCAGGGCCGGGGCCGTCCGAGCAGCGCGGCAGGAGGCGGGTTCGTCATATCCTCATGGTTCGGTTATATCCTCATGGTTTTGTACTCCTGAGACCAGGCAAAATGAAGCTCTGGTTCAGGTTTGTAATGGGCTGTGTATAAGGAAGGAATTATGAGAAGAGGTTTGGGAGAATAGTAAATAAAGCAGAGGGAGTAGTAAGAGAGGCCCTGAATCTCAGGGATAAGTGGTTGACATGAATCTGTCCTATTAGAGATCGTAGTTGAGCAGTGTTGTAGGAAGTAGTACATGTAGGGAGAGCGTACATGTTAGCGAATAAAAAGAGGGAGTGAGAGGGGTCTGGCAGTAAGCAAGTTACTGACGTAGAGGAAAGAGTTTTCAAATCTTAGATCTCCATGGATCCAATAGTAACCTTCTGCTTGTAATGTTTTTATTGAAATGTCTTTCCATCTCAGTTGTTTTAAGGTTATTTGCTTGTGTCACAGTAGACAGTGATGGCCCCTTGTGCCTCCTCCTTGTATTCCAGGTCTGTAGTGTGCGTGGCTTCTGTGATGGGATGGGCTTAGAAGAAATAAAGCAGCCTGTTTATCAGTATGAATTCCTTAAGTATAAGCATGTAGCCTCCAATAAGCTCATTGATCCTTCCTTTCCCTGGGAGTCATCACAAATGCCTAGACAAGCAAACACAGGAAATAATTTTTGTCAGAACACTTTTCAGTAAGATTCTGGTGGTGAATCTTCTTTAATTTGTCTCTGGTATATTTAACAGTGTCATCAGTGATTCTTGCTTGTTCAGTTTTTAATTACTTTTTACAGGCTTTAAATGTATTTACAAAAATATTACTTAGCATTAGATATATTTGTTATAAAAATAATTGGAAAAAAATGTAATTGTTATTGGCTTAGAACATGAGTATTCTTTTCTATGGTTAAACTTCTAGTAAGCATAAATCAGATGTTAGTCTGGCCACAAGTACTCTTGCATGCATATAGAGAATAAATGAGATGTTGGGGCATGACAGTTTTGAAAAAAAAGAAATAAAATGGCAGTTAAAATCAGCTGCTAGACTTCTCTGTTAATGTATTCGATTTAGTGCAGCTTCACAGTTTGTAACAAACTGATTTAACATGTACCTACTGATTTGTAGTTCATTTTAAGAAGAAAAGTGGATGGTCCTGTGGAAGACCATAAACATCTTCTGATGTCAAATCCTTTCAGGCTTCAGCATGTGCTTATATATATAATGTCTCTGGCATTGAAAAGATAGAGTTTGATACAAACAAAAAAGAAGATGGCTCAGATTTTGGCAAATGAGACAAAAGGAAAAAATAAAATTGTAACCACAGTAAGAAAGCTTGATGCTGCTGCAGTGTGATTTCCTGGATTGAGCTAGCATAAAAGTCATAAAATAGCAGCATAAACCAGGAAGTCATAATGTGGTTCAGCACACAGCTATCTGGGCAGCAACCTGAACTCATCTATTTTCATTGGAGAAAAGAAACATCCTGTAAAAACAGCCCAGTAAAAAATGAGGTTGGTCTGTCTGCCTTGCTATATTTTCCATATTGCTAGCTGACATTAAAACATCTTTCTCTTCTGTATTTTGTAGGGGGCTTTTTCTCCACCATCTTTTCCAGTTTGTTTGGAACTCGAGAGATGAGGATTCTCATCCTGGGGCTGGACGGAGCAGGAAAAACAACCATTCTCTACAGGTTACAAGTTGGAGAAGTTGTTACCACCATTCCAAGTAAGTGGAGTCCAGTAGGGAGAGTGTTTGCCTGTAGCCTGTGGTGATTCTGTGAAATTCTGTGATTTGCTTGGAGCTTTAACACATAAACTTTGTCAGCTGTATTTAGTATGTGCTTCCTTCATAAAGAAAAGTACCTTACATTGTAGGAGCCTTGCACTGTTCTGTCTAAGAACTTTCTTGCATAAAAGTCTTACGGGAGAATATTATGCTGTCCTGCAAAATGCAAAAGGCATTTGACCTTAAGGTGGTTAGCATGGTTTGGCAGGCTTTCTGTCATAGGGCAGGGTTCAGTAGGTGGTAACTGTGGACTATTTAGTTCTTTTGTTTCCAAATACAGTTATTATGTGAATTCCAGAGGTCATTGTTATTGTACATAGGATGGTGCCACTGAATTCCACCTACTTAATTTTCTTTTTTTTTTTGACAAGGGTCTTTAGTTTGTTAAATGGAAACTTTTGTTTAACACTGGGACGAAATCAGACAATTTAACTTCATGTTCTGTAGAAAATGTAACAAAACTCAATGTGAGGTCTCATGGAAGGAGATGGTGCTTATTTTAAAAAATGTAACTGATTTCACCAATGGTCTTGGGCATCTATGCAGCCACACCAGCCGATTGCAACATGATGTGTGTGCTGAAGTGGCCTGGCCGGGATCGCACTGTGTAACATAAAGGACAAGGGATGCTTGACTTTTGAGTCCCTGTTGTGTCTCATGTGTTCCTCCTGAATCTGACTTTGCCATGGAAAGATTTTTGCCTGAGGATGTTGCTTATTTCAGCCTCCATAAATTTTCACCTCCCTGTGCTGTTTCTCTGGACTGGCAGGAAAAAGAAGGACAAATGCATGAGGAATGATATACTGCAGCCTTGTTGCCATCTTCCAGACATCACAGTGTCAAGTCCTGTGCTGAGAAGCTGGTTCTGCTTTGGGTCTGCTGTGGTTCTTAAAACAGTGCAAACCTTGAATGGACATGAAGGACACATTCCTTAGTGTTCTGTTGCTGTCAGTTGTGTACTTGGTGATCAAAGCAGGTCAATTCTTTAACCCTTGCTCTGTTTCTTTTGGTGATTTCAGGCACACTTGTGTTGATTTTTAACAACCTTAGCATTTGTTACAGATCTCTACAGTATATCTACAAAGTTTTATTGTTCACAGAAAAAAAATTGCTACCTTATTTTGAACCATGTTTGTTGTAATAACTTCCCAAGGGGCATGAACTTCATTATGCAGCTACTGAGAATTTTCAGTCCTGAAAATCTTCAAGTGCTGTGATGTTCTTTAGAAAAACAAAATAAAATCACCAACAGCAAAATTGTGTTACTTTGTTTCAGCCATTGGCTTCAATGTTGAGACAGTGACATACAAGAACCTGAAATTTCAAGTCTGGGACTTGGGAGGACAGACAAGCATAAGGTAATAGATCTCCTAAAATCAAAAGACATAATGAAATTTCTCTAAAAACTACCAAGTTCTTGCAATTATCAGCCCAGGCACTTCTGAAAAACGCTTCAGTTTTAAAGTTTTAAAAACAGGCAGGAGAGCACTTTCGTCTGTTGGAATTCAATTTGTAAAACGTGTGACGTGCTACAGATTGGAAAGAAACAAGCAAATGTTTTTATACAGTTTTGCTCTGAAAAACGAGTTTATTAGTGTAGTAAGCAATTGAATAGCATTTGAGAGGAGTGGGTGATAGAAACCCAAAAGGATACTGAAATACTCTTAATGCAAAACTAGAAAGTTTGATTTAGGTGTAGACTAATTTTTTAGCAAGCTTCACAAGTTTTGTAATGATTTATTATCAGTACCCCTCTGTGATCCTTGTGTGATTCCTTTTTAAAATGCTCAGTAGTAAAAGATGCAACGGAGTTAGCTAGTAAGGTGCAATTAGTGAAGTGTAGGTTCCTTCTGTTTTTAGTTTTGGTACAGTAATTCTGAAAAAGGTGGTTTGTTTTGATCCATGTTAGTGACTTGTCTGGATGAACTAGTCATTTAAGATTTCCCTGTTTATCCTTTGGTGACTGTAATGATGAAGCTTCTGTGTTTAAACTTCCTTTGCTTCCCTGCCCCTTGGTTATGGACCTGATGCCCTGCAAGCTGATTCCCAAATAAATCTGTCCTCAGCACTTCTGTCCTTTCCCTGTTTTCAAACTGCTTTTTTTGTTTTGTGTTTTGGTGGATTTTTTTCATTTCCTCTGCCTTGGAAAGTATTTGTGCTGTCTGTTCCTTTCTGTAGCATCTTCAACATATCTTCTACTTGCCTTAGGGGCCCAGCACCCCAGAGACAGATTTTGCATCCTCTGGGGGATCTGTTTTTAATTATCTGGCTAAAAAGAAGTGCTAAACATGCAGATTGTGTGACTGGAACTTCTCTTTCTTCTGCAGGCCATATTGGCGGTGTTACTATTCGAACACAGATGCAGTCATTTATGTAGTGGACAGCTGTGATCGAGACAGAATTGGCACTTCAAAATCAGAGCTTGTTGCTATGTTAGAGGTAAGAAAACAAGGATGACAGTCTTTATCAGAAGAACAGAAATTGAGAAATAAAAACTGTGTTTTTGGAGGGAACATGAGATTTGATTCAGTGAATTAAGTGAAGCTAAACTTCACTTGTGAAACTTCAAGTGTTGGCGTAACCCATTCAACACTTCTGACTGAAAAAAAACATTAAATAGGCTGCAAATATGTTATGGATTTGTGCAGCACTGTCTGGGCTGTTACTTACATATTGTGGTCATATCAAAATTTACCTGCCTGCAAGGACAGCTGCTCAGTACTGCAGTCCTGGCGAAATCAGGCCCCTAAGGATTAACAGTAGTTAGTATTCTGCTACACACTGAAGCTGAAAAATACATGTAGAACAGGGTCATATAAGTAAGAAGTTGAGCAACTCTTCATAACCCCTGCTCCCCTTCTGGCCCAGATTCCTGCAACCTCTCTGAATGTGCCCTGTAAATCCAGGTACCAGCTTGTCATAATTTGGACTGGCCACATTTTGAAATTAGTCCTATGCATCATGCTGGAATGGAAAATAAATACCATACTTTCACTGAAGAATTTTCTAGAGAACAAATATCAGCCAACAAAATCATTTGTCATCCCCCAAGTTTGTTTTCATTATATGGGTTTTCGCTGCTTAAATAAGTTCAGTAAAAGTCTCTGTTACAACTTCCATGATGCCCCTTTTTGTAGGAGGAAGAGCTGAAGAAGGCCATTTTGGTGGTGTTTGCAAATAAACAGGACATGGAACAGGCCATGACTCCCACAGAAATGGCAAATGCCCTTGGCTTACCAGCTTTGAAGGACCGAAAATGGCAGATATTCAAAACCTCTGCAACTAAAGGCACAGGCCTTGATGAAGCAATGGAATGGTGAGTTACAATCTAATGTTTCATTCATAGGCTGAATTTTACAGATTTGGGGTTTTGTTTTTAAGACTGGCTCTGTGGAAAATCTGGCGTAAAGACAGGAATCCGTGTCAGAAGAATAAATGGTTTTCTTCTGAAAGTATTTCAGCAGAATTGAAATTACTTTACTTCAGAAAACTGATGTAACCTTTTTATTTTTTGTAGGTTGGTGGAAGCCTTGAAGAGCAGGCAGTGATACAAAACTGACCAGTGCAAGGAAGTTTCAGCTATATCCAGCATCTTACTTTCTGTAGTTAAGTATTTTCAGGCCACAAATACTTGTAAATAGGACAGATTTGAGTTTGACTCCTGTAATGTGGATGCCTCTCTTGAATTGTAAAACTGAATTAAGTGGACGTCTGTGTACATTATAATACTCCATTTCTTTCTTTCTGTTTAAAGAATGTACGTATGTTAACTTGTATGAAAGTCCTACTGGCTGGGAAAGTTGTTTTTTTGTCATCCCCCTCCTCCTTTGGTGGCTTTGAGTGGCCAGCATATTGGTGTAGTTGGAACACTAATAAAATCTGGAACTGTCAGTTGTACTCAAGAGATGTATTGCTTGCTAGAGGCTGCTTGCTTGCTTACAAGTCCCACTTCTGCCAGTTCCAGCAGCCATGCAGCTGAACACCTAAAGGGGTTTCCTTAAGCTGATGTTGTTACACTTCATAATCCTTCAGTGTAGACATGCTAATACAGTGGAGTACAGCAACAGAGTACAGGCAGTGTACCTCTGGCTGCTAACACAGCATTGTGCTTCTGAAAGGAAAATAAATGTCTTCAGTAGACACCTACTGCCCTGATGTGCCAGGGCTGTAATTTGAATTTAACTTCCACCTCTTTAAGCTGTTACTCCTGTGCTCTCAGCTTAGCCAGAAGTGACAGGTAAGTAGCTCAGTATAGCTGCAGAAACTGAAAGTCAGATCAAAGTCAGGTGGCAGACTGTTCTCTGTCCAGGACCAGGGTGTTCATAGGCATGAATGCAGTCATCACAGAACCTGTTTCTTACAAATGAAGTAAAATTTAATACAAAATACCACAGTTGCTTCCCTTTCAACTGTACATGCTGTGGTAAATATACATGTTTGGAAAAAATTGAAAAGCTTTTATTTAAGATCCTAGAGGAAAAAAAGGACATGAAAAAATACTAATAAATACATTTAAACTATGTAAATACTTTTTTTTGTAAAACAGTAATTAGTTCTTTAAGCTCAATATTACTTTTCATAAATTAATCCTCCAGGAAGGAAAAGCCTTTTCATTCCACCATTGCTAAATCTTTCAGTGCATGACTTCGATGTCTCTTGGCCTTGTGCATAGGGCGCAGGGATTCGAGTTTTCTCTTCCTCGTTTCTGCTTTATTCTTATGTCTTTTCAGCTTCCTCCTGGCAGCAATATCAGGATTTGCTACAGTCTAGGGAAAAACAGTACATTGTTCAGTTAGAGCTAACAACAGTCCCTATAAGCATCAGGTACTTCCTAAGAAACTGGTGGCTACCAAGACAACACACAGGTGTTCTTAGGTTCCTCAAAACTGAGGGTATCCAGGCTGCTCTACTCTTCAGGTAAGTGGGAAAGCATCACTGTCAGACACAGCCTGCCCAAGAGGCTGATCTTGAACAGTTTCTTGTGAAGTTTCAGAAATGAAATGATGAAACTACCCTAATTCATGATGAAGTTCTTCCTCAGACTCCCCTTCCTGGGCAGTTCACAAACCTTCAGAGAAGCCCCTATTTCTTTTTCTCAGAAGAGAAAGAGGAATCTTACCTGCAAAGCCCTCTGCTTTTTCCTCATTGCTCTTTTCTGGTTGGCCTGTTTCTGCACAGAAGAAAAGGCAAGCGAGAAAACCTCCAGGCCCACTAACTTCTTGAGAAGATCTATGATTTCTTGGGAAAGGTTCTTCAGTGTTGGATCTATTAAAACAAAATTGACTTCCTTAATCTTTTGAGCATATGGAATGAAAGCCAAGAGTGCAGCATGGATTGCTCTTTATTAAAGGACTGCTCTGATTTGCCTTGCCCAATACATGGTAAAGACCAATGACTGTGAAATCCGCTGGTTCTTCAACAGCTTTCACAGAGCTGCAAGTGGCTCTTCACATCAGCAAACAAAAAAAAATGCTTCTGAGAAGCAAAAGTTTTTCAGAAGGATAATGCATGCCAAAGGTTACAGTTACATGTGGCTTCCTCTATATAGCCACCGGGGTTCTATTGGAATAAGCTTTGTTGGAAATGAAGATGATTCCAGCTTTGTTAGCCAGCATCTCTGGTAAGCATAAGGGCTAGCTTAACTGTTAGAATCACTGGTTCCTGGCAATATATTAACTACAATCACTGGGGAAAAAAAGATACTGGTGGAAAAAAGGCTACTAAGAGATGCTAAGTGAAACTTGAGAGCAGGGCAAATGCTTTCAAACAGCCTCTGTGCTTGTACACCCTCCAGAGAAGCTTGTGTAAGCTGCTTGCCTCACAACATGTGAAAAACATCTCTGCATGTGTTCTGAAAAATCGTTTGAAGGTCCTTGGTTCTTGTGTGGGCAGAGAAAACAAAAAGTTGATCTTTATCCACTCAGAAGACTGTCAGTCTCTACCATGGTTTTTTCCAAGCCTCACTTGCCTAGCTAAAAAAAAACAAAGGTAGCCAAGGGAGCTGTTCCTTACCTAGGATGCTGTTACTGTCCTTTTTGTATCCTTTCTGAGATGTGGGCACCCACTGCTGCACACTGAATTTTCATGGCATATACAAACCACATAATTAAATAAACCTTTCTGCTTTGTTATCTGTTCTTTTCCTGACATTGGATTTTGCTTGACCTAACACATTTTCATGAGCTATCTAAATGCCAATGTCTTGCTCTTGAACAAAGCATCTCTTGGGCTCAGAGGGAAGTTGGTTTGTCTTTCACCCACTGGACATGACTTAAGATCTCTCAAATAAACATGCATCTCCAGGGAGAAACAAGTGATGGTGTTCAGGTACTATCTGGCAAGACAGAGTGACCTGGACTCATTCAGGAAAAAGAGAAGTTCTATGACCAGTTCCGTAGCTCTGCACCTGCCTGCATACCCCATGTGCTGTATTCCTGTTCAAACAGCTCCCTTCCCTTACCTGCCAAGGTTACTTATTTCAGTCATAGTGCATGTGCCACATGCTACAGGTCATCTTCTCTATTCCAAAAGGGGCAGCAACAGCTTTGTTCTGGCTTCCTTAAGACCCATGCTCTGTTTCTCTCCTCAGCAAAGACTCCTGGAGTCTTGCCATCATGAGTCCACCCTTGAGTACTATACTGTTCCCACCACACCACATGCTCAAGCTTTACCCACCTGCACACAGGAGCCTGCCTAACCTCATTCCGGTATTTGAATATGCAGATTTTTGTTTCAGCTGACATACACTCTCTCCTCCTCTCCTGGTATTTTGGTTAGACAGCAAGTAGGTGAAATTCACTGATGACAGTATCAATGCCTCAACAGACAAAAGTAATGACCAATTTACTGATGCACAGCTCTGATGCGCTTTCCTCTTTGCTAGTCTTTGTGAGGGCTGTCACTTACCTTGCTCTGCATAGTTGCTGTTCAGCTCCCTGTACAGAGGCGTGAGAATTGTTGGAAGATAGGGCTTGATCCTGTCTTTCCCCAGATCCACTGAGATTGCTCCCAGGAACTTAAAGATGCAGCTTCTCTGAAAGTAAGTGTGTGGGACATGATGTAAGGAAGACTGGAAGGAAACCTCCTAACAACTGCTAGAAGAGTGCAGTGCATCACTGTCCAACATACAAGGCATTGTTTTAGACACCCAAGTCAGAAACTCACTGCTGTCTCAAGGTCTTACTGCATCCAAGTACAGCCTTTCGATGAGCCCTGACCTGTGTTGTGTAAGCTGTGACTGGGTTGGCAGCTTTTAACACTGAACAACAGGCTTGTTCTCACTGTCCTGAATTGAGGCAGCTGCAGACACGAAAAGCTCAACCTAATTCTGCACCACAGGGAACCACAGGGATTTTCCTGATGCTTTCCCCATAGACATCTTCCCCTTCTCCTAGCAAGTTACTTCACACTGCCATTACCCTGCCAGCATAAACCTGGCACTCTTAGGCTTTCAAAGGCAGTGCTCTGTCCCCTTCAGCTTGGTGCCTTGAGGTTTACCATTCTTCCACCACCCCACGAGAAGGCTGGAAGCATCAGCAAGAAGCAGATTGGCACAAGCCTTTCCTGAAAATCCCAAACTGAAATGCCTGTTTCTCCGGCACCTACTAGTTGCCGCTTCAGCGCCAGCTCACAGCACCCTCTGCAGCTGCTCCCCTGAAAGCAGAGCCAGAGCAACACTCTCTGGTAGAAGTGCCCACCTCATCAAAAGCAGTGGGTCTAACCCTGTTCCTTACCTTCAAAGGGACCTTAGGGGAGTATGCTGCTTCTCGCTTGGCCACGACAGAGAGCTTCTTCATTAACCACAGCAGTGTGGCTGGCTGGCCTTTCTCTTGTGTGTCCTCTTTTTCTTCCTCTCCTTGACCAGAAACATCTTTCTCATCCTCTGAGGCCTCCTGCTCTTCCACTTCACAGTTGAGTTCTTCTGCCTCTTTATCTTCTTCTGAGGCAGGGGCTAGCAAGTAAAGAACTTTGGCCACAAAAAGCAAATTCTTTATAACCTGAAGTTTGAAAACAGAGGAGTCAGTCACTGTAGGTTCCCTCATTCTCAACAGCAGAGCATGCTTGATCTGAAGAGGAAGCTGCCAACCCAGGAGGCTGTAATGGCTTCACCCACTGCCAGGTAAACCATGTGATGGAGCATTTTAGTCCTATCAGGAAGGCCCACCTCAATACCCTCCTGCAGTATGGGAGAGTCTTCCCCTGTGAGGTACTCTGGCGCCCTCTGGCTCTCCACAAGGAGATCTCCAACCAGGTTTGCAGTGGAGTCCGACCTCCAAACAACAGCATGAAGCTGGACTAAATAATTCAACAGCAAACAGCCAAGGCTCCAGTGCAACTGCAGGGACCCATCACCAGACATCTGAATCCCTGCTCCAGGATGTGTTGGCCCAACCTTCTCCAGACTAGGCTGCAGAGCCAGACTTCCCCAGACTTTTCCCCCAAGGGGACTCCAGTCCCTTTCCTGCATGGCACCTTCCCTTTCTGTCCCTGCCACCCCTCAGCAGGCTGACACCACAGTGGGGACTTCTCTGGGCCTCTGTGAGGCTCACAGCTCCTCAGATGCTCTCAGCACAAAGTCACTGGCCCCAAACTATGTATGTGCCTTGAGCCACCACCAACTGGCTGCAACACTGCTGTCCTGATTAGGGCATAACCCCCTCAGGCACCAGGGCCTGCCCTGTACCCTCCTGCAGCTCCAGATCTGTTCCTACTCTTACCTGCTCACCCAGAGATGTGTCCAGGAACTTGGACTGCAGCTGATGACAGAATGCAAACACAAGTTCTTTCATCTGAGGGAAAGAAAATGAGAAAGACATGCCTCCATTAAAGAGAGTTGATAGCAGAAACTCAAAGCACTATTTTGCAGTCACCAAAGGAGATTCCCAGGGGAGGCCAAAGGATCAGCTCAACACAACTTCTGCCTGCATCTTACAGCCTGAGGGGAATCTCTGTTGCTGAGAATAAGAGTGCAAAGAACCCCTCTCCCAGCAGAAGAGACATCTCCTCAAATTAAGTGATCAGGATTAGGCAGCAGACAAGCAACTAGAAGAGAATATGCATGCCAAATCATAAACTATTTTTATGTCCCAGTCAGGGACTGGGTGTGAGCAGAGTGAAGGAGTAGTACATATACCATTACCTTCTTGTCCAGTTCAGCAGTTAGGAAGACTGTGGCTGCAGACAGTTCTGCTGGTGTCTTTTTCCTCTTCCCTGACCTTCTTTCCTTCCACTTGTTGACAAGATCTTCTGGCTTGTAAGATGCAAACAAGCAGCCAAAGATCTCAGTGGCTGTCAGCCAGACCCAGCTATGAGGATACCACAGGTGAGACTGGACATGACCTGAGGGAAAGAAAATCTCTTTCAGCACAGAAGCTGGTCCACTGAGAGCAAAAACAGAACTAGGTCACTCCAAGAATTTACTACAGCATATGCTACAATAAAAAGTGAAGGAAATGAATTGTGCTCATCTGCTCAGAACACAATAAAAGACTTTCTAGCAACTCGATCCAACCAAAGCAGCGAGCAGCAAAACGCAAAATCCTGATTAACAACTCATGTTTCTGCAACAACTGTGGTCCCCTCAAGGACTCAGTACCACAGCACATCTGCCTATGATGCCTGGGTGGGGACCAGCTGCTGTGACTTATGTCAGCTGGCCCTGCTACTGATGGTCAAATTGAACCCCTGGTTAGAGGCTGAGGATGGTTCAAAGAAGAAATGGAGCTGTTCTCCTGAATCACCTCTGTCCAAGCTGCCCATCACCAAGCAATCCAGGGTAACAAGGGTTATCTGCTATCTCACTAAAGGCATCTGGCAGGCTGCACTCTTCAAAGAGTCTAACCAGCCAGATCCAGGTCTTCTGATTGCAGCAAATTAAAGCAATTAAACCAACAAAATGCCAACAAACCATCCTTCTATAATCCCACACATAAGGAAGTTGCTTGAATCTAATAGCCTGGAAGACACACAGTACTGACAGCACTATTTCCATGTGTCATCACTTGCTGGCTAGCTGGTATGTATGATTTCATCAAGAAAACCTCAGCTTCCCAGGAGAACTCAATGTTTTCATCCAAGAGGATGTAATTATGGTCAAACATGCAATAGTTTGCAACTATTTCCCCTTGGGTAATAGAAAATACTTCCCAGCAAGTGAAATAGAGGGTGTCTTGTTTTCCTCAACCATGTAAGTTTTTCCATTTGGAACTTCTCTTTCACTGCCAGTAACTGCTGTGCATTAGCATTTTGTAGAATGAAAACCTTGTATATATTTATATTAGGCTGCAAAAAACCACATGGCACATAAAGAATATTCATTGTAACACAGCTGTAATAATGCCTGATACTTACCCCAGATATTGCTCACAACATCACTGTTCTTGGTTAATTGAATCAAGTTGCACTCTGTGATTAGCTTTTTAACCAGTACAAGAAAGCTGAATAGCAGTCTATCTGCAGCCTTCTCCTCCTCCTCTTCAGTAATCTAATAAAATCAGCAAGCCAAGAAAGATCCTTATAAGAACCTGAAGACAGTGCTTATTAATCTTTGCTAGATAAATTTCAGATCAACCCTCTGAAAAAAACAGGAGACTGATTTGCACCCAATTCCCAAAATAAACAGAACAGAAGCAGCTCTGCTGAAGCATTTCCTCTTGAGACAATCTCTGCAGGAGACTGTTACTAGAATCATTCTTCTTGTTTTTCATACAGACACTAGTGTAACTAACTGCTGGGTTTCTAAATACAAGCAATTACACACATTGTGTATCATTTATGCCTATGCACGTATTCGTGTGGATTTGATTCTCAGCTTTGGAGCCAAGCTGAGCACAGATTTTCCTGTATCACCTGGGAAGCCCCGAGTTGTTATGACAACACTATGTGTGCTGCCTGTGGTCCTCACCCTTCCTGCAATCACCAGCTGGCTTGATCAACCAGTCAGTACTTCACTTACACGTCGCAGCACAGGGTGTGATTACACCACATTTCTCCTCACTGCAGGTATTTTATTTTCATCTGTTGCCAATTTACAGATCCTGAGGTTCTTGTCTCTCTTGTGCAAGGGCAGCGGCTGAGCATTAGTAACATACAGGGCCACTCCTCAGGCACAGTGTCTGGGATCACTTTGGGATTATCACATACCAAGCAGAATCTGAGGCAGCCTTGATTCTGAGCTAGATCATGTGCACTAAAAAGATTTTCCATACAACAAAACCATGGTCTGAAGTACAGGAAGGAACCCTTTTGAAAGTTAAAACTGTAGGTAACACTGGACAAAGCAGACAGTCACAAGCCATGCACTCCTGACCTGCAATGCTTACACAAATCTCTGCAGCTAGCAGACACATTTGCAACATTGCAAGGAGCAATGTGTCTGCTGGTTCCACTGTACAGCTGCAGGCTCAGGCCAGGTGGCTTTGCAAAGTTCCTTTTCCTCTTGTGCTGCAACATGTGATGCCAAATTCAGTCTTGCAGGCAAAAAAATATGGTTCTAGGTCAGTGAGGTCCCCATTAGAACAAATGCGTATGTTTTGTGGGCTTCCTAAGTCCCAAACAGTAAGTCAAACTGTTAAATCTCTTCTACACTTCTTCCCTTTTTCCATTTTTTTAATTCTCTTTCTCCAAGCTTCACACATGGGGAAAAATAACTTACATTTTCAAATTTACTTGGGTTGATTTCTTTTTCAATCAAAGTGAGAACTGCTTCAAGGCGTCGTTCAAACATTACTCCGTCCACTTCGACAAACAAACCACATGCCTGGGCTGCCAACCTCCTGTGTGAGCTCTGACAACACAAAAATTAATGCCCCTTGTTTTACCTCTTGATAGTCAAATCCTGCAGCTCCCACGTGCAGGAACTGGTAGCAGCCCTTACTTTCTGCCTGTAGCAATACAGCAGCACCTTAAGAGAAGCAGGTTTTCAGAGTACTGTTGAAAAAGGAGACGTAGCCAGCTTAGGTACAAAAGCACCTGGCAGCACAAGTCACCCCTGGAAATGCACGCCAAAACTGAATGCCAAAAGACCTTTTCCAGCCCAGTTCCCAGCTGCAAAGGCCTGGGAGCTACTTGGCACACCTTGATTCATCACAATCCATCAGATGGCTCACAGCTACAAACCAAAACTGAACACGTTAAGATGAAAACAATGAAGTGTTGAAGAACACACCAGCTCCACTAATGTAGGGGGACAGAACCTGGGTTCAGTTAGAGGATAACTAATCACCTGGCACCCAGATCAAAATGGCAGCAAAATGCAGCTGGGAAGTCTGCAGGCTGACCAACAGCATCAGCAGGCCCCTACATTTGTGCAGCTTTATGAAGCTATACTATTTCTTGCTCTCGAAGTCAGGTACAACTGAATCCACCAACCCACCAGATCTGGTACTCGCCTTAATCATTAACTCAGCCCCCAAGACAGAGTTCAGACCCGGCCAGTGAAAAGACCAAAGAATACCTTTTTGCTGTGAAACCACTGTGTGACCAGTGAAAACATCAGATCTTGTTTTTCATTGTTGATCTTACTGAGAAGAGATTTACACGTCAAAGCCGCCATCTTTTTGCATTTGGCAGAATCATCATTTATCATCATCATACAGAGAGAGAGAAAAAACAGCCCACAGTATTTGTGGAGGAGATCCTAGAAAGAAACAACCGTTAGTCAACCACAGATCCCCAAGTAGCTTTCGGCATTTAAAAAGAGGAGTATTTGTTGCATTGTCTTCATTAGCCCTCAGTGAGCTCCATGTCAAGGCAGGGAACTGCTAAGACAGGATGATCCTATTGTTGCAGCACACAGGAAATGTACAGCAGCCCCAGCTCTGCTCTGACTGTGACTTGCTACCATGTCCCTGGGACAGCAACATGAGTATCCAATCTTACAGGGCATTTTCCCTGCACAGTTCTCACTGAAACAGACTTAAGTCCCTTAGCTCTGCAGCAATCAGCCCAAACAAAGGTCGTCTCCCAGAGACTGCAGCTCTTTGCTGCTTTACAGAGTTCCTAGGAACTAATCTGAAACACTAAATCATCAGGTGGTGCTGAAGCACAGCTTACTGTGCAGAATTTTATTTCCTTCCTCCAAATCCTTGCTTGATTGCACTGCTCCCACTCTCCTGAATGCTTAGCTAAGCTCCAGCTGCAGGGCTTCAAGGCAGCTTACAATTTTGCATATGTCATCCTGTATAGATGCATGGTTATTTTTTAACTTTCATTTTGATCTACCCCACTGAGAAGCCCTCCCTCTCCAGTCAGGCCAACAAAACAGGTATGGTACATCACACACCAGTTCAGTCAACAATCTCTCTCACCAATGTTGAAAAACCCTTACAATGAGAAAACTCCTATCTTCATTTCCTATTCATACCCCACTTCCTAAACGGGTTGTGTTTCTTCTTGGCATAAATCACTACTGGGTTTATCCAAACTCCAGCTGACACAGCATTATTTTACTTCCAAACTGAGCACATTGGACAAAGAAGTACCACAGACTTTCCAGAATGTCATTTCTCTTTTGAAGCAAAGCCAGGTTCTTTGAGATAAGTGAATGTTCTGCTCATGATAAGAGGTAATAGGAACTAGCAAGTGCTTCCAAAATAAACTTCTTTGAAAATGCTGTTACTGCAAACCACAGTAACTGCTTGATGCTCGGAACACCAAGGCATGTTTGTTACCCGTGGGAACATGTCCAGGAGGTACGCAATCATCTCCAGGGCAGATTCTCTCCCAGTTTCATACTCATACCTGTGAAGAAATGATTAACGGTTAGGGCTGAGTTAATCCTCCGAGAAAGTTGCTAAGAATTTACAAGAACAGCAAATTCCAGAAACACGCTGATAGGGATCTTTCTACAACAGCTGTGAGACATGGCCTGATCCTCAAGAGAAGTGAAGCAGCAAGCCCATCAGCTCCACCTCTCAGCAAATGGGCCCAGGGACTCAAAGAGGCCATAGAGGGTTCCAGCCAAATAGAGTTCACACAGCCACACTGTCCTGGGGAACCTCGTAAACTACTGTCACCTTGAGCAAGGAGGGGTAAAGCTCAGAAGGAGGTTTGAGGCACAACTCGTGCTGAATTGGTGCAGTTGTCTCAACTGTACCTCCAACTGCACTTGAGACATCACCATGGGACAGCAGTCATATAAATGCACCTTCCCTTACTCTTCCTGGATTTTCCAGTTCATCTGGTCCACAACCAGTGGAGCTGGTTAACCACTAAGCAAAAAACAGAACCTTTGTTTACAAACAGATAAAGAACAAAACCAGCTGTGAAATAGGCAGGAGAAAAAGGACATGCTTCATCAAACAGTTTGTATTGGAAAAAAGGAAATGTTTTAGAAAATGAAGGGAAATGAGAACTACTTCACCACACCCTCTGCTCATTACAAAGAGCCCTTTGGCCCACTAGAATCATATTTAAACAACAAGATTCTGTTATGACAGAGATGTCAGAAATATAAACTCACTCTAGCTGTGCGAGCATGAAATCCAAATTGGGTTTCAGTTTGTCACCAAGGGGGTAGTCCAGAATGTATTTTAAGTAAATCTGAAAGAAAAAATAACAACACAGAAGTTACAAGAAATATACAGGTCAGTTTGTAAAAAGGTTATGAAGAAGATTCAGTGATGAGCAGCAAGTTGTGAGAATCATCCCTTTCAACCCATTCCATTTACACAAAGGGTCAACAACTGCTCTCGAGTTCAGTGCCCAGAACAGGGTCTGCAGGCATTTGACAACTGCCAGAGTAGTCTTTAAAATACTATTGTGACTTGTGCAGGCATCTGTTAAGAGAGATTCTGCATCCTTCAAAATTCATCCTGGAATTCCACTATGGAATTGCATTATTTTGTGCATTTCATGCAGCTCTTACTGTACCAATGATTGAGATGAAGCAACCAATTCTGCCTTTTGGTTGGTTTTTATCCTGGAAAGAATGAGGAAGTAGAGGGAAGTAATTATGAATTTGTGACAAATTCTCATCTGCTGGGATTCAAAAAAGAGCAATGCTCTTAGTTACATGGGCCTAAGAGCTTCCAGTGGCAGTACCATGTCACTGCTGCTGAGCAGCCTTCCATCCGTACTTGGGACTGGTGAGGCTGCACCTCAAGGACTGCGTTCAGTTTTGGGCCCCTCACTACAAGAAAGACATTGAAGTGCTGGAACAAATCTGAGGAGCAGCAATGATGCTGGAAAAGTGATTAGAGCAAAAGTCATATGAGGAGAGGCTGAAGGAGTTTAGTCTGGAGAAAAGAAGGCTCAGGCGAGGACCTGATCACTCTCCACCTGAAAGGAAGCTGCAGTCAGGTGGGGGTCAGTCTCTGCTGCCAAGTAAAAAGTGACAGGATGAGAGGAAAAGGCCTCAAGTTGTGCCAAGGGAAGTTTAGATCGGATATCAGGAAAAAAAAACAGGCTGCCTTGAGAAGTGGTGGAGTCCCCCTCTCTGAAGATATTTAAAAGACATATAGATGTGGCACCTGGGGCATGGTTTAGTGGTAGACTGGGCAGTGCAGGGTTGACAGTTGCACTTGATGACCTTAAAGGTCCTTTCCAACCTAAGCGACTTTACTATTCTATGAAGTACGCCATGGCACCACAGGAAAGCAGTCTGCAGCTCTGCTATGCACCAGTCACAACAACTAAAGCCAGGGATCAAGGGGAACAAAGGTCAGTAAGAAGGGGAAATGGAGTTTGGGCTTCTGCAGGGCTAAGGCACATGCCTGTGAGAGCTGGGATGGTCACACTAAACCCACTAGGCTGTTAGACAGCTGCAAATAAAGTACGATGAGAGACTTTTCATTCTACCAACCTGCCTGCACTGGACTCGCACTGGTTCACTCTGACCTGTGATGGCCAGCTGGGCAACCTTCTGCAGCACATCATCAATTTCAGGGACAATCAGCTTCCTGGATAAAATAGCCTGAAAATGTGAAAGCACAGCTGGAGTCATGTCATTTTGCTTACACAGTGTGAGATGCAGTGCTATAGCCTGGGACTACCCTGGTCTCAGGTGGTACCTTAACACTGACTTTTTCACATTTTCACACACAACTAAAGCAACTTAAAGAAAAAAAAAAGGTGGCTTACACATCCATATCTGTTTCTTTTGGACAACACAGAATACCTGGTCTAATGATTAGAGATGTTGATTCTTTACATCCTCATATGCATGTGTATAAAACAGCCTCCCAAACAATTTTAAACAGTGACTACAAGTCAAACAGTAAAGTTTTGCTAATTCTTCTCTTATAACAGGGAGCATTAACAGCATTCTGTAGCCTTTTCGATATGAGATCGTAGAGCCTTTCACCAGGAAGCAGAATCACTGCCATTCCAGGGACCCACAGAACCCACATGCCTGCTGCACAGAAATACCTTGAGAAGGCCAAAGGCAGTGGCTTGGCGTGATGAATCATAAATGTCTTCTTCAGCAAAGCCAAGCAATACTTGGAGCTGTTTGCTTGTTATCTGACTCTTTGTGTTCTTCACAAGCATTGTTACACACTACAAAATCAAATTGCACATTGTCAATACATATGCAGTGCCATAAAATAAAAGTTCACACCAAAGTCTGACTTTATACCACTTCAGCTTAAAAAGACGAACTGCTGCTCTGGAACATGTATTAACACTGTTCTCATCACATTTTGCTTTCATATGGCAATTTTGAGACAAAAACTAAACACAAGTGAATACACAAATTCAGACTAGTCTTTGAGATGAGTGAGGATGCTCAGAGGCATGAACCATGATACAGGAACACAAGCAAGAAGAGGGAAAAATTCTTCTCACACTGGCATTCAGCACTGAATTACTCTAACTTTCCCTTATGGTCATGAAGCTGGAATTAATTCAACAATGCATTTAGAAGACACCTAAAGGGAGACATTGTATAATGTAAGTGTAATAGTTATTACTATTAATTAACCCCTTCCCACAGCTCACTTCAGTTGCCAGGGCTTCATCCAATGAATAATGCTAAAAGCAAGCCATTCAAGTTCAAAGCTGATGCCTCTCAAAAGACAGGGTGGAACAAGATACTATTATAATGAAGAAAGAAGGCAAACATGCTTCTATAAAAGCATTTCTTCAGATCCAAACTGTGCATTTTTGGGGTAACTTTCTTTGAGTGTACTTGGGAAAGAATCATCAAGGCCACATATTCCTCATGCTTGTGTTCTCCAGGGACAGTTGCAGAAGGGATATGTAGCTGGAAAAGTCTCATTCTAGAAAGTTAATCATAAAGCAGAAATGAGCAGAGCTGGGTCCAACTTACTTTGAAACAGCTCACAACCAGGTGGAAATTCTGGCCTTTGGCTATTCCTGTTTTGGCAAACTCTTTCAACAAAAGGAAAAGCTGCTTGATCAGTGACTCCATATTCGTACTGACAGAAGGTAAAGGGAACTTTAAAATCCACACCAAGGACTGCAGAGCACCAGTTATCACCTGGAAGAAAGAGCCAAAGGACAGCAGGTGGGTACGCTTTTCTCACTCTTTTATAGACATGGTCAGGCTATCTACAACTGTGGTAAAAGGCAATTAGCTAACAAACCCAACCTCTTTCAAACAACTCCTAGGTAAGACAAAGGGTTCCTCAGTTCTAAAAGCACTATCTGCCACTCCAATATTCTCTAACCTTGATTTTACTAGGTAAAGGCATTAACACAGCACTGTTTCTATAGATGGCAAGAACTCTCTCTGAAGCAGAGGTGCCTTCAAGACACAGAAAACCCCACTCCAGGTATCTCATACAATATGAAGCATGCCTTCCACTCCCAGGATCCTCAAGGTTGAACAGATTTCCTAGGCTTATTCAAAGCAAAAGCTGCCCCGAAAAGTGGCTGCCTATGGTGCTGGGAATAAAGACATTGGAGTTGCGTCAAAAGAAATTACAGTTGTGACAACACTGCTCCCAGGACCTCATGAATATTCTCTCAGACAGTCTGTAAATTACTTGTATGAACACGCTCTAGAAGAACTTGCCCATAGCTGAACCTACAACACAGAGCAGAGCATTCAGTCTTATCAGCCATAAGCCTTTCTCACCCTCGGGATTACACGTCCTCAAACAACCTAATGCGCACAACTATTAAATCAGGTTTGAAAACCAGACATCTTTCTCTTCTCTTGCAGGTCAACTACAAGATAACCTTTGTGGGCAGGACTCAGTATTGCAGAGAGACTTCAGCTCAGAACTATACCTTGACATCCATAGATTTCAGGCAGTCTATAAGCAGCTGAACAAAAGGGTCTAACATTTCCAAAGCGTGTTCCTCAGAAGAATTTACTTTGGACCTCTTCAGGCTCATGTGCAGCAGCTGTCATAGAAACATCAAGACACTCATTTCAAAGTCCGGCTAGAACTCAATAAGTCAAGTAAAGCTCCATCATTGTTTCAGGTTATAGTAAGATTTATGCCATATCCCATCCAAATATCTGCAGCAGGCTGAGCACTTTTTATAGCTCTCTAAGAGGCACCACTGGAGTTAAAAACATATCAAATAAAGTTAAGGCTAATGGCTGTGCTAACTGTTAACACAACATATCTGGAATACTTTCCTTTGAATACTCTTAATAAAAATTTTGAATGCAAAGCTTTGTAACTCAGGAGATCCTTACCCGAAGTCCTGAATCAACCAAGATATATGTGTTAGTCCTGCTGCTGACACGTGCTTTCTGCCCTCCTCTCGTGGGAGTGGGCTGGAGCAGCAGGCAGCTCTCTGGTTGCAGTCGAGGATCTGGAGGAGGGGTAACTTTTTTCCTGAAAAGCAGTGTATGGCAGAGGAGAATATTCACATATCAACCCTCTCCACAATAATCTTGCTGTTGGGAGTGAAGACAGCTGAACTAGGCTCAGCTGCTTCCCACAGAACAAGCAAAAGCAGGTCACAGACAATGATGAAATAAAACGAATTTGAAAGCAGCATGACAGATGGGGCACTCAGACTTGAGAACAACGCCACCATTACAAAGATAACAAATACACAATCTTTACACAACATTCTCCCTTTTTTCTTCTCAGTGGACAGATCAACTTTGGAACTTCCTGCCACTGCCAACTGCATTTCATTTAATGATATTTACTTCAATTACTGATGGCTTACAAACACTGCTCCAAGAAGTCTGCAAAGATCTGTCAGATCCTAGAGAAAGCTGGCCTACGTAACATAGAAAATGCAGGACACACAAACCCAGCTCTCATCAGTGACACCACCAGATGGACAGAAAATCTGATGATTCTCCCTGTCTTCTGCACCAGCAGCAAAGCAAAATAGTTTGCTTTGGAAATGATTGCTACCTGCTTCTAAACATTGTCCCTCACCCCTTCACCCAAACACCCAAATGCATATACCAGCACACCAGACAGTGAAAAAACATAGCTGAAGGTCCTGAGCACTTACAAGAGTAGACTCCTATGAGCTCAACAAATGCTAATGCCCATTTCTAAGCTTTCTCCGTGCCCTCTGACTGCCCAAATAATTCACTTATATTGAAAACAGGAGGCAAATGAAAGCAAAGAAACTCTCATGCATGTGATGAGTTGTATTTGAGAGCTGCCATTCCTGTAAGAAAACCTCCCAACCAGTAACAGACAATCTGGATGGCATCCTGGAACTCACTTGGCCTTCTCAGTGAGCAGAGGCAAATTTTCACTGATGAGACCATGACTGAGGAGGAGGAGAGATTCTGCATTCATGTCTGAATTGAAGATGAGCCCTGCCATGATGTGACGCAGCGCCTCATGCACCTTCCGGACTACCTTCAAGCTTGTAGTGCTCTCCAAAATCTGCAAAGGAACAACCATGAGCGTTCAAGAGGGTACCATGAGGATAATGATCTGTTATCTGTATTCAGAAACCATGTCAAAAGCTAGAGCCATCTCATCACATGCTGTCACAGTCCCCAGCTCTTTATGTGAACAGCATCCCATTACCTCAGCTCTGCAGCAACAGAGCTTTCCTCTCCAGCCTCTTGTTAGCCTCCAGCCAGTTCACCCACTGCCACTAGGACACTTAAGTGCTAATCAGCAAACCAGGGCCCCCATTTCTGTGGGACCTTGCACTCTACTAAAAAAACCTGCATCTTTGAAAAGGCAATTATTGCACCTGGACAGACCCTGAATATATTTTGTTGACATTTCCTTCATGCACAAGAGATTAAACCATAAAGTAGCCTTGCAGGGCTTTGGAGCTCCAAAGGAAATACGAGTAGGCAGACGGAGAGGGCATGGAGAACTCAAAGTGAGATGCTACCTCTCCAGCAGCAGTTAAAAGCTTCCCAGAATGCCAATCCCTGCCCTGGACTTCAATAGTAAAGTCTCATTTTATGGAATGATTATACACTGCTTTCCAAAAGGAAAATGGGAAAGCAAAGCAGGACTATATAGATGATTTCACAGTACCCACCCAGAGCCTCTAGAATCACCTTACAGAGCCAAGATTTTTCTTACCTCCTTCAATGGCAGAATAAGTTTCGTCACCTGACCCCTTCCTATGAACTTCCCAAGAATTTCATAGGAATCGTAACTCTTGTTTTTGCGTGCTTCCATGACCTTGGAGACAATTCCCTTTACTTCCTTCTCTTCAGCTACACTCCCAAACAACTCTTGGTTGAAAATCTTTGGGAAACAGGCAAGAGAAGTGAATGAGAGGAGAATAAAAGCAGCTTGCCCCCCACAGCAACAGAACAACACTGTTTTTCCCCATTCACAGCAAAAACAATTCTCCATGTTTCTGATAAATCATGTCTACCTTTCCTTTGTCAACACAGAACAACCTATTTGAGCACACCAGATGAAAATACTGTTCTCACACTCCTTTGTGGTGTTGTGATACAGGGAGTGGTACCACAGTCAGATCAAGACATGCAAATATACCCCATCTGGGTGGTCAGCTGAGCTGGATTCTGTGGACTGCACTGACTACATGTCTGTTGACTTGCTCAGCCATTTAGAGTACAGAAAAACATAGTTAGGTGTCTTAATATTGAACTCATTCCCTCTCAGGATCCAGGGCTCAGGATACAGCCTAGAGATGCCTGACTTCTCTACAAGGGGCCTGCTGATGCCTCAGTAGAAAACAGTTTCCTTCCTTTACAGGGCACACACAACAGCTCTGTTTGCCACCAAGTCCGAGACAATGTACACAAAACATTCCCCTCCCAGAATCTGTCCCAAGCATTTTCCTTCAGTCTTGAATAGTTTTTACCTCAATCAGGATATCTAAGCAGGGGTCCAAATCACCAGCACTGAGCTTGGTTGTAAGGCCCTTCAGTAACAGGTTCACAGTGAAAGTCAGCACATGGAGCTAGAGAAAAAGAGAACAGATAGTGTTTCCACACTGCTGCAGTGACCTCTTTAATACTACTGGATAGGGAGACTCCCATAGCAGAGGCACTACAAGACACACACTGCACTTGAGTTCTCATTATAGGAAATAAAACACTGGGAGGATGAGAATCTACATAGCAGCAGGAGGAAGAGGACCCCTGTCCCTCCAGATACTGGTAAGAGGGCCAGATCTCCTCTTTCCCCAGTGCTCTTACTGATATATTTAGGCTGTTCCAACTTGTGCTTTCACTGTTAGAGCAGTTAGAAGCTCACAGTATTCCACAGCAGTAATTCACATGAAAAATTATTCTTAACCCAAACCACCGTGGAAAAAGACAAGACAAATTAATAGTCAGAGCCATGGCTTTAGCTCTAGAAAGCAAGACTTCAACTGGCAACTCACCACACACATTGCTTAGGCCTAATGATCTTACTGGAAAGATTTCCTCTAATCTTATTGGGACCAGAAATTCATTCTTCTCCTCCATACCTCAAGTCTTTACTGGGAAAATGGCTTAGACTTTAAGTTCTTTGAGGGTGTAGACCCTCATTTGACACTTGGCATAACAAAGATTGCTGTAGGCACTAGTAACAGTATTTAGTTGCATTATACCAAGCTATTCTACGAGCGCAGAACAATTTTAGTAGCAATTTCACTTTAGATTTTCCTCCTAACACATGAAAAAAGTCTGGAGAAGAAAAGGAAGAATTTCAGCATTACCTGGTACCCATGGATGAGAGCGGACTGCATCTCTTTTAAGATGTACAGAAGGTACCGCACTCCCAACACTTCCATGATTTTAATGAGGGTGTTACGGGCAATGTCCCGTATTTCCTGAAATCTGTTCCTCAGAAACGTGCAGACTTTCAGCAGGATGCTGGGAAGAGAGACACACAGCTTAGTTCATCTCCAAACAGAGCAGAACTAATTACACTGCTGGCTAAGGAGGCTGCTTTGCTTTTCAGGTCTGTTTCACCACCACAGCTGTCCTCAAGGCCAGCCTCACAGAGAAGCTTTATAGGCCAACACACACCTACTGTCCTTCAGTACATTTTACTGACTGTCCTTTTTTTCTGCACATATTCTTTCCCCAGCACTACCTCCCCTACCTCTGCACCTTGATTCACAGCTCTGCTCTTAGGTAAGGATTTACCAAGTTCCTTTCAAACTTAGCTTTACAGAAGTTAAATGACTTCAGAGGGGAATGCCACTAGGAAAAGGAGTTTCCAAAAGAACTACTTAAGGACTGTTAGGATGTCCCTCTTGAATTTAGCTTTGTATGTAACCACAGCTTGAGAAAGGTGTCTGCACTCATTCCCAGCACAATGAACAGCATTTAAGGAACTCCACTGGGATTTACCTTGGTAGGTTGGCTTCCATCACTTCTTGGGGGAGACACTGCATCATCCTGACCATTGCAAAAGCTAATGGGACACGAACTACCTCATCATCATTCACAACATTGGATTTCACAAGCTTGTGCTCCTCATCTCTTTTAACCTTTTGAAGAGAGAAAGACACAATGTACTTTTAATACACATAAACAAATTCTTCTTTATCTCAATAAACTCTAGACAAGGCCAATAAGGCAAGCTGCTATCTACCCTCTAATGACTACAGAAAAGACTCAGACAGCTAAAGGACAGGTGAGATAAATCCCTGTGTTTTCAATACAGAAACTAGGCTGGGTGATAGCAAGTGGCTGAAAACTCTTCAACAGGCTGCACAAAGTGAAATTTCACTTGAGTGGTTCGAGCCACTTTGCAGCAGGGAAATAAAGACACTACACCCACACTGACCAAAGGGTCTGTCAGTAATCTCCATGACACAAGAAAGGGCATAAAGCTTTTATTGTATTTTCAAATGGTCTCTCTCCAGTTGTGTCTACTTTTTTTTAATGTGTTCCATTTTCACTGGCCATGAAGCAGTATTCCAACCTTAACAGGCCTGCAAAACACCTTTCCAATATCAACTCCTCACCTTTGCAACAATACACCTGTGCAATTTAGGCAAGATGTTGACTGTAACTGTATCTTGAATATGTTTGATCAGACAGTCCAGCTCCTCTTTATTTCGGGGCAAGAAAGAAACAGGTTTGGTCACTTGCTCGGCACTTTCAGATGTCTCAGCTGCTTGCTCAGGTTCTGCTGGCTTCTCAGAAAGATTCTTCTCATTCTTCTCTTCATCTGCTTCCTCTTCCCCTTCACTCTGTTCCAGGTCCATGGCTTCTTCAGCCTCCACCACTGGCTCATGGTCCATGGCAGCAGTTTCTGTCAAGTAATTGCCAAAGCACAGGTAAATATAGGAGATCACAAAACTTGAGCCCTTAATCAAGACTCATGTGATGGCTTGTCTCTAGACAGAGCCCCTACCTATCATCAGCAAGAGCAAACCACCAATAAGCATCAGAGTTCTTTTATTGGGCAAAGAAGCTTTGGCATGCTGGTTTCTGATAATCACGCCCCAGGGCCAAGTTTAAAGCAAAGACTAGGTTACTCTGTGTCTGAACTCCATAGTCAGCTTAGCAAAGGTCAATGTGCTTGAACCTTAGAGAACTGGCATTCACTTACATTTGAGAATTTCACAAGGCAAGAGGTACTGACAAGCACAGCTGGGAGATATCCTTCTCTTTCCCTCAAAAGTCCCAAGATAGGTAACCACAATGGTGACCAAGCTGAAGATACGATTTCTTCCCATGAAATGGCAGGGGAAGCAAGGTAAGGACACACAGCCTCCTTCTCAGGATGCAGGTAACCATGAGGGTAGCCAACATCAAGGACAAAAAAACTCAGATGTATCAGCAGCCACATGGGTGGGGGCAGACCTCAAGAAACACACAGGTTTGCATAAACCCAGCCTGAGCTGGTTTGTCTTACAGACGCCTGGGATGGAGAAGTAATGTAGGTATGGTTCCCTCCACCCCTCCTCAATTTGTCAATACACAGGAGGAATTGCTGCATTGGCCCTCACAAAGTAAGTCAAAACTAGCTTCCAATATGCACATTTTGAAAAGCTGGGAAGTAGCTGACCTCAAGAGCAAAACATAAAACTTTGATTAGCTGCACTTTTAGCAGTTAGTGTTTCTACAAGCAAGCACAGAAAGCTCACCTTGGGTGTCAATGGTCACAAGCTGCTTTTCAAGTGTTTCATGGTCAAAGTGAAAGGCTTCCAGCACTGTCTCTAACAAGCTGCAGAAGTAAAACATGAAGAAAGATGAGCCCTCTGCACAAAAAGAAGAGGCTGCATAAACAAACTCAACAGAAAAATCTTATAAGCACTTTTTTAAAAACTTCAGAATTAGTGACACTGCACCACAAGGAGGTTTAGCCTGGAAAAACAATCCAGAAAATGAAAACTGGTTACTTTTCAGCTAGATGCATTCTGTAACCTAGCTCACTGTGAAACCTCATAGAGAGTGGTACTGGAGCAATGGAGGTGTTCCAGCAGCAGGGACAGCCTGACAGAAGAAGCTGCTAACACTGGCATGCACTCAGTGAGACGTGGTGTGAGAAAGTAATGACCTGTTAAAACTTTGTAGCTGCAGGCTGCATGGCCAGGCCCACTTTCACTTGCATAAGTCCACCTCAAACTCAGCAGCCATTTCTCATCTCAGGGAAGATGCTAAAATTCCTGTGATGCTCCTCAAAATGCTGAATTTTACTTTGGAAGTATTTGGAGAAACCCAGAGCAGCACTGCTCACAGCACCTACCTGACTCCCAGCTTTGGACTGATCTGTCCTGTCTGCAGGACATGGATGAAATGCTTCAAGTGGTACAAATATGCTGACCACGAAAGATGTCGGCAGACAGCTCCAACAACTTCAACCGAGGCTGTTACCATATTTTCATGCTGCTCAAAAGATAGAAATTCAGTTGTTGTTACCATTCATGAAGATCCTGTGTCTAAAGCATCCTCTACTCAAACCAGCAAGTGTCAGAAGTAATGTCTGTCTAGTGCGGATGCCTGAGATTCAGCGTTTTTAGACCTCATCCGGAGCACCAGGTGAAAACAACAAAAAGTCACAGCTCATCAAGTAGATCTCTAGACCCACTTCCTCTAAATATTTCTGCACACATTAAACTTTTCTCACATAATTTGATCTATGGGCTCACTTGTGTCAAGAACCAACAATCAGTCAAGATATCCAGCCACAGACACATAGCATGTTGCTGGGCTATGTGGATCAACTATAAACATACATTGTTAACCCACTGAAGACAGTGAGATACAGTGTGTTTGTTCCATCACCAAAGTTTCAATCAACACATTCTACTGCCCACTGGTCAAAGAGTGACTTGGTCATTCTACTGATGGGCACAGTTTGTATGTTTGCAGGTGCTGTGCCTAAGCCCTAATTCTTTCAACTTCAGAAGAATATTTCTGACAGCAAACAAATTAGACATCTACTTAGTTTGACATAAGCAGCTCTGCTGTTCTCCTGATAGTGTGCATAGAACTACAGAAGTGTGAAATCTGGCTTTACAAAGTCACAAATAAAAAGTCTATGCATACTGACATTACAAGTAATTTCACTGCATATATTTTCAAGAAAACCTGTGGAAAGTGACTAAGAAAATGGCACCCTTCAAACTTAATTTCAGATGTTTTCGAACAATTCCTGCAGTTTCCCTCTAACTTCACTGCATCTGCACCTTCCAAACCCTCTTTCTGCCACCAAAAGCAGCCAAGAGCTTCTGTCTGAAAGGGCAACCCTCACTTCACAAACACATCAGCCTTCTAAAATGGTTAGTCTTCTACGGCAAATGGTATATAAGAAACGTAAAAATATTCAAATGTAAGCATTTAATTAAAAGAGCCTACCTTAAGCATTTTCTCACTAAAAATGGCAGTTGTAGCATAAGGCATGATGTAGTTTTGCAGGGATTTAGAAGACAGCACAAGCTTTTCTTCAGTGAGCTGCTTTGCCAGTTTTCTCAGAGCTCGTGCCCTCCTGTGGATCTGAGTCAAACATGAGAGGCAGTGAATGAGGTGGTGCTTGAGTCACAGCTACCATGAGAAAGCACAAACATCCAACAGTTCAGAAAATTCCTCAGTTTTAAGTAACAGCATAAGCATATTATGGTTATTTCCAAGCACAGGCCATGCCCTTCTACTTCAGCCTCTGGGCTTTCACTAGCCTTTTGCTTCAATTGATATTCCAACTCAGTGGGCCATTTCCCTGTGAGTTCACAATCATGAGACTATGCTATCTTCAGGTATCAGATAAGGGAGGCAACAAGACACAACAACCTGAGAAAATCACAAAAAACCTTAAAAACTCTGCGTATAACTACGGATGCAGCAAAGACTATCTCAAGTTACATCTCTGAAAGCAAAAGAAGTGTTGCATTTTCACACTGCAAGAAAAAGTAGGAGACCAAGCTTTGTGCAACATTTATATTACAAAGGTCTGTAAATGAAAAAGGGGCTGCAGAGCCTCCAGACAGTGAGTAGCAAGGAACAGGCTAGAAAAAAAACAGAGAGATCCATTCCCTGTCTGTGTCAGAGGGATCTTCAAGACAATGTTGCCCATGCTGCTGAGTGTGGGCTGTCATAAAACCAAGAAGTTTCTAGACAGAAACATGACTTTGATTCCCAGTCACTGGGTGATGACGCTCACCCCCCTTTTTTTGTAACGGTATCTAATGACACAGGTTCAATTTCTCTGCAAACAACATATGCTTTGCGAAACATGCCCCCATAGTAAGATGCTTTTGCTTAGTGAGGGGAGAGAGGCACTAAGGAATGCCCGCTGCCTTTTACCTGCATGTGTTTCATGTTCTCAAAGAAGTCCATGTCGGGATCATGGCGGTTGGTCAACTGGACCAAATCCCGGAATTCAGGATTTGCTGGGAAGGTCTGAACGAGGCAGGAAAGCAATGATGTGTAGTCCTGTTGGATGCTCTGCAAACAGTAACCAGTGAATGTTTAGTACTCCTGGAAGAGGCTGCTACACACTCCTCAGAACCACAGTGCTGTCATTTGCATGTGTTTCAGGCCAACATGTCCTATTTTTTGGTAACAGCAAATACATCTGCATTATAGGTTGCAGATAAATTAAAATCTGCACTCCATGAACAAGCTACAACTAAGAAAAGCTGAACAATGGCAAAGAAACACAAGACAGCTAAGTTCTATAATTTTTGAGATTTTTATAAGGTTTAAAATGAAGGGTAAGTGGGTTCCTGCACTTTTTATCCCAGAAGGGGACTTTAAGAACTCACACAAAAAATGTCTCATTACCCTACTGGCCCCCAAAGTCAGCTGGAGATGTGTGATCAGACACCACTGCCTTACCTCAGTTTTACTCTTCAGACCCCTTCTCACAGACTCCAAGAGAGTGTGCTGGATTAGCTCCTTGTACTCATCTTCTGTGTGGTCAATTTCTGCCAGTCGGTGGATGAAACTGGTCAAGCAAAGGCTTGCGTTGTCACTAAGAGCCATATCCCCCAGCTGAGTGGATGAAGAAATTGCACTCCATGAGTCTGGGTATGACACCTTTTTCTCCCCAAACGCCTGGACTGAACAGTACCACTGGACACAACATAACAAGGCCTCCAGGTACCCAGCAACTCTTAAGAGCTTTCCCATAGGAAGTTCTAGTCACAAATGAATGCCCACCATTTCCATCAAGAAAAATACTTTTACATTTATCATCAGGCTCACACAACTAGAACATGTTGCAAGAAATAGAAAATCAGATTTTCAAGACTGTAATATGCCTTTTATACAGTAAAAAATAACCAAACAGTTCTAGGGCTCACTGACAGAAAGGTGTGCTGCACTGTATTTGCCATTGTGAACACACAGATGAAAAGGTAAACAGGCAAAACTGAAAAACAGCTGTTTGCAAGAAGACCTAAATATGCTTTCTGAATATTTTGTGTTGCCAAAACCCAGCCAATGGATATAATTTGGAAGTTAGATGCATCACAGACACATGGTGCACAAAGGAAGAAAAGGAATATTCAGCCAACCTGGATGGTATAGAAGCAGTTGTGCATGACAGGGATGAGGAAGTCAATATCCACTGTTTGCATTTCCTTGATGTGGGCTGTGATGGACTGAAACGCTGATAGACGCACATCAAAGTCGATATCATCGAGATGCCTCTGATCAAAGGCATTCAGCTAAGAGAGCAACAAGTCATTAATGAAAAATGACAGAATCATGATCATACAATGTTGGGGGAAATAAGTGAGCAAAGAAACTGTGCATACCTTAACAACATCAGTAATATACTTCAACTTACTGTCCAAATCAGATAAAGTCTAAAAAGAAACATAAAGAAACCAGTTACAGATGTTAAACAACTGTTACAGTTGTTAAAAATTTGGATAACTCAAGACTGCCACTTGAGACAAATAATAAATAAAGCAACAACATTAATCTTTCTCCTGTTAAAATCCTCATAAGAGCCTTTCTCATGTGAATTGAAGGATATGTGTTTTAAATTTCTAAATACCTACACTGAATGTTTCTTGGGTTTTCCTGCTAAGTTATGTAAGTTACTTCAAAGAAATGCAAAACAGCCTACTATGAATCTCTGAGAGAAGAATACAAATAAAAATCATCCTCAGGATACTGAAATCCATTCTTATTTAATAAAAACCCACAATTTGTTAAGGATTAAGTGCTTGATTTGGCTTCTCTTATAAAGAGTCCTGGTAATGCATCACATCACCAGGCTGTAAGCCAAAACTTTCACACATCTTTGTGCTGCTCATTAATTTCTATCATATACAATTCTGTCACTTTCACTTAGCAGATGAAGTAGATTAAAAAACGTTTTAAAGCCATGTACAACAAAGATACTTTGCTCTTGATCTCTTAGAATAAGTGAAAAAAAGCACAGAAAGACATATAAAAATACAATACCTGAAATACCAAGCACAATTTATTTCGAGACAATTTGTTCTGGATGACAGAAAAAAGCTTTGCAAGTGGTTTGAGAAAATTTGTAGCGTTTGCACAATGCCTCAGCAAGTTCTGCACTGTCTCCAAAATGTCAATCTCTGTAGCCTGAAAGAGACAGATAACTCTCAATAAATACTGAAACCTCACAAGATTACTTCATTTCCTTGGGAAATATTTCAAGATATGGAGTGAACATTGCTGTATTTTATTCAGATCAGAGATACTGAAGAACAAAGAATTAGAAGGACACAATGCAATCATCAAATCTCTCAGAAGTACTTGCAACCTTTCAATTAGACACAAGCAGTGCTAGAGAAGACTGTCATCACAATAAAGACCACTTTTATGTGTCTTTCCTCAAATGATTCAAAGATCAGGAGAACTAAGGGAGTTTTAAAAAGTAGTCTTTCTTTAACCTGTGAAATGATTATTAACAGCACCTTTAACAGAAATCATATATGGTCCCGTAATGCTTCACAGATTTAAAAACCCAGAATAGTACTGTATAAGGTTTGCCTTTCATCCTGCAGCACACCAATGTAGCACCGCCCATCACACAGCATGTACTACATATTCAACCATATGTATTCATATTGTTGTCCAGATGCTTTGGATTTGGGATGTACAAAATCCACAGTGAAGAAGAGCAATTATTTAAGACACCGCAAGTAATTTGGTGGATTGACTGCACTGGCAAAGCAGGTAAAGACTGCATTATAACTTCTGCAGATCTTTCCCATGCAAAGGGGGAACAGAGTCAGTGTAGGCACTGGCACCCTTTTGTGAGTTGTACACGTAAACATGCAATGATGCCACCATTGCACGTTCTGAGCAGACTACAAACAGATTAAGATTTTACTTCAGGTTAATCATGAGAAATGGCATGTAATCAGTAAGACTTTTAACTGCATTTTAAAGAAACAAACACCTGTACTTTGCTAAAAAAAATAAATGTTTAATAGAGGGAGCAAGTAACTTTTACCTACCTGCTCCATGTTACTCTGATAAAGGAAAGGGAGGAGAAGGCTCACAAGCACCGAATTCTGACTCTTCTCCTGTATAAATTTGCTGATCCTGTACAACAGGACAAGGTAATTTACTCTTTTATATCAATTCAATCACCAGTATAGAGCAAAGAAGAACTCTGTCAGCACTAGTGCCATTTTCCAGGCTAACAAAGTCTACCTACCAAATTCACATTATCAATCCAAGTATTCAGTTCCACGTGACTGCAGGTATTTCTGTACCTTCTCCTACTCCCAAGAGGCACTGGTTTGAGTACCAGCAACAAAATCAGCTAGAATCAATTTCTGAAAACTTATGGCCTCCATCACCAGCAACTTGCAAGGTCAATCACAGAGCCAGGTATTTACAACTGTTCTGAACTTAAATATTTTGAGACATACTTTTTTAAATTTGGAACACATTACAATAAGCTTCTTTCTTCCTCTGTCCTTCCAGCCTTTTAACTGTTTTAAGCTCTAGAGTGACTTACTTGGAAAGTATACTCAGCTCTTTGCTGACTTGAGCTCTATACTTCTTCTTTTTCACCTTCTCCACATTTAACATTGTTTTGCTGAAGTGCTGAAGTATGGCAGGAACATGAGGCAGAATCAAACGGCAGCCTAGGCTGAGCGGCTCTGTAAGGGATACAACAGTTAGCAACACCCAACTCTGCCGCAAACAGAAGGGAGATCCAACCCTATACAAACAAAGGGGAAATTAAGAAAAAGGTTTCATTAGTGGAAGAACAAATTAATGGGAACTATGAATGTGCAGGGCAGTTGGTGGCTGGGAACATGCACTTCCTGAGACCAAGACTAACACATCTGAGATGGGACGAAACAAAGCATGCCACAGAGAATAAACACTTTCTCACAGATGTCAGTAAGCCCTGGTAAGTGTGAGCTTATCAAAAGGTATCAAGGATGTTCCTCAAAGGTAGTAACCATCTCCTAAAATGACTGGAGCATTTATAGATGTGTTTTTCTTTATTCTACACTGACCTCTTGCATAAAATCAAAGCTGCCATAAAAAGAACACACTCTCCTTTTCACTAGCTTTGAGTGTTACACATGAAAGATGGCTCCACAGCATCAAACACAGTGCACTACCATTACTGTCTACTACCTTTTAAAGATGGCAGGTCTTTCTTGCACAAGGAGCACAGACTAAACATCAAAGTGATAAATGATCCCCTACAGGAAGGGTACCTTTATATAAAACATTGTATTAGGCTCAGAGCCAAGCCAGCAATGCAGTTCTTGAACTTATACCAGTCAAAGTTTTACAGAAAAAACAGCTCAACAACACATTTTCATAGGGAATTGCTCCATTCTCAGGACCCTGACACTCAAATGTGGATCTCATCAGTCACCAAACAAGGAGGACTTTACAGTTCTTAAGCACAACAAGACAAATCTGTACACTGATGTTTCCATCTCCTCTGGAAGGTCTCCTTTCCCAGTATTCTTAGCCTGTGTAGACAATGTCATCATAATCTAATACCCCTCCACCCAAAGCACCCAGCAGCTTTCTCCCAACTCTTGAGCAGGCATACCTCCTGTCACATCTCTAGTGACCGTGACAACATAGTCAGTCACATTTAAACTGGAAACCTGCTCCGTGGGTTCAAAATCTGGGCTATTGAGAAGGCTGTCAGCTATGTCCATTACAACACTGGATGTGGCCTCAGACAGGTTCTTGGCTGACAGCACAGCAAACACATTTGACAGTATATCACACTCTGGGTGATCTGGCTGCTGCTTGGCCAGCAAGGGGAAATACCTGAAAGGAAGATTATAAAAAAAATAGGTTCAGAATTTTCAGCTTATAATTCTTTTGTGCAAGAAGTCACTCAAAAAAAAAAGACTGTCTTCCACTTCAACAAGGGAAAAAGTGCAAAAAATCCACAGAACAGTGTCATGAAAAATAGAATGAACAGAGGTTAAGAGGTCAAGTCTCTTTTCTTGCTTCAAGATAGCATCATCTAAACCCAACCCTTTCTTCACTGCCCAAGTCTCCTGTTAGTTTGCCCCTAGCACAGTGATTTGATATAATTTTTTAGAGAGGTTTGTATATAGGTCTTCATGCCTACAAATGAGGCATCTTAAAATAAACACCAAACAAAAAGCAGTGAGTCTGTGGAAGAGGCAAAAATCACTCTAGACAGCTGAGCTGGAATTTTTCACAGTGCCTGCATTGAAAAAAGTTCTTGCAACTTTCAGTAACAGATTCTCAGTCCCAGATTCTACACTGAACTTGACCATACTCTTTCATAAAATAGAAATTGATTCACAAAACCATGAATGAAATTATATATTGTAACACTGATTCCCATCTCGCAAGACTAAGAAGTCATTGGTCAAGACGGACATATCCTGAGAAGTCAAGACCTTTTCCTCATCTGAGAGTTGGGTTTGGGCTACATATATGCTTAGTTGTTAATATATGGAAAAAGTGGCCTATGAAAAAGTGAGTACTTGCATAAACTGGAGAGCTTCCCACCTGCTTTGATGGCTATCAAAAGAGTAACAGTCTAATGGAAAAAGAAAATACCGGTTTTGACACAATTATTCATAAACTGTTATTGCGCTCTTTTTTCCTTGAAATCTCTGTATTCAGAAGTCCTTAAGCTTGTTTGCTAGAAGAACACTTACCTGGGATTCTTACTCCAGGTGTGAATGAGTTTGAGCAGAAAAGTTGGAGAATACTGACTCTCTGAAGCCAACCTGCAGATCTAAACGAGATAAAAATCAGATACCAATGCAACTCAAGTACATCAAGCTACTTAAACCCCTAATCTCTAACAAAGACTTCACATTCTACACTTTACCTTTTTATGAAGTTATGTCATCCTCATTTTCACAACTCCCTCACTGTTTGCAAAATCACTCAGACTTATCTCACTCCTACTTTTACACTATTCCAGCTACCATTTTTGCCTTCCCCTTGAAACTAGCTCCCCATGAAGCCTCACATTTGCCACAGACTTAGCAACCTCTCCTGGACATACCTATGAGATCTGAAGCACAACACCCAAAACTCACTCCTACCACACCTCCTATGCCCTGGCAGCAGCACATTCCATTTCAGCATCTGGTCTGTAACAACATGGCCTCACTGCTATAAAAGCACCCTCGCTGCTCGGGGAGAGCCACAAACACTGTACTGCACCTCATGAATGGGATCTCCTAACATGGTTGTGTCCAAAGCAACCGCACCTAAGAGGTGCCCAGCCTAAGCCACATGCAGTAGCTGCTGCTACTCGTCTGGTTCCCTCCTCTCTTGCTACTCTACAACAGGCTCTACTCAAGTTTTACAGCTGGGTTTCCACCATGACCACTGTTGGACTGTAGCAGGGCACTGTCAGTGAACATACAGGCAGAGAAGGCTCCAGTGCATTTGGAGGCAATAGCCAGGACAGTGCATGTGGACTTTGGACTAACTCAGTTTGCTCAAGACCCGAGAAAAGAAGGTAGGTCTAAGCATCTTATAAAACTTCTTCTCCTGTCCCAAAGGCTGGTAATATTATTTCCCTACACAAAACAGCTTTCCTGAATGACATACAATGAAGAGTAAACCATTAATCCAATCTTGTAGGAATGCTGTTGTGCAGGCTAACGATATTGAGCCTCTGCAGCAAAATCCGCAAGTCAAAACGATTCTGCTGCCAAAACCAAATCTTCAAGGAGTTCACAAGTAGAGACTCCAGAGGGAGCTTCTGGATCATACTACCATCCACGCTCCATAAATAGCAGTCTTCCTGACATCTGTAAGGACAACAGGCACTCCAATAACAATGTTGTATCTTGTTCAGTTACTCAGCACTTGCAAACACAATGCTCCCTGAAAGCATTAAGTGCTTCGCTGACTTAAAGCTCGAACCACATGCCTGAACTGCTCTGGGACTGCACTAAATGTTCACTGCTTTGCCCACATGGCACCCTGGCAGTGAGAAGACTTCAAGGACAAACCAGGAACATACAACTCCCTGTTGCTCAGCCCAGTCAAACACAGAGCTACATGCACTGTCTGGTACTCTTTTATCTACTGTTTGTCCCCATACACATACTACACATCACATATTGTTACTGGTGGAGTAGAGAAACAGGGTAGGAGTACACAAACACAATGTCTAGAGAAGCAGCTCTGGGATTTCACAAACCACAGAAGTTACTCCCAGTGCTCTGTGACATGCTTTTCTGTTACAAGGAAGTTGGACACTTGGATACCTCGAAAGTCTCTGCACAAGAGCACGGTTGGAGTCAGACCCTCTTATTCTGTTACCCTTTGCATGGAAGCAACTGCTTTTAGAGCAGACACAACTCAGCAGCCGGTGTAAGTATTCCCTGACACACCCAGAGCACTGACACAAACTGCACAATTTCATTTTACATACTGTGTGCTCTCTCTCTCTCTCACAGTAGTGCATTTTCCAGCTCAGAGGTGATCTGAAATTCTCTGATAAAGGCCACTACCCTGTGCTTTGTCACTGTGCTCACATGGAACTCCCAGCTGGCAGGCACAAGAGCACACAACCCACTGACAGACCCTTCTGGGTCCCTCATTTTCTGCAGTAACATTTGTTTCCACAGTCCTCCTACCACAGGCCCCAAAACTGTCACACAAGAAATCAGCCAAGTGCACCTAGAAGTGGCTACTGTTATTTTAGTTTCCTTGAAGCTTCCAGGGAAGAAGTCTGCTTCTGCGGTTAAAGAACAAAGAAATGGCATCCATTTTATTCAGATTAATTTATTTGTACTTTAACCTGTGGTTTGATTATTCCAGAAATAATCAGACAGGAGCTATGAAAATGGCCTTGCAGACACATTGGAATGCCAGAATCTGCTTGTGGCCACATTCAATCTAGTGACAGACATAGCTGACTCCATGGACTCCAGTGTAGCTGGAGTTCTCTGCATGGTACATGTTTCATACAAGTTATTTGAAAAAACAAGAAGTACTTACCTGAGGCCACACCACTGCATGAAAAACCGCATTAATCTCTTCCACACTAAAGCAGTAGGTCTCATAATCAGAAAAAAACTCTGCCACAAGCTTGAGACCAAGACGTCTCAAATTCTTCAGTGGATTAATCAATCTAGGTTGGATCTGTAAAAACAAAATTAAAACAACCCAACCCAGTCAGACTTTTGCAGAACAACCGCTAACTACTTCCTCTGAAATTAAATACAGCAATTTATTGACCACAGATACACTCTTTGCAGAAACTTTTCTCTTGTAGCTTGTTCACAATAGCAACCTGCATCTTAATTTTTCTGAGAGGTGCATGTTCCTGCATTGAGTCAGTTACACAGGACTTCTTTAGCTCATAAAACCCCCATGCTAACAGGTTTAAGACAGAAGCATCTGCCCCTTTTGGACAAAATGCATAAGCTCACCACAGTTACATTTCCAGCCCTGACACTTAAATAATTCTGTTTTACAATGGAAAGGACAAAAATCAGCTCTTCAAAGTGAAGTTGTATTTTGCACGCTGAGATCTACTGTGAAGAAAAGAAATCAACACATGCAGAGGAAGGGGGGAGGAACAGAGGAGGCAAGAACATGAATCACGTCTTCAGTGGCACGTGGTGGGGGGTGCAGCATTTGTTTACAGGAAGATGCTTCCTGTACTCATTTAGTGGTTATGTTCCATAGCCTTTCTTGGGGAAAACATTTCACTAAGAAAATCAGCCACACAGCTAATCATGAAGTTATTCATGCACTGCTGCATTCTGACTCTTCTCCCTGAGAAGAGTCTTGACTTGAGTAACCTAAATTATTTCCATACCGTGCAATGCAGCTCATAGCACAAACAGATGAGGTAGCTCCACAGGGCAGAGATATTGAACTCCAGTCTCAGAAACAGCAAAGCCATGTGAGAGAAAAAAAAGGCCACTGTTCAAGACTGGAGCTGTCTTGAGTCTCCATTGCATATCATGATCCAGCACATAGAATGAATACTTGTATCTCTTACTTTGCAAAGCAGCTTTGGTGTCAAAACCTCACTGAAAGACATCTTTTTTTTTTTTATTTGATATACCTTTTGACTTCTGAAGACTCTACCTTTTACCATGAAATAGACTTCTATACTCCCTTTGCATCACCAAAATCACAGGTAAAAATATACAAAGATGGCAGAAAAGGAATTGCCCAGGACCTCCCAAGCTGTGCTGAATGTATATATATGGAGTGTAATCAGCTTACAGGCAGCAAATGATCTCTTTGAAAGCCCAAAGAAAGCACAAACCAGGCTACTGTTGCTAACAGAGACCCCCAACTGAAATAATTTTGGGTCTCCCACTGTTCAATCACCGTAAGAGCAGTTCTCTGAGATCAAATCTTTGAGAGGACAAAGAAACTCAAAACTGAACACTATCAGTAGGAAATGGTAAACTAATAACTTGTCTCAAAGTAGTCAAAGTTGATGTTTAACTCTCCAGGCAGTGTCAGCCTGCAATAAATCACTCTCAAACTCCAAGAATGCCTTCTAATCATTAGTCAAGATAAACAGATTTCTCACACTCTTCCTTGAGCTTTTAATATCTCATAGGCTAATGAAGTGCTAAATTAAGTTCCGAGAAATGACGGACTGTCACTCCTGACATTACACAACGATGACAGGATTACTGGAGCAACGCTGGCAAAATGCGACTATCGCAGCAATGAAGGAAGTAGCTTTTGCAACTCCTGTCCTAGTTGAAAAAACATGGGCACATGCAATCCACTGCTTCAAGTTAGACTATGGGATGCTGCTGTCCTCAGATTTGCTCATCTTCTTCATAAATGTAGACAGTCACAAGGTTCTGTGCTGCCTGCAGGCAACTATCAGACGTTGGATATTGCCTATTGATTGCAAGGGTTTGCTTTGTTTGATGGATTTTTTTCAAGGCAACTTCTAACCTTGAATGCTCGCGGTTGGGTCTTGGCAAGAACACAAGCAAACGGCGACAAAACATTCATTAACCTATCCCACTCGCTCAGTACATCATCTCATAATTCCTTTCAACACTGCAGTGATGATGATGATGACTGTGCAGTTTTTGCACCTAATATACAGACAGGCTCTGCACTAGAAAAACAGAAAAGCCTGGCTCAGTGTTATAACTCCTAAACAGCTGGCAACAGATCCTCAAGCTAGCTGGACTTGAGCTCAGGGATCTCTGTGCTGCTCTCTTGGGTACAGGGCAGCAACAAACCAACATGCCCCACGTTTAGGTACAGCCAATCTTTAACAGAGTGTTTTCCTCACCTGACCCTTTCTGCATGTACAGCCATTGCCCAGCCAGTGAAAAACATCTGCAGTGCTCTGCAGATTTGGCTAAGACCCAAATTGTGACACTGGATTAATATGACTACTCCTGACACAGAGCTGCTTCTAGTGTGCTGAAAGCATGGCTGACAGCCATGTTCTTCCTGTGTCCCATGACAGGAGACAATCACTGTAGATAATTGCTGTGATCATCCCCAAGGCTGACACTGCAACAAAACACTTCATGGCTAAGTTTTGCTCTAAAGTCCTCAGTCAAGGAACTTTAAAACCTCTCCTTTGCCTGCTCATGTTTTATCCTTGCAGCCCAGAAACTCCATCTTTAAGGCAAATTTCACATTCCAGCCCTAAGATCTTGTTACATCCTTACAACAGATCATTTAGCTCTCCCTCATGGCCGTCTTTCCACAAAACAGGCAGGAGCAATGTATAGTGATCACCTCCAGCTCTCAGTTTGGTAACTCAAACAGAATGCAGTCCAAGTCAGCTTTCTAAATACATTAACTCTATCTGCACTGCCTCAACCATTCAGCACTTCCAGACAAACATCACTGGCCTTTTTTTTGACAGACACTAATTGCTAAGCTTCAGTCCATAATGGCAGTCATCATTACCTGAACCAGCGAAAGTGTATTGATATGTGCATGCTAAAGGAAGGAGGAGGAAAAGGAATTTAATTTGCATGTTTGTTTGCATAAATTGTACCTTCTCTCTTTGCTGGAGGATGCAAGATACCACAGCAGTCATGCAGAGCAGAATCTGTAGAATTTCAGGCAGGTATTGCTGGATCAAATGTCCCATGTTTTTCAACACAACTTCGAGACCATTGAAGAGGCTATGCTGACGCCCAAGAGGCAGGACTTTAGCTAAATCCAGCTCTGACATACTTTGAAGGACTGCAGTTTGGCAAGACCCTGTGATAGGCAAAAGGATAGCAAATTATCTAGAGAGACATGACAATAACCACTATCAAGAATAATTTTTCAATGAAAAATAGTGTAATTTGGCTCTAAATTACAGATCCGCAAATTCATCTATTAAAATAAGAACAGCTCGGGGTGTATACAGACATCTCCCACTGCTATAGTATCCAAGCACTTTACAACCCCTGTTTACTGCTATCACAGCCTACGATGCCAGCCACTGCTCATTCCCAGCCTGCTACAGCTCACTTGCACAGCTGTGGCAAGTCATTCAGTTTTTCTGGCCTTGGACATGTACAACAAAGCAACCACGCTTTGTAAGAAAAAACTCAGGGGAATCCTAGTCCTTATCAAGGGGGTTTTTCCTTCCTTTCATGGCATGGTTAAGAGATAAGCAAGTAACGGTACAAAGCATATTTATCCTCCCACACCTCCACAGGTCAGGAAGTACCATACCCCAGGTTCTACAGCCTGTACCCACCATTACTGAATTGCTTCACAGCTTCGAAGAGTAGATCCAAGAACATTCGTATCTCTTCTGGCAGTGAGCCGGCAAGAAATCGCAGAACGATTGACATGCGAGTGCCTGCTGAAGACTTCCCCTGTGTTTTGCTCCCTGTTTTGTTTCTCATTCTGCCATACAGAATTCTTCAAAAACCAAAAACAGGCTGCATTAGCTTTCAGCAAGCCACCTCTTTTCCAGCCTCCCATTTTGCAGGAGAATCTCCATTCAAAAATATTCTCTAGTGAGAAGCTGAGTGGAAGCTCTCCCTTCATGGTCTCCACTGCCCAAAAACAATCCAGTGAAAGGTCAGCTTCTGCCACGACAACAGAAGCTTTGCTGGAAACTTCAGGTATAAAAGTCATTGCCTGCATGACAACTCCCATCACTACAAATAGCTGGCAATACTCAGTGAACTAGAATGTTCTCACAGTTCCCTGTAATCCTTAGCAGAAACAGCATGTGCCAAAAAGCTGTTTTTAAAGAAAACACCATTTGTGTAATCCATTACATAAAAGTGTTAATAAGGAAACCATACAGAAGAGCACAAATGAAATTGTCAAACTATACCACTAACCATATGTTTATCTCAACTGTTTAAAATGAGGAGCAGCAGCATTACATCTCTGTGCATGGTACTCTGACACCAAGCTTTTAAACTCACACTTCAGGACACACCTCATAAGAACAGGGATGAGATCTGGTCGATGCTCTGCTTTTACTACTGCGGTCTCCTCAGAAATACTAAAATGGACTATCTCTTCTTTAAAACTCTTGTCCTCCAGTAGCCTTTGCAAGTTCTCCCTGAAAGTAAGAAACATTATTTGAGGGCAGGATTATAAAAATAGACAGACACACACATGCATCCACACCTAACTATATATCTACCTAATCTATGCCATACACAGAATACTAAAATACTATTCTTTCACTTTTCTATAAAAAATACATTAGAAGCCAGCAAGTTCAAGCTAAATGTGGAGAAAAGTAACTCCTGGACACATTCTAAAGAGATTATCCAATCACAAACTACAGTTTTATGGTGTCACTTTCTCTGGGTGGTTATAAATCATCAGTACAAAACACTTCTTTGGAAATGATGGAACTACTAAGCACTTCTGACACTATTCTGGGACAGAATGGAAGTGTTACCATTTTCCTCTGAACAAAGAAGAGACACTGATCAACCTCAAGACCTTATTTTCTGTCTTAGACATGAAACACACAACTGGCTAAAATTATAATTTTATATTATGTCTTCAACAAATACAGGAAAGACTCTCTCTTTGAGGCAACTGACCCCAAGCAGACTTCTGATATGTCAGCAGACCCATTCACTGAAGCTAAAATATTATAAAAGCTTTTACCTGTATGGCAGTAGATGAGGATGCTTGTATGTCATTATACAGTCAAGTGCTATTCTTTGTACATTCTGGTCTTGATGGGACAGTAACTGCAAATAACAAAAGAACGAAAATTAGTCTCTATCTAGAGGCAAAACTGCTTACTGAAAAGAGTGAAATAATCCAGAGGCTCCAAGCTCAAGCAGGTTTTGAATTAACTTATCCAAATGGAAACAGAATTTATGTGTTGCCACTATAAAGACAAAATGTAAATGCACAACTGTCATTGGTAAGAAGTGGGCCTGGTTGCTGGTAGTTCATATATACTTTTCCTTCCCATACACATTGAACAGTTTTAATATTTGTTTTTTCATAATTGTCTTTTGGACCACTATCAGTTCACATTTACCTCCAAAACCAGTTACGTGGATCAAAAAGCAGACTACCCAAACCATTCCAAGACACCTGTATTTCTTTTCTGTGACAAACACGAAATTATTATAAGACTTGAACACAAATCACACTGAGATTTGCCCTCTGTTGAAAATGACTCTTTGTAACATAGATGCTTAGCAGCACCAAGCAGTGGTCACAGCACCAAGTCTGTCAGAGTTCAAGAAGTGTTTGGACACCACTTTCAGGCACATGGTGTCATTCTCAGGTGTCATGTGCAGGGAGGGCCAGGAGCTGGATTCCATGATTCTGATGGGTCTCTTCCAACTCACTATATGCTACCATTCTATGACTCATTAGGAAATGGAAAAGAATTAAAAAAATACAGATAATTTCCCCAAGCAGTTTGTATCAGTTCTTCAGTCTCCTATCAACCAGCACAGGCTAGAGTCATCAAGGGTCACTTTGCCATGAGGTCCCTATACCAGATGGACACACCAGCCATGACATACAAATACTGAGGCACAGAAACGCAAACAGTAAGTGATGAAGTAATCTTTCTTCTTATATCAGGCTGTTCTTCCTACACTGTTTTGACCTATACGCAACTATCCAATATTTTTGTAAGAACACAGGCAAGCACATAGACCAGCTCCCTTGAGGTAGACAGAGAGTGAATGTTTATCAGAAATTCCCAAATTTCAGGACTAACGATTGAACTTTTCAACTCCCAGCAGGTGCAATGTGAAACCAACATAATATAATTCTACAGTCCACTGACCACAGCCTTAAAAAATACAAATTGGGAACAATCAGAGAAAACCCCAATGATCTAAACAATTCCATATTCTGGGAACCAACAAAACCCTGTAAAATTAAAAAAAAAATCCTTTTAAGGATTGTAGGATAAATACTTAGAATCTCTCTTTAACAACATATTTTTTTACAATTCCTTCAGGGAAGTCCTTCAAAAATGAAGCTTAACAAATGCAATATTCTTCAAGATGAAATTCTGTTTTCTTTTTTCATGAAAAATGATCTATTGTCCATACCGACCATTCTAGTCAAAGACAAAACACTACAGGACAAGGATAAATCTCCCCTTGGTCTCCCCAAGCTTTGCATTCAAAATCCTCCTCCAGACTCTGCTGGAAATGGAAGTGAAACAGATTCCCCCTGCAGCTGCTCCTCTACCTTGCCAAAGACTACTACTTGTCTGCTGCCAGATGTATTTGCTTGCACCACTCCTGGCAAAATAAGCCAGGTTTCTTAGGCAGGTCTTTGCTAAAGGGGCAGAGTGAAGCCTGCTAGAAAGCCCTCTCAAGGACAGCTCCTTTCTCAACTATCATGGCTGAGTTCAGAAAATGACAGGTTTCTGCAGTGTCAGACACTGTATTCAAATAAGAAAGAGTTCATTTATTAGCAGCAATTCTAAAAGTCAGCAAATAGCATCACCTGGGTATACAATGCATTCAACTTCTGCTCCAGATACAATGCACGAGGATTTGAGAATTTAGAGAAAACTTGTAAGTGGGCTATTAGTTGCCTGTAAAACAAAACAAAGCAAAACAATTATTTTATAAGATTTCCAGAAGAGATAAACCTGCATGATCATAAACGGGGAACTTAAATTAAAATTCATCAACAAGAAGGAAAACAAAAAACAACACAAAAGCATCCCAAGTCTACAGCACTATTTCAGACACAGACAGGTGTCCTGTTCCCTCTGCTAAGCAGCTCCTTGCAGCTGTCACTTCACTGCACAGAGAAGGCCATTTTGTCAGTAGCACTGGATGGGCTGTCCTTGATGAGAAAGGAGTACAGTCAGGATGCAGTTTACTTTTCTCTGCCAGCCCAGCCCTGAACACCAAACTAGTGAATTTACCTGTTAGTTTATTCACTTGCCCTTAACTGATGCCCATGTAGCTCCAATCAGCTTGAAGGGCTGCATTCAGCCACACTGTGCTGTACTTAACACTGGGCTACAAGGCCAGGTGGGGGTCAGTTCCTCTAGAAGTGGCTGTGTCACCTCTTGTCTGCCCCACCTGCACTTCACTGGAGAAAACAGAGATTACCAGGATAAGGAAGGTGTGAGAACTACTCCACCATATGTGCTGTGGGACTGGCAGAACTGTCCTCATTCAGCTGCTCCTCCTGGTATTTTACACTGAACTCTCCAGACACTTAGCTAAGCCACCTTCCTCCATGGCTGAGCACAGTCAAGGTCAAGTATGACACCTTCCAGCAACCCCACACCCAGCCTGGGGCAGGCGTATGCCCTCTCACTGCCTCAGCCAGATCTCAGAGGCCTCAGGGTGCAGCCCCACAGGGGCCCTCCTACCACAGCACTGGCCTGACTGCATGAGCTGTCCAGGGGAAAGGGAGGTCACTCCAGAACTCATTAACATGCCCCTGGTAAATCTTTTATGCCTTTGTTACTGCTACCAGGAGCTTATGTTTCCACTTAATTACACATATGTTTTAAGAAGGAGGTTGGGAAAAAATAAAAAATCTTGGACTGTCTCTATATTTTAATTGCTGCTAATTTTCAGATACAAGCCAGAATCTGGGTACAAAATGCAACACCCATAGGACACCTAGGATAATTCAGGTCATGTATCAAATACCCGTCTTGTTCCAACATGTAAGGTGACATTTTGAAGTTCTCTGTCATTATAAGGGCCATCCTTTGCAAGAGTGCCAAAATATAAATCTTTGTGGTGCAGTTGTAAGGGACATTTGACAGAGGTCATCATTGTGGAGAATTCATACAAAGACCCACTTTCTCCATGTATCCAGCACTGCAAACAATGACATTAGAGCAACATGTAGCTTCAGTCTAACAAATAAAAATCTTGGTCCCTAACAAGAAAACCAGGACTGAGATTTATAATGGGCAGGAAATAGCAGAATCCCAATATTAAAATATCTAAATAAATACTTGCACTTTTCAAAACGTTTGGCCCCTGCCCACAGCTTTAGAAGACTAAAACATACACACAGAGTAGCCAGGGAAAGGCATTCTTTCCACACAACAGTGCCCAAAAACTTCCAAATGGCTTCAGAATACCACATAATTTCTTGTTTAAAGTAAAACACACCACACACTGTCAGCTGGTAATGAGACAGTGATAAAGCCTGGGCAGTGTATTTGGATTTTAAGTACTATGCAGGCAGAGTTTTTGACTTCAAAGTGCTTATAATCCCCCGAACAATGATGAAGTGCAAGCAAATGAAATAAAAATAATACATACAAACCCACAGCTCGTATCTCAGTGTGATCTGCTGAATATGCCTTTCCATGAAAGCACTAGCAAAGGAAAACTAAAAATACTTACTTAGCAGCAGCTCTTCTTGTTTTCTTTCTTGGTAGTCCTACACTAATTGGTTCTCCTTCTTCCTTTTCTTCTTTCTCCTCCTCTTCCTCCTCCTCCTCCTCCATAGCAACATCATTCACCTCTTCACTGGGTATTTCTTTTGCTGCTATAGTACCAATAGTCTTCTTTCTGAGATCCTGAGATGGAGCCACTAAGGAATCTGCTGGGTAGTACTCATTTCTGTGTTTAGAAAGAAGAAGGAAAAAATTAAGAAGCATAGCATTTGTCAATGCTTCAGGGCAAGAAAAGTTAAAAACTTCACAACACATGATTCTTACTGATGGCACTGTGCCTTGGGACATTCTATGACTAAAATTCCCAAAGAAGTGTATTTCAACAAGGATATGTTTATTTGCCTATACTTTTCAGATATATGAAGTAGTGACCCAATACACCAGAGGAGACTAGAGGTACATGGTGGAGAGGAGAAGAGAGATGTGAATCACTCAACTAGTAGGGTCTGTAAAGAGGTCACTGTGTTTGCTGGAGTGGGCAAGCGAACAGTGACTATGGCAGTGTGAAAGTGATGAAACTAACGTACTATATTATGGTTGGATTTATTCAGGAAGGCCAGCAGAACAGGCTTGCTAATATAGAAAAGCAGCATCATAAACCTTCCCCTGCCATTAGATCACATCTACCCCATGTGCATCATACCATCTGATATGTGCACATATGCAAGCACACCACTGCACTGCCTTCAGGGGTAGGAAATCAAATCAGTCTCTAACAAATTCAGTACTTTCCCCATCTTGGGGGGGAATACTTTGATATGCTGTGATTCCAAATTAAAATGTATTTTCACTGAAAAAAAAAAAGAGGAACTTTATTTCCACTGAAATCACTTCCTAATGGAGTAACAAAGCTGTGACAGTGGCAAATCAATAAATGAGAGACTGAGCAGCAGAAATACACTGCAAGTTTCATTTCAGCCTGCTTTGTGTGTGACGTTTCTAACAGGATCCACATTTCAATCAAAATGTTATTGTAACTGGAAACAGACACCTCATCAGCCATGCATTCAAGAAATAAAGTCTGTAATGGGATAGCCAGTCTTAAAGTTCAGAAACACACTGAAAGCAATGTGTCCTCTCGGTAAAAAAATAAATCTTACTTACCGAATAAATCTCAAAAGAAGTGGGGAAAGTTCCCTTGAGCGAGGTTCCACCCTGTCTGGAAACTTATCCAGTGCTTTCCACAGTAGAAAACGGTAGTTTGTGTGGTCCAGCCGTTCACTACAATCTGTTCTACTCCTCAGCTGCTCCAGAAATAAAGTCCCCACTCCTCCTTCTGGCATCTTCTCTCTTTCTGTTTCAGCAGTGCTCTCCTCCTGTTCATCTAGTTCATTTTGCAGCTCCATTTCTATAGAAGAGATGAAGAAAATCATTTCAGGTTAATTCATAATTGCCAGTAGCAAGGAATCCATCCCCCACTACAAAACTAATACATTTGGTAACATGTACCCATTTATACACAACTGTATTAAACATAGACCTGAAAGACATGCATTGCTTAGAAAGCATTCTAGGATGCCTTATAACCCTGGCACATCTCAATTAGGCTGAGATCTCTTGAATAACAGAGAAGTTCACAAATAGCTGCCTGCTCATAGCTCTATCTTGCGATTTTAGATTCCACAAATCCCATAGGTAAACCTCAAGAGTACACACAAGAAGTACAGTTTGTAGAAATTCCACTGAATCCACAGAGCAGAAAGATGGTCAGCCCCGTTAACACAGGTTTTGTCATTGCTTTTGACCAGTCTGAGCAGAGCCAGCCTTAAGGACAGACAAAACTGATGCATAGCATCCCACAACCTGCAACTCCCTTCTGTAATGCAGGTGCCTTTTCTATCTACTTCTTGGCTGTTTAGGACAGGAGACAGTTTCCTCCCAAGCCTCTCCAGTCCTGCCCTGGATATGACACTAGCACTCAAGAACCCTAGTTCTGAAATCACTCATCATACATAAATTTGGGGCACATAAAAGTCACACAATTCACCACTGGCTGGGTTACTATCATAACAAAGTTTAGGAGTGGTGACTTACCAGCATAAGTAGCAGCCCTCTCCAAGTGTTCATATAAGACCTTCCAGAACTGTTTATTCTCCATTTCCTTTGCATGAGAACTAACAAAGCATAAGACAGCACAAAATTAAAAGGAAAATAAAAAGAGGCAAGCGTCACTCAGCTAGCTAACAACTAACACAATCAAAGGCTTTGATCACTGCTTTAATGTGGGTGTCTGGAGACAGGACATCTGCACAATACAGCTGTAGCACTTCCTTGCCTTTTCTCATGGAACCCAAATGTCAACTGTTATTAAAATAATCTGGTTGTATCTCATGACTTCAAATTAACTCAAACTAACTAAAAATGTTCTCCAGCTTTCTACTGACTTCTGTACAGTAAATCATACAGAACCAAAGGAAGAATTACCATGGACATATCTTTTGAAGAGCTGGTTTAATTTTTTTTAATTAATTCACTAGTTTGATGGGGGAAATCCCTTTCTTTTTAATCATACAACAGAAGGGAAAAAAAAGAAGATAAAGCCATGCTGAAAGAAGACTAACTTTGGTACTTAGCTCAGCAGTCATCATGATAAGACTTCCCTACTCTTTAGTAGGACTTAGAGGTTTTCCAGTAAGGATAGAAAAGTTGGAGACAAGAAAACTGAGAGAGACTTCTTGCTCCTTTAAGCATTTGTGAAATACAGATCAAATCCTGCTACCTTGACTAAAAACTCTGATGCTATTTGACTATATTTGTTACAAGTTCCCTTTAAATAAGAAAAATCAGGAACTAAGTTAAAAAGTAAGAATCTACACAGTTGAGATTTGAGAGATCAAATTAATTTCAGAAGACTTCACATAAACGTTCTCATTTCCAGAGCTCTCCAAATTGGACATTTGTACCTCAGCTTTGGTTCACAGAACACTGAAAGGAATGTTCTGTGAGATAACTACACATTGCAGCATCTAACTGCATATACTTACGTTATGAGTTCAATTACAGGATCCCAGAGAGGGCTGAAGTTAATATAAAGCATTCCCAGTAAATATCGAAGAGGCACCTAGAATGACATACAATACCATCTTGTTGAGATGTAAAAAAGTGGAGTTAAAGACCAACCAATCTCTTCTAACCTTTCTTCCTCTCAAAGAGGAAACTTTGATAAAAAAAGTTCTCAGAAGTGGTAGAAGTAATGAAGAAGTCACACACATAATTCCTTGTTTCATAGTTTCATGATGAAATCCACAGCCCCTTTACTGTAAGCTGCACTAAAATCCAGTAACTATACCTAAATAACATGAATGTGGAAGAACCAGTTCAGCACAGAGGACCTGGACTGTCTGTCTCCCTCTCCAACTTCCGTGCTGCCACAGCAGCATTAGGGACCTCAGAAAGAGGAAAGTTTGCCCTGAGGAGTATTCACTGCACTAGGCCTAAACATGTGTACTCTGGCTCCCCGCTGAACTAAATGCAGTAGGAATGACCTGCAATCCTTCACTGGAGCTACAAGTCAAAGTAAAAAAACTATACAGGTACAAGAGCAGTCAGAATAACAAAAAACCCCAATCTTCACACGAAATCCACGATCATTTCATTAATAAAACTGTGGCCATTCTAACTTCTAGAAGGTGGGGCGCTCTTTAGCTCAGCTGCACAGGAGATTAAACAGTCACAGGAACACAAGATTTTCATGCTGAAGCCAAATCCATAAGTGAGGGTTGCTAATGGCCAGTGGGAGTTCAACCACACTGAGGGTTTGGCATTGTCATGATTTTATATTTGCTCACAACTCACTTCTCCCTGTAATCGTTTGCCTTCCTTTCCATGATATCAAATCCAGATTAATCTGACTGTGGGCAATGTCAGATACCACTGTTGTTCTACTAAACACCAGGCTCCTAAGGACAATGGAAGCTGTGATCCCTACTACCAAGTAAGTTTTCTGAAATGTAATCTGCATGCTAATTGACTTTTTAATGCACTCTTATTAAAAATTCTGCAATCCATGTGACAGAATAAGAACACTTTCTTGGAATAGAGGAATGCAACAATTTATTTTTGACAATAAATCCTTACTTCCTGCAAAGATCCATTTAGCATTGCAGGCTGCACTATGTCACATCTTAGTTTCCTCAAATGGAGAAGTTTCTCTCTGTAATCATTCACTGTTGCTGGCACAAGTTCTGCTTGGAGCAATATGGCGAATACTGGCTGGAATTCCCCTGTGCTGTCACCCTGAACAAAAAAGTGATATGCATTTTGTTAGAGTATGTTTACCTCATTGGAAAGTATTTCAACAAACTACACAGATTCCCAGCCATTCTGGACCAAAGAACAAAGTCAAGGGACTTGCTTTGGTTTCCACCATTTAGGCATCAAAACACACACATCTGAAAACACCAGAAGGCAAGGGGACAAAGAGATAAAACTGGAATGTGAATGCACAGAAGCAGAGGACAACCTCTACCAGACACATGCTTTGCTTCTGCAAAGTGGAAAACAGTTCACACACATCATCAAACACAGATGGCTTTGAAACGTTAAATGAAAAATTCCAGCCCTACCTCAATCTGCACAGAAGGTCGATTATCAAAATGGTTTAGAATTCGAACAGTCAATAGCCGGACCTATTCAAAGCATAAACATATGTAAGAAGCATGCAGCCTGTATAACCCACACAGAGGGTAATGTTTTGTAGAGGAGACTGATTTCACTAGGTTCATCTTAGACATGAGAAATGGATGAACTCCTGTTGCCCAGAAGGCAATCAAAAATTAATGCATCAGGCTCCTGCTCTGATCTACCTCTGGGGAAGAGGCAAACCCCATAGGGCAAAGTTAATTTCTGTTAATTCATGCACCATGGACACAGGTCTAAGCACACCCTATGGAATGAATACCTTTACACAGATTCATGTTTCTCCTTTCAGACTTTACCATTTAACTAAGTTTATTCCAATTATGTTGTTAAAATACAAATTACTTTGCATGTGCTCAAAAAAGCAGATTACCTTGGAAACACCAGTGGAAATATTAGGATGCAACTTCTCAAACAAGTCCATCAGGTTCCCTTGGGAAAGGGGTTCCTGGCAGCCACACAATGCCAACCTTGTGTAATAGAGATCAGCCAACAGCAACGCAGAGGGGTCTGAAGGGAAAGTGCTAAAACAATGGAGTGTTTTATTAGCATCCAGAGAGTACTGCAACAACACTGAAACTTGAAAATATGGCAGTAGTGATAACAACATTAAGGGAAAATTCTACATGATTTCAGACTCTGCTTGCACCAGCAGGCCAGTAAAGCCAGACTTTTGCAGCCACAAAGCCCGTAACAGCCCAAGAGGCATGAAATTCCTCTTTTGCGTTAATCAGGCTTGTCAAGCTAGGGCTTACATACTGGATCCACAGACACACATGCAAAGCTGCATTAAAAAACCCTCCATAGATCACGTAAGGGCTTCTGCTACTGCCCAGGTGCTCAGTCAGTGATTAACAGAAAAGAAATAATCCTGGCTTAGGTAATACACCAGGAATCCTGCCTGCTTGCAGGGAAACCTCCTTCTGCTACCTTACAACCCTTGCTCCAAGCAGGTTTCACATCCCCAGTCCAAAGCTGGCAGAAAAGCATTAGACTGAAGATCTCTGTCAATGCTTTCTGCATGATCCATCTCCATAATGGCTCAGACATGGACAACATAACTTCCTAACTTAACAGGATGTTTTGAAGCTCAAGCCACCAAACACATGGAGATGCTTTCAGCCCAACAGTGATAGGAGACGCTGGAGAGAGATTAATGGCTTTCCTCAATCCCTCCAGTCACTCAGTTTTGTGTGCTAATTTTGAGTAAAATACCGTTGAAATAAATGAAATGGATTATACAAACTTCCTCCCACTACAGAGCCAGCTCACGCATGGATATGTAAGGATGTGGTGGAATCACACCACCACCAGCAAACTGCAGAAGTCCAGGCTTTTGACACAGCTCAGAAAGGCTGTTCCTGTCTCCTTTATCACCAGTGTAACACAGAGTTACTAAGCATAGCACTCCTAAGTAAAACTAGAACCAACTTACTTGACACATTACCCTGCAGCTAAGAAAGCTCCAGTTTGCACAGAAAGTGTCGCTGAACAGGCACTACATCTACCTGGTTCTCCAAATAAACAGTGCCTACAACTTTGTTCCCTTACATAACCACAGTACTGATGCAATGCACCAGTGTAAGAGAATGGGCAGCACACAACGAAGCATTTAACAAGCTCCTACATAAAAGCAAAGTCAACTCTTTGCCCAGCCAAGGAGAATCATGAAGGACCACAGAACAGGCAGAGTTTACTTACGTCACCAAGCTCTTGACACGCTCCACAGGTAACAAACGGAGTACTTCAGCAGACTCTACCAAACTAAGAAGAGTACTTACAGCTTGGCAGGCCACGAACAGGCTTCCTGGAGCAGAGAAAGAACAAGAACAGCTTGCATATTTACTCAGTTCTCAATGACTTCTGCTTGTATAGTGCTTGCCCACCCTGAAAAGTGTGGAGTCACTGAAATAAGGTAACATATGGATCCAGAAACTGGCATGTGTATTTTCTAACCATTAGCATAACACATAAAAAGAAATGCTCCTCTGGCTATCAAAGGAAGTACTTCCTCTGGCAAGCCAGAATTGAAAGCCATGAACTGTTCCAAGTTTGCACGTTTCCATCACACTCACAAGCACAGAAAACAGAGATCTGGAGCTAAGCACTGTGGCAGGAGTCGCAGATAGCACAATGTTATAAAGGAAGAAATGCTGCCAAATTCATACGAATGTAGCAAAGACAAAGCAAAAATACATATTGATGCTATACCACATGGGTGCCTATAAACTCTGAAACTCTGGCAATGTACCACCATATAAGATCTTCAAAGCTGTCCCACATACTTAAGGACTTTCCCCTGACACTTTTAAGTTAGCAAGTAGGTTGTTTTTTAAAAAAAAAAAAAAAATTCCGCTCTGCTTCATCTCTTCCCAAGCAGAAGAAACACTATATCTAAACCAGGCACACTGAAGAAAGTTTTTAAAGGATATAACTTTTTTACATGCTGCCAATTGGAAAGAAGGGGAAACAAACATTGATTTTCTCTGAAAACATTCCTCTATTCCAAGCTGCTTAACTCCCCAGGTGTGTGCCAAATTCTGCTAACCATTAACCTTCATAAGGAGCTACTCAAGGAGAGGAGAAGAAACAGCAATTAAGGACAGAATGAAGCTTTCTGCATTTATAGTGTAAGGACACAGGTTCCCAAACTGTAATCTGCATGCTGTTTGGTGGTAGTATGTCCATGCTAGACAAAGATAGTGGCTTCCCTGTCAGTATAGGCATATCTTTATGACTAACAGAGGAAGCACTTCTATATTGCTCCTGAACAGCTGCCAGCAACAACTTTCTGTTGCTCCTTCCCGAGTTCTCAAACCAGCTTCCTTGCACTTCACAGCAACCACAGAAAAACACCCAGTTCTGGGACTTGCACTTTGCCTCAGGGCTCAGAGGCCAGGCAGGTCAAACAGGGAGCACAGGGCTGGGAGCCTTGGATGCGCAGTGAGAGAAGACTGGAGTACTAACAAAAGGTGAAGGAATTGTAGAAATTATGGAGATGGAAAGAATGCCAGAGAATGAAAAAGGTGTCCAGGAACCCTAGTTTGGGAGGAGCGTGAGAAAAACCAAGCAAGTAAGTGTAAGATGAGACAATAGAAGGCATGAGCATGGGACTGAGGTTGCATTTGTTTTCTTTTCCCTTATGGGCAAAGGAAGAAATAGCAATGTGCCTCTTGCATGCACTCACAGCTTGTGCAGAGCTCCTATCAATGCCACCAAAGATGAGGCCTAAGAAAGAAACTTTGGGTATTTCTTTGTTAGGACAAGTACATTGCCAATAAAACAATCCCAATAGCACACAAACCCGGAGAACATGACAGAAGAAAGGTCTAAATCAAGACAGCCGTGCTTGACAAGGACTAGAGAAAAAAGCAACAGAGTCAACTGACAGATACATTTAGGCATACTAAAAACGGCATTATAAATGGAAAATGCAAGACTGTAGACAAACTTTTCCAAGCAGAGGAACAATGAACATTGAATCTGGGGCACTCCAAAACGTGTTTATAGTTTGGCACGAGGTCAAATACTTCCTATCCCTCTGACTAACAACTGCCCTGCCCTATACAAGCTGCGTTAAAACTTCTTTATTTTTTCCTGGCCACAGACAGAAGACAACCAGTGACCATTCAAGCCTGAAGAAAAGATTCAGCATTTTAGAACTGGAGGTGTCACCTGGGTCAGAGATGGTATGCTTGTTTTGTCTGGGATAAGAGTAAATTTTCTGCATAGTAGATAATATGGAGCTGTGTTTTGGATTTGTGTGAGAAACTGCTGATAACACAGGGATGTTTTTGTTACTGCTGAGCAGCACTCACATAGCATAAAGGCCTTTTTGGCTTCTCACCCCACCCTACCTGTGAGGAGGCTGGGGGTACACAATGAGCTGGGAAGGGTGTCATGGTATAACTCCAGCCAGCCACCAAACCCCATGTAGCTGCTCCCTCAACCCCCTATCAGCAGGATCAGGGAGAGAATCAGAAAGGTAAGAGCCAGAAAACTCATGGGTTGAGACAAAGACAGTTTAATAGGCCAAGAAAAAGCCACACACACAAGCAAAACGAAACAAGGAATTAATTCCCTGCTTCCCATGAGCAGGCAGGTGTTCATTCACCTACAGGAGACCAGGGTCCCATCGCTCGTAATGCTTAACTTGGGAAGACAAACACCATCACTCCAATAAATTCTTCCCATCCTCCTTCTTCCACCAGCTTTACATACTGAGCATGATGTCTTTATGGCCTGGAATATCCTTTTGGTCAGTTTGGGTCACCTCCAACCTCCCATGCACCTCCAACTTCCTTGCCAGCATGGCAGTACAAAAAGCAAAAAAGGCCTTGGCTCTGTGTAAGTCTGCTCAGCAGTAACAAAAATATCTCTGTGTTATCAACCCTGTGTTCAGCACAAATCCAAAGTATAGTCCCATACCAGCCACTTGAAGAAAGTTAACTCTAGTCCAGCCAAAACTAGCACAAGCGAGGACAGCTGGATCACCTGATCCCACCGACCAAAGGGATAAACCCCTATCATGTGGCATCATGCTCAGCATATAAAACTGGAGGAAGAAGGAAGAGGGGATGCTCAAAGTGATAGCATTTATCTTTCCAAGTAGCTTTCATGAGTGATGGAGCCTGCTTTCGTGGGGATGGTTGAACACCTGCCTGCCTATGGGAAGTTGTGAATGAATTCTTTGTTTTGCTTCACTTGCATGAGCGGCTTTTAAGACTAAATTGTCTTTATCTCAAACTGAGTTTTCTCACTTCTACCCTTCTGATGCTCTCCCCTCAACCCTGCTGAGCGAGCGGCTGTGTTGGGCTTAGTTGCTGGGTGGGACTAAGACATGACAGTCCTTTTTGGTGACGTTTGCATGGTTTGAGATAATGACAGATTTGATTAGAATGTGCGAGATCGAACTTAGAGCTGTTCCTGCTGTTTAGCTATTAACTGACTATCTTGTGTGCTTGCCATAGGGCTTGCTTGTCTTACGGTATATCAGTGTCCAATTCTCATTAGTGGCTGCTTTTTGCTTTCACTGCTTGCTGTACTGCTTATCATCTCACTCTCCTGTGCCTGGGAACACTTCGATAACAGACATGGCAATGCACCTACTTGGCAGGCAGCCAGGGTATTGCTGCTGGTTCCGTTTTGCTGTACTGGACAGGCTGGAACCCCAGTGTGAACTCAAGTCAATCGGGCTGTGATCTCTGGATAAGTTCATGCAGCAGCAGGTACACCTTGAAGCATCACTGGCTGTGCAGGTGTTCCTACTGAGCACCTCAGAGTGTGTGGCCACAGATAACCTCACGACAGAGCAGGTACACTTCTGGAGGGAGTGCAGCCATGGCTAAGGCCACATTCAGAGCAGGTATGTCTCTGAAGGTATTGTGGCCTATGGATACAGCTGCACTGAAACAAGCCAAAGCAACTGTGGTTGTGGATAAGTCTGCACCACAGCAGGCACACTCCTCAAGAGACTGATTCATAGGTAAGATTCCACTTGGAGCAGGTACTCCCCTAAAGAGACTGCAGTCCACAGCTAAGTTCAAGCCTAATCCTTGTGGTCTGGCCCAAAGGGACCAGGGGAAGAGACTGTAATGGATATACCTTTAAATTGTTGTAATCCATGATTTGAGTTCTATGTTATAGGAATTACTATAGCAGGAACCACCCAAACCAGTGGAGGACAAGCTTTACAAGAAGCAGTGCAAGTGCAGCAGTGAACCAACATGAGCTGACTTTGGTGCCAAATAACTGCACACAACACACCATCTCTCCTGTCCTGAGTGACCACCATTAACAGATGCAGCCCAGATTCAAGGACTAAATGGAATCAGTGGACATTTTACAGGAGTGGTCCATAGACTAAGGGAATGATATAGGTGTGTTACATCAAAGGATGGGAAAGGGGAAGGGTGGATAATGAGGCTGTGTTGGATAGCATGGTACCATAGCATGACATAAATAGTATCAAATAATGGAGAGACAATATGCTGATTTCAGCTACAACACAGTTAATTTTCTTCACAGTACCTAGTATGGGGCTCTGGTTTGGATTTGTGCTGAAAACAGTGTTGATAATGCAGAGATGTTTTTGTTATTAGTGAGCAGCGCTCATAAAGCATCATGGCCTTTTCTGCTTCTCACCCCACGCCACCAGTGAGGGGGCTGGGAGTGCACAAGATGATGGGAGGGAACACATACAGGACAGCTGACCCCAACTGACTGAAGGGATATTCCAGATCATATGGCATCATGCTCACATATAAAACTGGCAGAAGAGGAAGGAAGTGGGGGACGCTTGGAGTGATGGAGTTTGTCTTCCCAAGTCATCATTACACATGATGGAGCACTGCTTTCCTGAGATGGCTGTACACTTGTCTGCCCCTGGGACATGGTGAATGAATTCCTTGCTTTGTTTCGCTTGTGTATGTGGCTCTTGCTTTACCTACTGTGTTTACCTCAGTCCATGAACTTTGTCACTTTTATTCTTCTGAATCTCTCCCCTATCCTACTGGGCGAGTATGAGCAGGAGAGCAGCTGGGGGGTGCTTGGATGCCAGCTGGGATTAAACCATTGACAGTCCTTTTTGGCACCCAACATACGGTTCAAAGGTTTGGAGATAATGACATATTTAATGGGAATGTGCTAGATTGAGTTTATAGTTGTTATTGCTGTTTAGCTATTAACTGACAGCTATTAGCTGACAGGTAATGTCCCAAACTTTGCACTATAGGTTTGAATTCGAGCTTATGAGTCAACAGTCTCTCCCTCACTTGAGTGCTTCAGCCTGGATCTGATTTAGACTTATGTCCATCCCCTTTTTTCCTTACTTACTTCTCTTCCTTTCCAATTACCTCTGTTTTCCAGGAAGCAGAACATCTGCCACCCCATTAGTATTATGAACAGCAATGCAGAATTATTTCCTGGAGGTTGTTCCTAACAAGCTTTGCTCTTCCAGTTTAATTTGAGCTGGTAAATAATTCTGGACACAATGCTACTGGTATTCATTTTCATGCTTTGTGTCATTAGAAAAAACTGTTTTATATTGTTTTATATATCAAAACAGCGCAAATAAATGTAACTGTAACTGACCTTTGCAGAGGCGCCCTTTGTCAATGGCTGTGAAGAGAGAGTCTAGAAAACTTGTCACACGAGGCAGAATATTTTCTTTGTTCATTGGTCTGTCCAAAGTAAATGGGAAGACTTTTATCTCTGTTACACTGACATTTACATATATATGAAAGCTTTCTTTCACATTGGTCTTGTATTAAATTCCAGGTAGCTCACCCCAAGTCTGAAACCAGCAACAAAACAGTTTTGCTGTTTCTGATTCACAATTTAAGTTGTAGCATTCATTGCACATTCTTTCTAAGTATTCTTTCAATAATTACTGAAAAAACCACTGTCAAGAGAGGATAGTGCTTAAAACAGAAACTGTGTCAAGAACATCTCTATCTAGAGTACTAAATTTAGTAACCAGGCAATCAATTTTGATACTCTATTCCTGTCTTTAATGTTGACTCACATATTTCCGCAAAACATTTTTTCGCCTTCTAAACAGTTTCCTTTACCTAGGGAAAGTAATTACTGTCCTTTCCTTAACAGACTGATTTCTCACAGAAAATTAACTAGACAGTACTAGAGAAATACATGACAATAGTACCTTAAAAATATCCCTTACCTAATATGTGGCAGTACAACCAAGGCAACCCAAGACCGTGAAAGATCAGTGATGTCTTCCTTCTCTGGTAAATGGATTAAAGACAGTACATAATCCAACACTGGTACTTCTGCCTTTTCTCCTTGTCTTTTATTTGTTTGTTGCCTTGTATTAGAGCTAAAAATAAAACCAAACTTTTTAGTAATCCACCACTGCAGATCAGAGATTGTTCCTATTTGTCCTATAATATTCAAAATTAAGTTTGCTACTTCTAGCAAAAGGGATCTGGACAACCCAAGCGATTTTTTTCTTTTCAATGTCCTCTACAGCACAAAATACTATCTAGCCATGCTGAAGAGCACAAAACATGGCCCACAAGAAATTTCAGGTCTTTACTCCAAATTCAAATAATATTTCTAGAAGAAAATACACTAGTTTGCAATTGGATACTTTCACAACTGGGGTGCTAGGATTACAGGAGCACCCAAGAGTCACCTCCATGATTGTTCTTAATAAACCACAATTACATTGACGTAGATGGATGACAGAAAACAACCAGTGAGGTGAAAATTTTGGGACTTAAAAGGAACCACAAGCTGAGCCCAAATGAACAAGCCTATCTGCAGGCACAAAGGGATGACACCATACTGGAACATATGAACAGTACTTCACACTCCATGGACAGCAACCCATCCATTCCACCCAGTGCCTGCAAGATCACAGTTAGAAAAATACAGAAGCTAATAAAAAGCCAACATCAAGAATCATTAGAGGCTTAAGAAACAAAATTTATGAGATAAACCTCAAGGAATTAGGACTCTGGTCCAGGGAAAGAAGATCTCAGACATTTCTGATGATCAAAGCCTGCTATTTGTAAAAGCTGGATGTAAAGAGTAAGAAATACTCTGCTCTTTATGTTCCCTGCAGATAAGATAAGCAGTAAGGGATTTAAACTGCAGTAAAGGAGGTTTAATTCTTATACTGAAGACTGGGGAGAAAAAAAACACACACAAAAAAAACCCCAAAGAAACCAAAACCCACCCGTGTAACCGTAAAGTACTGGCACAAACTGACAGAGGCAGCTCTGGAATCTCCAGAATTGGAGTATTTAACAATTATTTTGTCAGACATCTTTCAGGACTGGTTTAAGACTTGCCAATTCCATCCTAGGTAGGAAGGAGATGGGGTATGCAACTCTTGAGATGTCTCCCAGCCCTAACCTCTACCACTGACTTCACAAGAGCACAAAAAACCTCCAGCTAGGACCAAGGTTCTCTCTCATGTATGTACTCAATACCAGTGAAAAATCAGAGAGCTCAACAGACAGAGAAAACAAGGGAAGAAAACCAAATTTAGTAATTTTGACTCAACCTTTTGTTCCCTAAATCCTAGTACCTTCACTCATTAAATATAAATAGGAAAAACTCACACAGAGTGGATTGCTTTTAGGAAAGATAAAACCTTACATAAAAGGCAATACAAACCAAAAGTTTTGAATTCTCGAGTTAGAAGTACTAGAAAGATCATTATCAGTAGATTAGCAACAGTCATTCTATGCTTCAGTGGTTACCCTATAGAGGCTCCAGGAGAAAGCAACCACCACTTCATTATAACAAAGCTAGCTTTGCAACCAGGAGCAGTCAAGCTGTATCAGCACAGTTCTGTTTCTGGATTAATTACACATCCTTTGCTGTCCAGCTGTGCTCTATGGCAAGACTATAGTACTGCTGCCAAGAAAGCTCCAAGACAAGACATACACAACAGAGGGAAAGAAAGATGGGGACAAGGCAGGTGGTTAGTAATGATGAGAACCTGAACTGCAGCACTCACTACAAAGATTAACTGCCCAAGGATGCAGCATGCATGTTAGTGTAACAAATCCCAATGATACATGTACCACAACACTCTTTTTATCTCAGTGATAACCTTTCCAGAGCAGCACCTCTTCTCAAATAATCTCAAAAAGGAAAAGGGGATCCTACTGTATCACTTGGTTTGCAAATCTGCCAGTAACACTGACATTTACACAACTCCACTAAACACTGGAGGGCAACTTTTATGTAGCTCTGCACTGCACTCAGGCCTACAGCCTAAACTTGAGAAGTCTCACCTCACAGACGATTCAGTGAAAATAAGAGGGTACTTTTCAAATGCCATTGAACCAATGGTAGGAGGCTCTGCTTTCACCAAAATGAGTTTAGCCAGAATTGCCACAGCCTCATCCTTTGTGAAGGTATCTGTGCCAGAGAAGGAACGTTCGATGTATTCTAGAAAGCATGGGAGAAAACGCTGAAGGGACAAAAAGAAAAAGTATAAAGTCAAGGACTGGCAAGTTTATTTAATCATCATCAAATTCACAAAAACAACCATATGACACCAGCCACAAGGAATCCCAATGCTCACAAATGAGTCAGAAAAGCACTGGACTTATGAGTCCTGGTTCCCCTAGACACCAGCACACAGATATTCACTTATCCCAGCAAGGACAGTAGTTTAGAGTAAAAACTCAGCTTGCCTCAAATCTAGTCTCATCAGGACATTCCAAATCCCTGAACTTGGATTTCACCTGCCACTCCATTTAATCAATTTGATTCCTCACAGATCACCAGTTAGAGGCCTTATCTATTAGACACCCCTTATTCTTCATTTCCACTTAGCTTCTCCAGAACTCGTCCTCTTCCTCCAATCCATAACGTGCCCATCACCCTTTTAATTTTCAACAGACAGGCTTCTTTTTGTGAACAGATACTATCAGCTTCTCCAACTCTCAGAACCCCTTCAAAATTTTAACACAATAGCCTAAGTAGCCTCTTTCACTCTTATCAGATCATGTCAGAAGTTTAAATAAACATCATGTCAATACACAAGAATCCTTCAGCATACAGGGCAGGTAAATATACTGTGGATTCCCAGTTGTTCCCTTTGGCAACAAAAGTAAACAAAATGCACAAACACTTCCACCTACCCTCTCAAATTGCTTCACTGTGAACATTGCTTCAGAAAAGCCCAAAAGAAAGCGCCGTTCAAATCCACTTGCAAATACCTGCAAGGTGCAAATGAAAGGTTGACAGGAGCAGATTAAAAAGAGACATTTCATAGCCAATTTTCCATTATTCATGGGACATTTTTTCTGGTATATGAATCAACCATGCTTTGAACTCAGACACCCTGCCTGGCTCTCTGGCCTGTTCTGGAACATGGAGCAAATACCTTTTCCAAGTGACAATTCAGTATAGGAACATACAGTCCTTTTTAATAAATGCTGTTGACACAATCCTTTTTGACAAATGTTGCTGGACCCAACTGTCTCTGTGCAAAGACAGCTGAGCTGTCTCTTTAGTGTGATGTGGAAAATGTAAGTTCAAAGTTCTAGGACTGCAGCATAGATACACCAACTGCTAGTAAAAAGCTTAGGCTCTAAATATATTTCAACTCAGCATTTTTTTCTGTGTAGCAGGTTGCAAAAGTTTACTACCTCACGGGTGGAGACAACCTCTGTGCTTCTGAAGGATCCAAGATAGGAACAGCCCTTTGAGATACCCAGGGTCAGTGCTCCTCAATGCCAAGATGTGCAACATAAAATACACACCCAGAACTCTCTTTCCCAGACCCTTCAGAAGACAAGGACAGCTTTAAGCCTCCTCCAGTTTAACAAATACCCTCAAATGTTTTAAGGACGTCTCCTGAGCAAAAATGGCCTCGTGCCACAGGCAGAACCAATCTTACTTTAACACAAGTCAACACTGAAGAACAGATGAAATTTGATCTTTTTTAAACAATTGCAAAGGCCTTGCTTTGCCATTGTAAATCGCATGGCATTTTTCTTTCAAGTATTTTTTTATACAAACACCTCAATTATGGTCCACACTGTTAATTGCAAAACTATAATGTACTGTAACAAGAAAATTAAACAATAAGACTCCACAATAGCATCTCCCATTAATCTCTGCAACACTGAATTTGATAGGAATGTGTGCAGCTAATCCAGTCAGTGCTTCAGGAGCAAAGGTAATATTGAAATATGCGTACCCCTGTACTTTCTAAATGAAAACTGCACTTGCATGAACCTTGCTCACAAGGCTAAGCCATGCCCATTAAATGCCTGTAAACTTACTAAAAAATGTATTTTTTTCAGTAAGTCTGACTCACTAACCTGCTTTATTACCTTAGGCAGGACATGTCCCTTCTCTGTTCTCGCTCCTTTCTCTACAGAGGCTGTAGGTGTTTGAGTAAGGGCCTGTTTTCATTGCAATGATGTCTGCCATGGTGGCATTGCTACACTGATAGCCTATGGAAGACTGCCAAGTAATCCCAAGACCTCATCAGACATTATTTAAGGCATTGAACAGCTTCTCCCTTATCTGTGCAAAAAGGCTAAAGGAAACCTTAAAGTGTACTTCCAAGCCTGAAATGGAATGTCCAGAAATCAGCCTATTATAGGGAACTTAAACTCTGGGACTTCTGGCATAATCAGCAATCCTTGTTACCTTCTCAATAGCTTCCTTGGTCAAAGAATCAGGCAACAAAACATTTTCAGCCAGCAGGAATGCAGAAATGGTGTTCAGCAGCACCTCACAACAAGATGATGAGAGATACGGTGTTCGTAACATTTTTATTAAAATCTGAAATGAAAGAGAGAGAACTGATATTTGTCCATGAGGTTAACAATTATCTGGCCTGAATGATCTAAACAGTCCCTGGAGCAGAAGGGTACAGTGTTCTAAGCTTCAACCCAGAGAAACAAATCTTAATAGTCTAGTTGAAGTTTGAAGGCACTAAATCTACCCTAGTGGGGTCGAATGTACATGAATCTGGTAGAACTGCTTTACCACTAATATGGGGGTCTAGGTTTCTTCCACTGTAGCAGGAACAGGTCTTTAGAAGCAGCAGCCTACTTTCCCCCTTGTTCATTTAAAGGAGGGCTATATTAACGTTACAATACAGAGGTGAAATCTCCCAGGGTTGGAGAGGTAGCAATACTCAAATGTCTCAGTTCACTCAACTCAAATCCTAAGCCCAAGGATGCATCAGAAATGTGTACAAGTGCTTCAGCTGACCACACCTCTTCTATATTCATCTCTGACACATCAAACTGATGGCCTGACCTACCTGACAGACATCTTCAGGCAGTGAGATTTTGGATCCATTTGCATGTTCCACGAGGATCAGATAAGCTTGCAGAATCCTTTTCATCTGCTCTGAAGCCATACAGCAGTTGGCCTTAGTTATTTTCCTCTGCAAGTTTAAGACTGACTCCTGTTTAAATAAAATAGGAAAATAAAATGTTTCAGCTAAAGGATGAGACTCTGTTTCACTTACTGCTATTTGAAGGACATTCTAAAGAATCGATATCTCAGCAGCTCAACAAATTATTGTTGGCTCTTTCATACATGTTCAACAAATTAAACCTTTAAGGAACACTGTGTGATTCCCCTTATGTAAAGGCACATCCCAGATTCCTTGGACAGAAACACAAATATCTCCTAAAGTGGGGGTCTCCAGAAAGGCCAACATTTGACACATAAAATAGGAAAGAGGAAGAGAAATATTCAGCTCCTGACCCACAATGACATAGAAACATCCAGTTTGTATTGGAATTATCAGAACTTAGGTACTTTTATATGTTATGCATCATTATGTTAATGTGGATGCTAAGAGGTTACTCATAGTATGTACATTATATAGACAATGAAACGGCCTATTAGTGTCCTTTTCTGTTCAGAGGATACAATCTCCCATCCTTGATCCTATAAACTGAACCCAATTTAGACAGTTATCACTGACTACATAAATACTTCCTACTGAGCAAGATATCCCCACACACTCACCAGTTCCAAGGGTAAAAACCAAGCCTCATTAAAAATAAAAGGAATTATGTCACAAAATTCCAAGATTTCATCACAACTGCAGATGCTGAGTCAATGAGATCTCAGGGATACAAAACATGCAGTGGCAAAATAATCTGTACCTAATGACAGCCAGGCAATAATTGCAATTATGTTGGGTGGGGCAGGAGGAACAGGATGGGATGTTCTAGAAACTAGTTAGTCATAGGGAGGTAGTTTCAAGAAGGAACAAATAGGACTATTTACCCATGCTGGAAGGACTACCCTAAAGCTCAGGTGTACCATTTCCTCCGGTTTCCCACTTCACCCCTCTGAGGAGCACAACTGACACAGACTACGCCATCAATTGCAAGAGGTTTTAATACTCCTCAGCAAATCCCAATCCCATACATTAGAAACATTTAAATGTTGACCAGGTAAGTGAAACACACTTTCCAGGCCCTTGCTGATTATTTTGCATCACTACAACCCAAGACAGAATAGCCCATAGCACTCAGCTGTGCTCTCTCAAACCAGAGAGGGTAACCCCCAAGTAGTAACATAGGAATACCCAGACTGAAAACACTGATTTTCAGTACTTGGTTACAAGGCTCAAACTTGCATCTCCAGGTTCAGCCCAGGTCTTTGCTGTAAAAAGATATGCAGGGCAAAAATCTTCCCCTTTACTGTCGCAAAGTGGTTTTGAACCACCAATATACCTAGTTCAGAAATATAAAACAAGCACTAGCATTCCCAACCCAGCAAGGGCTCTGTGATATGTCCAAGGCAGATCCTAAAAATCCTCCATACCTAGCCATGGGACTGAACTCCAAGTCTCATACACAGTAGCTCCTTTCTCACTCACTAAACAGCCACCAGGGTCACTCTGAATTTAGAAAAGAAGGGTGGGATTTTTCCCATGCACATGCCACTGTATTGAATGTTTCCAAAAGAGAAAAAAACCCAGTTCTGGTCCCATAAAATGCAAACACACCTCTTGACAAGAACAGAGTTTTTTGTCAGTCACTTGTAAATAAAAACATAGTACGAAAAATAATCAGTGTACCTCCAGGCACTTGAAGACAATGTCAAAATGCTCCTTATGGATATGTACTACAGCTGATCTGAGCATCTGCTTGAAGGCTTCTCCAACAGCTGCCCATGGAAGTTCAATTTCTTCTTCTGTAATAGGCCCCAACTTCAACAGAATTAACTTCAGAGCCTGCACAGAAAAGGAGCACATCATGTCCTTACACTTAGAAAATAAATCTAGCAATACTAAAATTAGTGCAATATATTGCTAAAATATTCCAGTGATCTGCCTTCTTTCTAGAATGAGTACAGGGGAAGAAAAAGGCTATCACTTAAAAGCTGAAATATCAGCAAGCAGTACAATTTTAACATATAGGAATACTGCACAGGAATTACTAAAAACAACCTCCCTATTTCAAAAATATTCTTAAAAGGCTTTCTGATCTACCAAGTAATGAACAACATGCTTATCACCAAGGATCCACTGAGGTGAACAAGACAAACACTCAGTGGTTTCAGTGAGCATTGCCTAAGGCTCCATTACAGCAACAGTTAAACCAGCAATCTTGTCTTTACCGTCTCTGCACAAGAATGGAACATGTTTCGAACACCCTTGCACATCTCAAAAAGCAGCTGTCCTACACCTTCCACCTTTTCGGGGTGCTCTCCCAGGTCACGGAGCATTAAATTGAAGAGTGCATTTTTATCAGAAACCTACAAAACAAAAAGAGAAACAAAAGTTATCTTCTATTCAGAGATGCCAGATGGATACAGGTAATTAGATGGCTCCACAGCACCATGTTATTCTCCTAGTCCTGCCTTTCCACAACAGCTCAAACTCATTATTTTCTAAAGAAAAAGCAACAACTATCACTCCCTTTCCTTACTCCCTGAAAGACTGCTGTTTGATCTTGATTGATCTGCCTGAGAACATTACATACTGTGATTTTCGGGAGCGCAAAAAGGTTATCACAACAATTTCAGTTCTATAAAGGCCATAAAACACTTGTGGAAAAACCAGTCAGCAAATGTGCATTTACAAATTACAGTTTCCTTTTTGCAAGGCCACCTTAATATTTCTAGTCATTTTAGATAAACCAACCACAGACAGTTTAACAGCTCTTAAAACAGAGAGTGTTAAGGCCTCTATTTGCCATGGCTGACATGGAGAGCATTACATTCTCAGTAAAACAGTCACTAAAAAGTACAATTCAGGACATGCTGTATGTCAGTTCATGCCTTGTTAGCCATTCTTCGGAGAAAATCTAGTATTACACAGTGAATCCAAAAGCCACCATAGAATGGAGACGTCATCAAAGTACAAATGCCTCACTTACCTTTCTCATTAGAAAGACAAAACTTTCAGCAGCAAAGTTTCTGATGTGGAGTTTGTGGTGAGCCAGCAAAGTGCTGTACAGGCTACAAAGACACAAAATAATCCACCGTCTTAATGGCAATACAAGAATGGCCATCAGATGGTTAAAAAACTGTTTTCAGTTTACTTAGCACTTTTTACAAACACTAAGAACCTGTCCTCCTAGAGAGGGCAAATACCTTCTTCATCTGGACTCCCTCCCACTCTCTTTGGATAAAGAACAAGAGTTTTGCAAAGAAGGCCAAATGACAGTGCCAGGTAAATTAAACCGCAACCAGAAATACCTCTAAAATCTCCAGATCCACACATGCTCAACTGTAGCATCAAGATTTTCAAAATATATGTTTAGCAGCACTAAGTTAAACCAAAGTTGATTTGATAAGCCAGATTTGTACTTCAGTTCAGCCAAAAGGCTCTCCTGTGCACTTAAAAGTTGGAGAGATTCAATTTGCAGGGGTGATAAATATTTGCGGTTCACTGGTAGGTATCAGTAACCATTGCAGGCGGCTCATCACCTGTTCAGGGAATGGTGCCTCAGACTCACAAGTCAAGCAGATGAGCAGGTGTTTTTTCAATATTCTGGGCAGCTTTTACGGAGTTGGAGAGGAAATCTGTAACCCCTTTTTTGCTCCATCTGTTCCAAATTGAAATTAGGAAGAAGCAACATGGAACTACTGCCTATGAAAAAAGAAGAGCCCTGCTACAATAGCAATGTAAGACCAAACAAGCAGTCATACTAGGTCAGGCCACAGGCCTATCCAGCCCAGTACTCAGTCTACAGGAGCAGTCAGAAGCAAATGCCTGGGAAATGTTTAAAAACATGGCAAGCATACACAAAATCAGCCTTCAACCACCTGCAGCTAAGGAACTCCCCAAGCCCAGAAGAGACTCATGTATTTGGTAACTCCCTGCAGCTTGGCCAGTTTCTCTGAGAAAAGCTGGGAAAGCATGCTAACAAGTATACTGAAACATTAAGCCATGTATTCATGTGACATTTACATTTCTACAGCATCTAGTAACTGCTGATCAAGACAGACATTAACTGTGGTTTTTACCTGTATATGTTGTGTACGTCCTTCACCATCAATCTCCACAAGTATTTGTAGAGATAGGAAAGAGAGGTAAAAGCCCATTCCAGCAGCTCTGTGTCCTGTGTATCTAGTAACTTGGTGATGGCCAGGAAAAAGTCATGAAAGTGAGGATAGAAGTCAGCCTGAAGATCTCGAGCCAGCTGCACCACTAGACTGTTTCAGAAAATATGCCAATGTTAGTGCATTTCAAAAACAAACCAATAAAACCTAGTCAAACATTCCATGATCCAGCACAGTCTCCTTGGAAAGAAAGACAGCATCAATTTCACTTCTCACTTTTAAAAAAATATCACCTATTAGGCAGCTGGGGATAGCAAGAACCTTAAGATTTTCAAAAAAATGAAGCAGACAGCAGTAAACAAGAAGACATAAATGAATTACATTAAACAAAGCACATTAATATTCTGTCTGACACTCCGTAAGTACTCCCACTAATTTATTTGACTTGTCATAGCTGTATTTTTTTGACTTAAAACCATAAAGCTCTACCAGGGAAATATGACCACCTTGGGTATCTTGTTGGCTATATTTTCCTCAGTTACAATACAGAAAAAGAACACTTTACAAGGGAATTTAGGGCTACTTGTAATACCATCAAGGCTTCTGACTACTTTTTGTGACCGTATACTTACTTTAGTAGAGGTTGGTAAGCAAGACTGCCTTCAACTTGCAGATGTGTCTTCAAACTCTGCACAATGGCATTCTGGTAATAGACCAGCTGGTGGAAGGATTGGCATTTGTTGGCCACTTCATTGTAGAATTGCACTGTTCAAAGCACAAAAGAGAAACCCTGAAAACTCATCCAGTTCATGGTAAACATGAACAGTGTTAAAGAATGATAGTACTCCAGAGACCAGTTCAAAAATCAGTCAATCTCCTAGCAGGCTCTGGATGAAGAAGTAACATGTTTTAACAGTTTAAGAAAAGCAGGAAACATGAATAAAAGTGACATACCAAAATGCTGAGTGAGGTTCAGCTCCTTCCATTTCTGTAGTCCTTCAAAAAAGTAGGTTTCAACCTCCTGTCAAAACAAAGATGAAGAATAGCTACCAAATGCTAATAAATGTATCCTGCAAAGATGAGTGGTTCAAATGAAGAAAACATTTTAAGACTATTCCAAAAAATCTTGATGACTTCATTTCAACAGGTATTATGGAATTTCCCTGATAAGACTTTTTTTATTCAAAACACATTTGAAAATATCTTCTGACACCAGACCTTATTTACACAATTGCTTTCTGTAACCTGGCTGATTGGCCTTGATAATCTAAGATGCTGAGCCATAGTCCAGCCAGTACAATGCTTTGAGATTTCTTTTGGCATCCCCACAGCTACTGAGAAGTTCAGATGAACAATCCAGCACACCAGGAGGTAGTAACCCACAAAGCACTATAATCACAATCACGATCTATACAACACATATAAATCACCCTTATGATCCATAAAGACACATGTTCATACTTTATACACATGCAGCCAGCTTTGTGAGTGTCAGTCTCTTCTCCCAAGTAAAAAAGGGACAGGATAAAAGGAAATGGCCTCAAATTGTGCTAGAATCATATAATATACTGAGTTGGAAGGGACTCAGCAGGATCACGCAGTGCAACTTTTGGCCCTCAGCAGGATACCCCAACGATCACATGATGTGCCTGAAAGCATTATCCAAATGCTTGTTGAACTCTGGCAGGCTTGGAGCTGCTGTGACCACTTCCCTGGGGAGCCTGGTCCAGTGCTCAACCCTTTGGGTGAAAAGAAGAGGTTTAGACTGTATATTAGGAAAAATTTCTTCACTGAAAGAGTGGTCAGGCATTGGAATGGGCTGCTTGGAGAAGTGGTTGTGTCACCATCCCCGGAAACATGTAAGACATGTAGATGTGGCACTCAGGGACATGGTTTAGTGGCAAATTCAGCAGGTTTAAGTCAATGGTTGGACTCAATGATCTTTGGAGGTCTTTTCCAACTCATGATTTTCAAACTTAGGATTCTATTGCAATTACTCAGCACCTGCAAGTCTTTGCAGATCAGGACCTAGGACTGCTGAGTGACCCAGCAGCATCTTTCATGTTCAGAAACACCCAAAGGTCTACCAGTCACATGGAAACCATCAGGGTGGCACTGCCAAAGTGTCTCTACAGCAATACTGCAAAGCAGGTAAGAAAGCAAAAGAGAACAAAGCATGAAATGAGGCTCCAGGAAAGGCAACTCCTGCAGGAGCTTCTTTCCAATATCCTCCTCACTAAATTTCTTAAGTGCCTCTACTTGTGATGTGATTTCAGAAAATGACCGCAATTCCTGCTCTTACCTCGGCATAACTTCCAGTTCTGTCAATTCGATGAATAATATCGATATTAATATTGCTTAAGCGCTCCGAAAAGGTAAGAAACTGTAAAACAAAAATAGATACATGTTTCTTGCTCACTTCTGAGAATGGTCCTTTTAAGTGCCTTCACAGCACATGTGATACCACACACACTGCAAAGAGAAACCCCACTTCTAAAGACAGACTGCCAGGTAATACCCGTCAGTTTCAGCGCTGCTCGAAGATTAAGGCAAAAAAATACTTTAAAAGCCCCATAGCAGGACTGACCCTCCTCCCCTCTGCGCTGCAAACCCGAGGCTCACAGCCTGCACAACACGATGAAAAAGATGCAGAGAAATCTACCCGGATTTCAACAAACTGCCCAGCTCTCAGCCTTCCTGAAACTACGCCTTGGTTAATGCCCTTATCGGGTATTATTTTTGTAATAAATCATGCCAGTTTTCTACACTCGGGCCGTGGTGCGCCAGCTGCCTGCCAGGGACGGTAACTCGGCCGAGGTGTCGGGCGAGGGGCCGCAGCCGCGCTCCGGCCCGGGTGTCGCGGCGAACCCCTCGCAGCGCCGTCCGCGACAAAGGGTGTCCCGACGCGGCGGCCTCACGCCTCCTGCTCCTGCTTCGGCAGCGGGGCACGATCCCTGAATTAACGCCGACAGCAGAACCCCAGGGTCCCTCCCCGCAGCCACCAGCCCACCCGGGCGGGCGCTCACCCGGTGCGTGTTCCCCGACTTGTGCGCTGTGGACTTGCTCTTCATGGCGGTGGCGGCGGGAGGGCCCCGCGGAGCGCCCACTCCGACCCCCCACGTGCGGCACTAAGCGCTGGGCGCCGCCATTGCGGCCACGGGCTGCGGGGAGCAGGGCTGGTCTGCCGGGAGCGGGGGGCCCGCCGGCGGAAGGGGCGGTGGCGGATGCCGAGGGAGACCTGCCCCAGCGTCGGGCGGAGGATGGGAGGGATAACTGTCCTTCTGTTACCGTGGCGGTGGAGCAGCGTTCGCCTGAGCACTGTGGGCAGAGCAGCCGCGCTCCGCCGCTGTCTGTGCGCGCTGCGGCAGGCGGGGCGCTGGGGCACCCGGTACCGAGCGGGGCCCCAGCCGTGCCCCCGGCAGACGGGTGCCGCGGCCAAGAGCTCCGGGGCAGAGCGCAGCCCTCACTCGGCACAGCGTTGGTGGCTCGCCACGAAACGGCACTGCCCAGCTCCGTGGTCTTGGTGCATGCAGACTTTGGTCCGGACCTCAAAACAAAAGCAGCTCATGGCAGGCAAAGTACATGCAAACCACAATAGCAAGTGTTTATAGACACTGATCGTCGATCGGTCGGTCCTGTGGGAGCTTCTGCCTGTGGCTGCAGTCGCGGGAAGTGAAATTGGTGAGATGGGAGATGAACTGAACGCTGGAAGAAGCTTTGCTTTGGGCAGGTGTACAAACAGCTCAGAACCATGTGGCACCACTTCGGGTTGCAGCTCACACAGCCAGGGAATTTATGTTGCCCTAGGCTGCCTGCTCTGCCTGTTACAGGCAGCCCAAGGCCACTTTCAGGAGACACAGGCTTGCAGGTTATTCAGACAGAACGGCACAGGGTTAGATTTGAGCACGGCTGAAGTTCACTGTTAGGAGCACGTAGGGACCCACAACTTTGACCAGACCCACCAGGTTAGACACTGCCAGGTGCATCCAGAAAAGCTGCCTACAGGCAAGCAATAAGCCATTAACATGATAGCCATCTGGACAAGCAGGGGAACGTGCTCCCTTCAGCACCTGTGACTTCTGGCATTTGCGCTAAGTGGGAAGAGAATACCTAATTTAGGCCCTTGAGTTGAAAAGAGTTGGCTTAAGTGATCTCAAGCCTAAATATCCCCATTAGAAAGTGCAGCTAAAAGCATGTGGAGAGGTCTAGATTCACAAAAGAGCTTTAGCTACCAATATGCAACTGTTTAAGAGCACAAATAACCTTCCAGAAGGGTTTAACAAGTTCACCTAGTATGTCTCCTATATATTAGGTACTTGTGGAAAACAGTCCACAAGATCTCTTTCCATTATGAACAGCATCTTGCAAAGCTATAGAACTTTCTGGCATGTGTGTGCTACAAAATCATCCAAGGGAATGAACAAAATCTCACGTTCATGTAAAGTAATGGGGAGAAGAGCTCAGGTGTTCCCTGCCTATTGCAGAAGAGTCATTACCAGCAAAAAGAAAAGTCATTAGAGAAAGTTTTTAGAAGGCTACAAATGCTTCTGTGTTTGTAAACTGGCAGCTTCTCAGAAGAGTGAGACAGGCTAGACCTGCAGCTGCTGATGTTCATGAAAGTTTCTTGATGCAAGAACTACTCATGGAATGCATTTGAGCCATTTGAGAGAGCCTCAGGGTAGTAACCCAGCTATCAATACCAGTGTGGCCATGACAATAGGTCTGGCACCTCAGCTGGTAAGGTTTAGTTCCCCCAGATGGTCCCTTCCCCACTTCTGTATGAGCTGCAGCTATGTTAACAATATCCTTACTACATATGCTCCTCTCTGACTGCAGTGCCTCAAGCCTCAGGTCTTATTCTTTTACTTTTCCAGGAAGATACGTGGTTCTCCCATCTCTAGGCAAGCCCCAGCTCCAGCACCCTGTGATTATCTGATGGCCTCTGTCAGAAATTCTTCAGAAATCCATGCTAAAGGCATTAAAATTAAAAGCAGTTGGCCTTAAAGCAGATGGCCTTCTGAAGAGCAATGGCTTATTGGTAGTAATACCTTTAGAGGCACGTAGAGGAAACCATTGTAAAACAGCACATGCGTGTCTATCAGAGTAGTCACTATGCAGATCTGACTTCTTCCAACACTCACTGTAGGCTACAGCCACCAGTTCCTGACTGTAATCCATCAGCATTTCTGAGACAGTTTAAGGTTCCTGTATCTCCTCCATTCCTGGGCTTTTTAGTCCTGCTGTCCAAAATGTATTTGTTGGACTCAGCAAGACCAGAGCCACTCTATGTAGAACCAAAGAAGGCTTCTCCTCTGGAAATGTGTCAGTTTAGCCTAATAATAGTCATTTGAGCGGAATACCTCCATATTTAACACAGAATGGTGTCACAGGGCAGAATTCATCTCAAATAACCTCTATGTTTACAATGCACGTCTGCCTCTGAGCTGTAACTCCAGGCTCCTTTTATATGCACTGCAGATCTAGGCACATTCTTGTACTTGAAACAATTGTGTTATAATAAAATTAATTGTGCCTTGGAATTGGTAGTCTCTTAAATTCTGGATGACCTCATTATATGTACATTATCTGCAAGTGACCCTGTGGATGCCCACCATGACATGGCTCAGTAACTACATAAATACACAGTATTCAAACTATTACAGAGTTGTCCTACTTCCATCATATTTGTGTGTATATTAATCACAAGCACAACACATACTCCTGAAGCTGTAAGATCACATTTTCATTTTTCTACTATATTCATACAGGCATGGTGGAGATTTTCCAGAAAAGGAGTTTGAATAGGTGATTATATTGTGAGAAGATTTTCATTTTCAAAATTAAATATAACAGGCTCATAGATGAACTGAAACACCTTTGATTTTAGCCCAATAACTTCCAGGCTTGGATGCCCAAAGCTAGGTTGCTTAATCAATATTAAAGATACTAAATAAGTAACCAGAGCCTGAAAGTAGTGACAGTTACCTGGCTTGGTTATGAACCCAGAAGCCTTTCTCTTTACCTATCTCGATTCACCCCACAGAGTAACTTGGGGTGCACAGGCTGGGTGCATGTGGCTGGAAACCTGCTGCATCACAGGAGCTCTCCAAAATGCTCATGTAGGGGGGAGGCTGGCATGAGTTTGAAGGCAGGTCATAGAAGTGCCTCATGCACTGGTGTATTCTTTCAACTGAAGCAAATAGATTTATACTTTTTTAATTTGCCTGGTAAGTAAGAATAGCCCTTTGAAACACGATGACATAGTTTCACTGCCAGTTTCCTCCTCAGCTTCTAGCTGGCATTTTGCCTTGCCTTATGAAAGAAAACCCCACAGGATTATGTAGGATGTTGTTGAGAGCACTTCAGAATCAAAGCAGACAAGATACTGGAATCCTGCTCTGCAATCTGGTGGAACTGTTTGGCCACATTTTTTCTAATACGCCTGAAGCACAGAGATTCTGCAATTAATGCAACTCCAGGTCAATGCTAGCTGAGTCATGGGGAGAGTTTCACCTACCTATAGTTTTGCTAATCAGAGAGGGGTTTGGACATGGAGCTCTAATATAGATCCCAGACCTCTGAAGCTATTTGGGTAGTGAGGTAAGCATCCATGCCTGAAATATCCTGAATTTAGGGACTTCCCTCACAGAAAAGGGCACTGACAACCTGATTTAACCCCCCGAGATCCCTAGGCCAGTGACTCTCTATGGCGTGTCGGGGTTCTGCTGTGAAGCTGCAATAGGTGGACTGCACTAGCTCCATCTCTAGAAGTAAACTGAAGAGTGCCAGAGCACAGGGATCATCCACACTATAAATTGTCAGCACAATCCCTGGCACAATTTTGGTTCATGCCAACTGGTACTATTCAAAGTTTTCTACCCAGTAGGAACCCACATCTTGGGTATTTTTAGGTTGTTGTTTTGGGGTTTCTTGGCAGGTTGGAGAAGAAATCTTTAGAATCTAATTTGTATTAGAAAGAAAAAAGGTCTGATTTTGGTACAGACAGCATTTATACATACAGGTCCAGGACAGGAGAGGTTTGCAGTAGTGGCCACTGCTGCTGTTCTTCATCCCACTGCTCTGCCACAGTGGTAGCAGCAGAACTGGCTACAGTCTTGTTGAAAGCAGCAGCAATAGAAGAAGCATAAGGAAGATTCACAGGGGAAGCATGGGGCATGGCAAAGAAAATTAAAAGGGATGATGGTGTCTTGTCCCCCCAAAAAGAGGTGAATGTTCCACTGCATTTCACCCTCACTACTAAAATGAGTGGCATCTGTATTTGACAGAGACCATCTGGATTTCAGGCTGTCATGTGTCTGGGACTACTAACAATCTGTTTACAGTTTAACTCAAAATTCAGACAACTGTCATGAAACCTGAATATTGGGCATGTCCAGGAACAAAGCCTTTAGCAGTGAATCTGAATATGTGCTCCCAAATCTCTTGCTTGTCTGGAATCTTGAAACAACAGTGTAATATGATAAATTGAGGCTGAGGGATCACAACTCTTAAGGCCATGTTAAACCTTTTAAAAAAAGGCAAAATGGAAAATTACAAAGCTCTCTTAGAAACAGATGCACAGAAGAGAATGCTTCCCTCAAAATCATTGTCATCTCCCACATACAATTTTCTTTCTCTTTTGCCTTCTTTTGCTGGATCTTTATTGGTCCTTTTATCTGTATAAGGCCACTGAGGAAATACTAAATCAACAATCCAAGATGACATTTTCTCACAAGAAGGCTGAGAAGATAATTGTGAGTAAAAACCACAAAATCACACAAAGATGTAGTCAAGGATATTTCCTTTCTCACATAATTTCTACCTTTAAACTTGTAAAGTCATCTGTGCATGACACTCAAGGGAAAAGAAGGCCAGGCTTATCATTTTGTTACTGAAAGGAATGGGATGTTGCTGGCATAGAATAGAAGGTAATACACAAAGCAATTGATACTGTTTTTCTATCTCTGTATCCATGTCAGTCATATAACATAGATCAAATATTTAGGTTCCTAGATTTGATGTTTTAGCTCATTAATTTGCTATAAATTTTTTTCTTATTTGAAGCTTGAGCTGTCATAATATTCATGAAGCTCTAACTTTGCTCTCAGGTTCCAACAGAGACAGTACCTTACTTATCCATTCCTGATCTCATAGATAAAAGAGACATAGTTTACGAAAGCTGAAACTCTCAAGAAAAGATCTAATAATCTCATTTCTGCAGAGCACTGTAAGGAAAAACCATTTAAACTGATACATACCCTTAATCAAACTAAATCAACCAACCAACCAAAAAAACACCAAAAAATTACTTGATTCTTTTGTTGGTTTCCAAAACTCCGTGTTACCAGAAGAAGTGTTTGCCACCAGAATCAGTGCCACTTCCAGACAATGTTCCTAGTCCTACTGCAGTAGGACTTTCAGGGACACCTCAGATGTGTGTGTTCTTAACTCCTAGCACCCCAAGTTTCTGTCAATGAGTCCATGTCTGTGGTAAAAACCTCATGAGGAGACATAACTTTATTCTGAAAACAATTCTCTCTGGAGGAAGACATGCAAAATTTCATTGATGATCTGACTGTAGAGATGTTGATAACTCTAAGGAAAGAAATAGGGCTATCCCTTCTTACCACAAGATTTGAATAAGCTTTTAGACCCTGCTGCTGCTTCTGACTTGTGGGTCTAATTTATGATCAGATCAGATAGGAGCCATTGAAACAACTGATAAACATACTAAAATAATAGATCCCTGTACAAAAGATATCTAGGTGGAGGCTGACACTTCAGTAATCAAGGAAGTGGAAATGAGCATCAACCTCCAAGTGAGGAAGGAAACCCAAAAGACACTGAAGCAGACAAAAACCTGGTTGCTTGAACTGGGCAGGTACTACCACAAGGATGCAGTTCACATCTCTGGCTGTAGCCACTGGCTGCACAGAGGGCTATATTTTACCTGGTGTTTGTTGCCAGTGGAAGATGAGTACTTGTGTGGTGCCACCAGTGCCTCTTTTGAAGTGAGAAGAAATAAGCCCCTTTAAAATGGTGATCAATTAATGGTACTGTTCAGATACAAATCATCTGCTGTACCAGGAGATAAATTCCCGTAAAACCATCTTCAGCCAAAGTGCTTCTCCTGAACTGGCATTTCTACTTCTGTACTTCCTTGTTTATCACGGCATTCACCAAGTTTGCAAATCGCTAACACTATTACATTGCTTTTCCATTACAAGTATTAACCTGACTGCACAGAAGCTGTGGAGGCTTTATGATGCTGGATCTACACCATTCTTTTTGCATATTCAGAAATGCATGTTAAAGTTATTGTTTCTTCCCCGTTGCCTTAGCCCAAAATCCACATTTTCATCAAACACCACTTGATAGCCTATTTGAATGCATGCTAACCCTGGATAGCAATACACTAAAATTACAGACATTAATTTTAAGAGTCCTAGTGTGCTTGGATTAGTAAAGTCCCTTCCCATAGAGCTGAGTCATGAAAGTCCACGTGATGCATGTCCCCTGTCCCCCACTCACCACAGATCACCCACCACTCCTCAGCATCCTGCAATAGCCATAAGACTGCTGTACAAGAGGCCAAAACAACTATTGTGTGTCCCTGCAGCATGTTGGGAGAGACCAAGGACACTGGCAGCATTTCTACTCTCAAAAACCCCAGGGATTTGCTATTCAAGATGTCCATCAGAAGTAAGTGCAATGAGTCTTATGTTACAGAGGAAAACAGAGGAAACAAACCAAACCAAAGTCAACAGACGCAGATGGTTGGACCTGAGGGAAAAACCTCCTTTCTTATCTCCTTTGGTGATGGATGTTGTTTTGAGGATGTCTGACAAACAAACCGATTAAACACACAGAGCTGGTGCAAATATACGTAACTGCCTTCAAACACTTCCGAGCAATGTATGTGTCTGTGTGATCTCCAGCAAGGGCAGCCTTGGCAGAGAGTAGAAGAAGGACTGAAGAGGATCAAAAAGGGGTTTAAAAGAGAGGCAAGGCAGTCAGTTCCTACAGACACTAAAAAGTTGGAAGAATGAATTGAATAGCAAACAGCAATTTTGGGGGAAATGCCTCCTGGGACTGTGGGTCCAAAATAAAAAAAAAGGGATTCTGGCAGAAGAATGTGAGCGGGAGGAAAAAGAAAATTTCTTAATATGAGGAGATGGGGGGATGAAAGGATTGAAGGGACACAGGGAATTTAGCAGTAGCAATTACAAAGAAGAATGGGAGGCAGATAACATGGGAGATGTCAGAGCTGCTGATGGACACTCTGGAGTATGAATGGAAAAATAAATCAAAATAATCAAAAAATGAACAAGTTAGGGCACTGGGCCTGTGGCAGAGAACATTTTTCAAAGTGTTTTTAAGTGCCAAAGTTAGCAGGCTTATTTCCAGAGGCTTCCTCTGTAGAAAAGAGAAAGAGACAGGCTCCTCCTGGGAGGATATCAAAGCAGCAAAGTTTTTTTCTGAGGAACCTGTCTCTCTCCATCAGTAGGGAGCCAAGCAGCACAACCGAAGTACCTACATTGTACACCTAAAGCAAACACATATCAAAATAATACCAACTAGAACATGTGAACTGAGATAGCTTGGATAGCAGGTAGTAGAAAAAAGGGAAACAACAGAAATGAAATAAGGAAAATAAAAAAAATCTACTCAGGAAAAAAAAATCAATTTTTTGTTGATCATTCTGGTGAACATTTGACAGCCCTTTCTCATACATTAACTGCAAGTAAGCAAACTAGTTGAATTGTAATTCTGTTGATGCAAAGTTGAACACCTTAAATAAACAAAAGATCTCAAAGCCATGAGAATAAAGTTCAAGTGTGTAACTTATTTATCCATTGGAGTTAAAGAAGGAAAATCTGTACCACAGTTTTATTCCCATACTAATTGTTCTCTTGAGCAAATAATTATGCATGCTACATCTCACTGCATGCACAGTCCATAAATAAATTTTGAAATTTGTCCTTTTAAATGAATGAGGAGAATTCTCCAGAAAATGCATTGTAGATTCCAAATCATTCAGATTTAAATGCTCAGTATTCAAGGCTGACTTATGTACTTCCTTCAATTGTTGGGCACTGACTATTGATAATAAAAGGTGTGTTGGTATTAGGGGATTACACAATCTGAAGTTTCCTTCTCAAGATCATTAAGCACTCACATGTAAATTATTTTGCTTGCAAACTGTATTCATTCACATTTCAGTGGAATGCAAAAATAGGAAAAACAAACTAGAGAAGGTTTCATTAAAAACATCAGCATAAACCAGCACATGTATGCATCTCTTCAGCTCTTTTCTCCTTGTTGATCTCTTTCTTTGCAAGTCACTCTTTCTGTCCTTGTGTGCCAAACAACCTAAGCATGAGAGCACAAGCACTTCAAGCAAACAAGCAAACAAGTTGTTACCCTGAAAGATTTCCCATGAAGCAAAAGAACTTTCACAAATCTACATGTTTTCAAATTCAGGATTGGACAGGATGAGGAGTGGAAATGCTACAGACGTAGAATTAGGGAACTATGCTTCTTGATATTTAACTTGTTATGTTTATGGTGATGTTTTAAGACATAAGACACTTGCAAATGTAATTTTACCCTTGTTATTGCCCACAAATAGCATACAGTCTGTGCAAGAGTAGCTTCTATAAAAATACTGGCTGGAAAGAAGTTTCTAAAAGGATGCTTGGAAATGTACCCTGGTGATATTATTGGAAATAAAAAGGTAACAATTACAGGACATCTCTGTACAGGAAAATCCCAGTGCTCGAAATAGAGGTGCTAAGTGACTATTTCTAAGGAACTCATGCAAATTTCACAAGGAATATTGATGGTGGTATTGCTTATTTGAATACCCTTGCAGGGTCATTCCATCATGACCAAACACTATCAACAGAAAAAGAGATGACAAAAAGATAATTCAACAGACAGCTCCTGGAAGATTTCTCTAAGGTAGCTGCCCTGTTTTTGGCTGGCATAGTTAATTTTCTTCTTATTAGCTGGTACAGTGCTACATTTTGAGTGTAGTATGAGACTGGTGTTGATAACAGTGATGTTTTGGTTATTGCTAAGTCAAACTTATCCCAAGTCAAGGACTTTTAATTTTCACCTGCTCTGCCAGTGAGCAGGTGCACAATAAACTGAGAGGGAGCACGGCCAGGACAGCTGATCCAAATTGGCCAAAAGGATACTCCATACCACAGAATGCAATTTGCAGTGTATAAACTGAGAGGAGATGGCCAGGAGACGCTGATTGCTGCTCAAGAACAGACTTGGGTGCTGGTCAGTAGGTGTTAAGCAATAATATTGTGCATTGCTTGTTTCATTTGGATTTATCCACCCTCTCTCTCCTTTTCATTGAAATTATTATTATCATTCTTATTATTAGATTTTATCTTGTTTCACTTATTAAACTGTTCTTATTGCAACCCACAAGTTGTCTTTTTTTTCCAATTCTCCTCCCCTACCACAGGTTGGGAAGAAAAGAGTGATCAGCTGGCTGTGTGGTACTTGGCTACTGGCTGGGATACAATATCTACAACAACATCTATGATGTAAAGGAAATTTAATAGGTAGATCCATGAACAGAGGAGTAAATGGAACCTGGATCCCCATATCTCTGTGTCCGTAGTGTTGGTTGGCTTGTGTACTTAAGGGGATGAGAAGCTTTGCCTGCAGTTAGCTGTTTTGAAGGTCTTCCTCTCAAATGGTTTCATCATTACTTAATAGAGGTTCAGCTTCTGCTGCAGTCTTCCTTTCAACAAGAACACTTGGGAGATCCTTGTGTTTCTTCCCCATCTACTTTAATGCGACTGGTAGCTCTTTAATATCTCTAAGGCCTCAACCTCTCTGTAGATTTGGTCATGGTGTTCTGTGGTGATTGCATGAAGGACAAATACATTCCACATGCATACATATATGTTTACATAGAGACCATGATCCCACACCCCTGATTTCCTAACAAATCATCCAAACAAAAATAAACAGTTTTTCAAAATGACAAATCATAACACTGTTCCCAGAAAAGGCCAAATTGAGTACAAAAAGGCCAAAAATTAGTTTTTGCAGGTTTTGTTTTGAAATTTGTTTGTTTGTTTGTTTGTTTGTTTGTTTGTTTTTACCAACAGCCAGCCATTCTCTGGCAAGGTTTCCAAACTGATCTATGTGTAAGCAGAACAGAACAGAGTTCAGTTTTCCAGACCCAGTTCTGGCACTACGCAGGAATAAAACTGAGCATGAACTGCTCTTCATCTGCAAACTGAGCTCAGCTGGTGTAGGTACAGCTGAACCCCACACAGTCTGAAACTGCACACTCAAGCAAGGAATTACTGGAAGCTGGAAAGCTCCCACGGTGACAGGGCAAATTGCAAAGGGTCACTGCTGAACAGTGGTCACCAGGCCTCCAGTGCTGTCCTACCTCACTTACGGTTGTTTTTGCCCATGGCCACATTTGCCTATGAGCAGGAGAACCCCTCACTCAACTTAGTTCAGAGAGAGGGGCAGCATCTCTCCAAGTGCAAGGCTCAATGTATTTGTCTTCTCTATAGAAGGAAATCCATCTCACCAGTCTCCCAATGCAGTGGTCCATCTACATGCAAAGGAGCAGGGAGAGAACGTCCTTCCAAGCCATACAGACACTTCCAGCAACATCTCACAGAGGTGTCCAGTCATGGAAATGAGCCCAATACCATCACAATGTAGGAACCATTTGGACACCATAGGGCAGCCTGGGGTTTGTTTAGTCAGATCCACAGCCTTTTTCATTTGAGGGTGCTGGAGAAATGTGAATCTTACCCTCCTTGCTATTAAACACTGAATCCCGCTGATGTCAGTGGATCTCAGAAGAACAGTCACAGAGGCAGTGAGATGAGAGACCACAGAAGACCCACTGGAGATGGGGCAAGGTTCTAAAAGAAGGCAATGAAATATGCTCTCTGAGTTTGGCAGACATTTAAATATCTACTGTAGCAATGACAAAAAGCAAATACTTGCAGTTCTCCCTCTGTAACACAGTACAACATGGAGGTAATTTGGTTTGATTCCACATGTGAAAAATCCAGCAGAAAAACATTTAGTCCTGTTCACCAGGACCACTTGCTGTAATTTAGAACATGGGCATCATGCAGATTTTCTACTGGTTCCAAAAATGGAAACATTCACATGAGAGGATCCAGCCTTTCTTTCCATATTGGTCCTGATGACATTTGAAAGACAATTTGCTTAACACTACTGTTAAAAGAACCTGAAATGAGAGTGACGTGCATTTCCCCATAGCTGCTCGCGTTTCAGTTAAGAAACATGATTTGTTTTCCAATACATGTTATCACTTGCTGCGTTTACATTATGTCAAAAATGATAAAGAAGCAGAATCAAAACTGTATCAATCCTGTGTAATTAATACTTTAAATGCATGTTATTGTTTGAATGGTTTCAGCAACATAATTCCTGAAAGAGTGTAAACAAGGGACACTGAGCATGAAGTGCTGAACAGCACAAGCAGTGGGTCTGGGCAAGAGCCTATTTATGTTCCTCCTGTGAGAAAGGGGTTGTGTTTTTTGACAACAAATACTTTTTACAGACAACACTAGTTCATTGCACTGAGTGGAAAGGTTCTCATTTTGATTGAAGCTTTGCTGAAAAGGTTTCTTGTCTTTTATGTCAAAAGTTGATTTAGGGCAACCACTTCAGATGATCAATGAATCAATAGCCTAATTGGTGGGTGTACAGAATAAGTTTCTTTCTTGTTCTTCCTCAGCAGGACATCTGGAAGCTGTTAGTCATTGTATAAGTAATTAGACAGTAATTGGGCCAGAGAGACCAATGCCCTAACCTGCTGTGGTGAGATGAGGACATGCCGCTTGCACCACAGTGGACAGCTTCTGTCTGTTCAGGGATGTTTATTCTCCCAGATAGCATCGAGAATCCAGACCAACACAGACATGATTTCACAGCTCAGCTTAATAATCCTGCCAGACCAGACTTCCACCTGCACCCTCTCCTTCCAACATGCACTCAGAAATAACTCCAAAAGACCTGTCAAATCCAGAGCTTCCAATGAGGGAGAAGTGCTCTGTGATTTGGGTTTGGCTGTCAGGTGTCTGATCATTCGTTTCTGTTTAAGATACAGAAGGCTGCTGAAAACCAGGTCTCAAAATACAGACAGGTCAGGGCACCCTGAGCCGAACCTGGAGCACTTGCAGCAAAGACTGCTTCCAGCAAATCCACCTGTGGACAAGAGCCAAGAAAGGCTGAGCAGGAAGGAGATTTAGTCTCCCTTCCCATGAAGGGAAACAGAAGAGTTTTTAATCCTCAAGCTGATACTGACTTTTGCTAGGCAATCACCTCCAGCATAGCATTTTGCCCATAGCATTTTGCTCAAGATGGAAAGCTACTGTGTAAAGCTTCTGAGCCCTGCTGCAAGGTGTGCTGTGTGTGGCTGTGCTGGGGTCAAGCTCATCTAAGTAAGCTTTGGCATGCTTTCATCTTCATTCCCTATCTGGCTTTGCTAACATATGGCAAAGTGGTCAAATGTGGTATTTGCTGTGTTAGTCCTGTGTGTGCTGCTAGCTATAGAAACTGGCACATGTCTACCACTTGACACCCATGGCTTTCAAATCCCACAGTTGTTTTTGATGTATTCATCTGTGGGTAAGGTATGTGAAGCTCCTTTTGTGATATTCCTGTGGACTTTGACTCTCGAACCTGATTAGTTGAAGACTCTTAGTAAAACTTCTGTGAGCACAGTGCAGGTAGGGGGGCTTCGCTGTTACACAACTGCAGTGTTCAGAAACTCACCTTGGTAAATCTCATTCAGTGAGTTACCTTCCAGATTGCTCAACCCATGGAAATGTATATATTAAACCATATTTAACCATATTTCCACCTTCTTCATTTGGTGAGATGGTGGGATACACTAAAGAGAAAGGGTAGGTTCCCCGTCTTGGGGAAATGTCAGGTGAACTGTCTTCCCTTCAAGCGCTCTGGACGGCGCCCCAAGTTTGCGGTGTAACCTCGCTCAGGCGGGGCACTGCCGTGGCACATTATCCCGCAGCCTGGGCGACCCAAGGCCCGGAGGCGCAGGACGGGCTGCGATGGCCCAGCCCGGCTGCGGCGATCACCGCCCCTTGTCGCTCTGCGGGGGCGCGCACAGCCGCGGGGAGGAGCGGGCACCGGTACCGTATAAGGCCCGCCCGCCTCCCGGCTCCGGCACTCGCACTGGTGCTCCCGGCGAAGCTGCCGCCCCACGGAGACACACGGCGGAGACCTGACCGGGGTGCACCGCTCCGCTCCGCACCTGTCCGGCGGCGGACGCCGCATCGCACCTCTTTGCGTCCGTCCCGGTGGTGCGCATCGCACCGCACGGTACCTGCCCGGCCCCGGCGAGAGCATCGCGCCGCTCCGCACCTGCCCCTCGGGGATCACCGGAGTGCATAGCACCACTCCGCGTCTGTCCCAGTGGGGAGCATCGCACCGCACCTACCCCGGTCCCGGCGGGGCACGCCTCCCCGGGGTCTGTCCCTACCGTCTTCCTGCTGCTCAGGCCTTCCAGTGCCAGCCTTGCGGGCAGCAGCTGCCCCTCTGATTTTGAGGAAGATCTTTGGCTCCGAGGGTGAGCCCCTCTGGTAGAATGGCTCGCTTCACCGTCTGGGACTATGTGGTCTTTGCGGCCATGCTGGTGGTCTCAGCCGTCATCGGACTCTACTACGCCTTCGTGGGAGGGGGGCAGAAGACATCAAAGGACTTCCTCATGGCGGGCCGCAGCATGAGTGCCCTACCGGTTGCACTGTCCCTCACTGCCAGCTTCATGTCAGCTGTCACCGTACTGGGTACCCCTGCCGAAATCTATCGCTATGGTGCCATCTTCTGCATCTTTGCCATCACCTATGCCCTGGTGGTGCTGTGCAGTGCCGAAATCTTCCTGCCTGTCTTCTACAAGCTGGGCATTACCAGCACCTACGAGGTAAGGTGGAGTGGAAGGAACTTTTCCCCAGCCTTTAGGAAGCTTGGGGGGCTTCTCATGCCTGCTTTCTATATGTCTCTATGTTCATCTCTTCCCCCACATCCTCTGCACTCTGTGCTGTCCTATATCACCACACTCCTGAGAGCAGGCTGACACACACTCTGTCCCCAAGTCTGCCACCACTGTCTCTGCAGAGAGGAGATGCTCAACCCTCAGGAGCTGTGTGTCATGCCAGATTTGTTTCCTCACTCCAGATACTCAGTTCAGTAGGTGGATTAATCTTAATGTAGCTTGGATGGTGACAGGTCATTAATCATGTGTAATTAATATACCAAAACCAGAGCATAGAGCATCTACTGTAGGAACCAGAGTTTGCACATCACACTCCCTCTGGTCTGGTTTCTAAGCATAGGTGTAATCAAAAAGTGCCCCTTTGGCAGAGTATGTATTTGTTCTGTTCCTAGAGATTTTGGGGACACTCCTTGCCACCTGAGAATTTTTATACTACTAAATGTTTTTTCCATCATGCATATACAAGGAGGTCAGTGAGTGCTCTGTGTCTGTGAGAGTTTTCTTACTTTCCCCCAAAATATGGTTGAGCTGCTCTTCAGCTCAGCATGTAAGTTAAAGCTATAGCCATCAGGGCAGAGACATCTGGGGTGGTGGGACAGTCACAGGTCAACTCTGACTGATTGGGGCTGAGGAAGCATCTGGTCAGGACTTTCTTCTGATTCAGAACATCTGTGCAACCTGTTTATCTTCCTGCATGGAAATAGTTCCTAGCTGCAGATTTGGAGGCAAGCTACTCTTTTCACAGAGCACTTTGGGAAAGGAGCATCAGTGCAGGTGAAAGTCCTTGACTAGCTACTTTGGTCTTTAGCACTTTATTACACTGAACAGCGGTGTTGCAGCACTGGAGGCTGAAAACAAGATTTCCATTGGTAGATTTAGATAAGAATCCACCAACAGAAATCTCTGGTGGCTTCCAATGTGTTTTAAACTACTAATCTTTGGACTGTCATGATGATACTTAAATAGGGTACTTTTAAGTAAAGGCTTATGATTATGACTGGATACTCACTGATTATCTTGGGGTTGAATCAGAGTAATGCATCTATAAAAGATACATCTTCTATTTCTGGACAGAGTTCAGAGTTCTAGTAACTTTTTATGTCTGTTCAGGGATCCAGGACTGCTTACTTCTGTGGACATACTCACAGATCATGTTTTAAATGCTCATTTCATGAGTGAGCACTTTGAGATGCTTCAGTGTTTGTGTCAATTGAACAGATTGTCAGACAAATGAGATCCCTTTTGTACAGCCACACACCAGGAGAGTTGTTATGACAGATGGTAGGAAGAAATCTGTCCTACAGCATACCAAATTCACTCAGAGGTTGTGCTGTCTCAGGCTAGGTAGAAAAATGAGGATTCCTGTTTCACAAAAGGCTGAATTTTGACTTACCAGTAGAATATGGCAGACTGCCTTGCGCAGGGCAAAAGGTGAGGTTACCATGGGAAGAAGCCACTGACCACTGAAAACCCTCTCTTGCAGCAGTTTAGATAGACAAGCGTAATGCCAGAGTTTCCAAATCGACTAACACTTAGGAATAACCACAAAGTTTTCTTTTTCTCTCTGGTTTCACAACACAAGTGGGTTCTGTTGTTTGCTGGTACATTATTGTCAATTTTAAGTTGCCCTGTGCAGAGTCAAGAGTTGGACTTTATTCTTGTGTATCTTTGTTGCTTCCAGCTCAGGATAGTCAATGATTCTGTGATAATACATCCTGGTCTTTTCTGTAGACTCCACTATATACTGACTAGCTTATGTCTACTTCACTTACTTGTGTGTTATTACCCAGTGGTGAGGTCTGTAAAAAAATATCAAGTTGAAAGAGTTATTAATCAAGGTGACTCTAGGAGTTTTGGCCATTCATGAAACTGTAAAAGCAATGCTATGCTCTTTCTGTTTTGCTCATTGCTTCATTCTAGCGAAGTGATGGATTTGTTCCTATCAATAGTGTCAAATTTCGATATAAACATTTGGTTTTTCTTCTCTTTTGCAGTATCTAGAACTTCGATTTAATAAATATCTACGCCTCTGTGGAACAGTCCTCTTCATTATACAAACGGCAAGTAAACCTCAAAGCTGTTCTGTGGACCCTGGGGCCACCAGAATTACTTGGTTGAGTGTAACTGGCTATTTTCTCTGAGCAGTTGATGAGGTTACCACAGTGCCTGGGTGGCTGGCAGCAGGAGAAACAAAGCCCTTCCTGCTCCAAGGCAGTGAGGTGGGGAGCGGATGCAGGGATACCTGCCTCTTGGGTCTCTGTGTGCACTGTTGAATACCCAGAGCAGTCACTTGACATTAGCACCATGCCAAGAGATGAGTGACCTTTCACTGCAGGGTAGCAGTGTGAAGAGTGGTCATTCGCCTGCCTGCTGGAGAAACCCACAATGGGTTGAACATGTAAACATGTCCCAGTTATCTACAGTGGCACTTTTCATCCTCTGTTGTGTGGATTCTCGGAATCTGACTAGTTTTCAAGGGTCGGTGAAAGGTGATAAAACAAGCTGTCAGGAGCTGTCATTTACTCCACAACGGTTTGCATCATCACCAGTGGAAAAAAACTAGGTGTCTGCAAACTGAGAAATACAAAATTACTGCCATTGGGAATATTAAACTAAAGCAGTTCTTGACATTATTGTTGGTACAGTTTGCTGTATCTAGGCCATTCAGGGAGTCAGTATGAGACCACAGCTTTTAAATGTCAGCATGTGCCAAATGCACGAGAAATGAAAATGTGTTCTGTTCACAATTTTGATGTTGGCTTTTGGGGTAATTCAAAGTAAGAATGAATATGCAATAAGAAAGCCTTTTAAGTTACATGCTTGCTTTTTGTCCATTTTTAAACTTTTTAAGGCACACCAGAAGTTACAGGGCAATCACACACCAGTAAGATGGTTCCCATTACTTATTTGAGCAGTACTGCTTAGCTGCCATTTATGGATACACAAGCCCATAGAAAAAGTAGAGTGCTAGCATGTGTGAAACCTGAGACTGTTTCATCAGCAAATTTGAAGACATCATAGTTGCACAAGCTAAGCATAATCTTTGCGTGCAAAGATCAGAAAAATAATTCTACATAACTTAAATATGTGCTCAAGGAAATTAACTAAAGATCTTTACACAACTTTCTCTGCCAAGCATTAACAACTTAACCTGAATAAATAAAATAATAGCAAGGAAAGAAAACCTCCTGAGATTTTAATGGTGTAGTTTTAACTCTTCTGTGAATATTGGCATATGCTTAAAAGAAGGGAAAGAAAAGGATATGCAGTAATACAACCAAAAAAACTACTGAAGAAGTGGAAAGATTGTATCAGTCCTGTGTAAATTTACACAAAAACGTGATGCTAGTTGTGGCAAGTTTTAATTTCTGATGGTTCAAAGCTTATGGCACTTGCTGTGTATGAGAAAGCCACAAGTTCTCATGCTGAATCCCTTGAATTAGCAGGCTTGAAGAGATACAAGTTTTTGATTGATGGACTATTAGAAGGAAAAAGAATTGGCTTAATGACTGCATCCAAAGTGTTGCAGTCAACAGCTATATGTTCTAATGGAAACCAGTAGTGAGTGCTGTATGTACTGGAACCAGTGCTATGTAATACCTCATTAATGACATAGACAGTGGAGATGAGTTTGCCCTCAGCAAGTTTGTGGATGACATCATGCAGCTGATGATGCAGCTGATTTGCTAGAGGCGAGAGATGCCATCCAGAGAGACCTTGACAGGCTTGAAGGGTGGGCCCATGAAGTTCAGCAAACCCAAATGCATGGACAGGGCAATTACCAATGTCAGTACATACTGAGGGATGAACTGATTGAGAGCAGCCCTGCAAAGGAGGAGTTGGAGATAATGGTGGATGAAAAATTTGACATGAGCCAACAATGTCTGCTTGCAACCCAGAAAGCCAATTGTAACCTTGGCTTCACGAAAAGAAGTAGGTCAAGAGACGTGATTCTCCCCCTCTACTCCACTCTTGTGACACCTCCCCAAAGGACTTCATCTAGCTGTGGGGTCCCCAGCACAAGAAAGACATGGAGCTGTTGGAGAGAGTTCAGAGGACAGCCTCCAAAATGGTCAGAGGGCTGGAACACCTCTCCTATGAAGAAAGGCCAAGACAGCTGGGATTTGTTCAACCTGGCGAAGAGAAGGCTGCAGGGAGACCTTGTTGCAGCCTTTCAAAGGGGGCTTATGAGAAAGGTAGAGAGAGACTTTTTTACCAAGGTCTATAGTGACAGGACAAGAGGTAATGGTTTTAAACTGAAAGAGGGTAGATTTAGAGTGAATATAAAGAAGAGTTTATTTGCAACAAGGATGGTGGGGCACTGGACCAGGTGTCCCAGAGAAGTAGTGCAATGCCCCATCCCTAGAAGTGTTCAAAGTCAAGCTGGATGGGGCTCTGAGCCACCTGATCTAGTGGAAGGTGTCCCTATGCATGCTAGGGGGGTTGGACTAGATTATCTTTAAAGGAGCCTTTCTACCCAAACCATTCTGTGATTCTGTGTTTCAGCAGTGTATGTTGACAGTCACTGTATGGACAGCAAGTGAAACATTGACTGGGTTTGACAGGTGTCAGTAGCAGGCTATGAGGTGATGCAGCTAGTTCTGAGGAGATATTCACCAGGGACTGATCAGGAGTGGCAGCTTTCTTGTCATACAAGCTATATATATGAAAATCTAGAGAGGACTCATGGCATTGAGAGAAACAAGCATACACACAGTGGGGGAGTAGAACTCAGGTAGGAATAACTATTTTCCCAGTGGCACTTGCCACATGAACACTATCCTTTCTGGCATGTGCTTGTAGCAGGTGTGCAGCAGGGTGCCAGGGCAATTGGGTTAGGTTGGGTAAAGCAGCTTCTCCATAGTAATTTCCTCCTGTACCTGGAGTACTGCTCGTTCCATTTACCTTTTGGCTCTGTCCCCAGCATAGCCACTGGCCATATTGTAGAGCTCTACCTCTGGGACTGCATTTGACTTGCCACAGCAAGTAATCCAGTGGTTAGCAATCCTGCTCTCATTTATCTTCTGTGCCTAGGGCGAACTCCACACTCACAGGAATGGCAAAGGCTTGCTGAGTCCTGATTCTGCTGGTTTTCCATGCCCAAGTCCCATCGCAGTAAATCAGGGAGTCAGAACAGTCCAGCCATGGAAAGCTGATGCAAGTCAGCTCAGGATCTGTGATCTAGATCCTTTGAATCAAGACCACTGACCTTCACAGAAGTCATCTGCACATGCAAGCTGTGTTCTCCTCACCCATGCCACAGCTGAACTTGGGGCAGTAATAATGGTGGTAAAAAAGCAAGCAGGATTTAAAAATACACACAAAGAAATTGTAGAGACACCAGTGTATGAATCCTATTGTGCCCACAGAAGTAGATGGAGCATCTTAATTTGCCTGTATCTTTACTGTGGCTGAAAACATAAATCTGCTAATAATCATGTATGGCTTCATCTTACAGGATGAAGGTTATGATTTCTTATAATGCTATCTGTAATGACAAACTAATGTTGCAATTTGTGTTCTTACTCACATGCATTAGAGCTGTATACTGAGAGTCAGATCGATCCCAAGACTGAGAAAATAGATAGTAATCGATTCCTTGGCAAACCATGTGTAAACCTCATTAACTTCCTTTTGCTTTTTTTTTTCCTTTTGTAGTTTTAAAGGAATAAGTTAATTATAAAATTTGTGAGAAGATGAAGAGGGATTTTGTACTTAAGAGTCCCTGGTATTTGTTTTAAGAACACTAGGCTGTGAGACTGCAGAGCTTATTAATCTCAGTCATTCATCTTCTAGTTGGAATTATTTGTGAACAGTTACAAATTTAGGAAATATAGACCATATGAATGCTTGAAAAGAAGTAATTTCAGAAAGCTATCACCTTTCCAGGAATTTACATTTATTTTGATCTTAAATCTTTTTTCCCCTTCTAGACTTTATATACTGGTATTGTCATCTATGCTCCTGCTTTAGCACTAAATCAAGGTAAGATGAGTATACTGCAACTGTTCTTCTACTGATATAATTGTTTTACATATAGTACTGGTATGCCTTTTTTTTTTTTTTTAAATATAGCTCAAGACTTGACTGTGAAGTATTCTAAGGGGAACTTTGTAACCCTAGTCCCTTAATCCCTACCTGTAAGGAATTATAGAGAAGATTTTGGGGAAAACCTGCTCTCATTTATTCTACCTCTGATGCAATACCTGTGGATAATTGCTAAATTCAGAAAAGTTAGGAAGACTTAAGTTAATTTTGAAGGCAATGTAGACTTTAAACAGGAATTTAATGCTCCTGCTGTAAGTGTTGTCCTTCAAGATGAGAGCAAGGCAAAAGTTCTGTAAATGTGGTTTAGAGCTGCCTGGAACTGTTTAATGTGGTGTGTCATTTTGCCAGGAAAACGAAATCAACAGCAAAGAGATTGTCAACTTAAGATATTTGTTGTGATATTTACAAAATGAAATATTTCCATTTTGTTCTTCACAATGATTCTTTGCTTTGAAAATTAGCCACTTTTATTTCTAAAAGGGTAAACACTTTTTATTTGGAAGCAAATTAAACTTTTATTCTGACACAAATAATTTGTCCATTTGGCAAGAAAGGGGAATAACAAAATGCAAATTAAAATTAATTATTTTGGCTAGAATCAAGTGACAGTTTTTCTGCTCACTAGATTTTTTTTTTGCTTGTTGCTTGAACAAAAAGGAAGAAACAACCCAGCACTATCTGTACTGGTCTTCTCCAGTGTGTAAGTCCCACAGGTTTTATGTCTTTGATGTTATATTTGCCTTGCATATGCATACTAAACCAAGCTATGACTTAGCTGGCTCCCAACTAGAAGAACTTATGTTTTTCATTAGTTTTGTTGCAGTGGTTCTTATTAGCCAGAACTATCTGTCAGGGAGCGCCCTTATGCCTTGCCTGGCAGCACACACGCATGCCAAGCTGGGGCAGTAACAGCCTATATGTCAGCTACAGCACAGTGTTGTATGGTGTAAACATACTCTCCTTAAGAGGAGGAAGAATGAAAGAGCAGCTTTTAGTCTGATGTATTTCTTCCAGACCATGGACGAATGACCTTGCTTCTGTGGAGAACCCCCATACTGTTTACTTGCTTAAATCCTGCCTAAGGGCTTTGCGGTGCTACCCAGGCACTTCAAGGGAGTACATGTATTTTAAAACCTTCCTGAGCTGGGATCTACAAACATATTGGATGTGTTATTTGGCAGCGTTCACATTAAAGACAAATAGTTTCTTAGATCCTGAAATATATCTAACATTTTTGCAGATTTTACAGATTACTCCAAATCTGTAAAACCTGTTTCATGTTGAGAAGTGGTTAGGGCAAATCCCCTGGTTTAGGTTTAGGCACACTAATTGCCATTTTTACCTCCTATTTCTACATTTAACTTATTTCTAGCTTTTTTCAACAATGAGATGCAGAGTGAAAAATCGAACTTCAGTGTTTTGTCCCAAATGCCTCATTCACACTGGTGCCATTCTCCTCTCTTTCAGTCACTGGCTTTGACTTGTGGGGTGCAGTGGTGGCGACTGGCGTGGTCTGCACTTTCTACTGCACACTGGTATGTGGACCCTTTGGCTGAGAAAAGTCTCTATTCTTTTTACTGCTTACATAAAATTTGGAATGACAAAGTAGCCTAATAATCATTTTACTGCATGAGTAGTACATTTCACAGTGTAGCTGTAGCCACAGGGCCGTATTCACCCAGGGACCTCTCTGGATGCATAGGCAGCCACTACGTGACTCAAACCCTTTCTGTTTTGATACATTCAAACTTCTGTTGTTTCTGAAAGAACAGCAAAAAGAGATTTCCCTTCCTAAAAATCCTCTGGTGATTTTTCTTCTGATCTAGTAGGGTTTTGTGTTGTAATTTGTCAAACACCTTCTTATTGCAACTGTTAACAGTCCTGTCTCTTCCTGAATAGAGCCACTGAAAATGGCACATGCCACATGGTCTTTAAATTGGTCTTTAAATTAAATTAAATTGACCAAGTGCCTAGAAATGACGAAAGGAACCTCAGTGAGAAATTTATTTGCATATCTTGGATTAAGTCATGTTTATTTTTAGTCACATCAGTGGTATACCTTCTGGAGTTAGTGATACAGTATATATATATATATAAGTAAGATGAGCACTGTCTGCAAATTTATCTTTTGAAACAGGTTATATGATGAGGGAAATACTGGACTAAACTATGTATATGGCCACAGTAAATTCTACTGCACTTTAAAAAAGGGCCAGGATGTCCCAAATAGGTTTCATAATACAATTCCTAAAGACAGCAGTACAGAATTAGTTCTATTAAAGAGGATTAAATTCATCTATTATGCATGATACCGTAGTTGAAGGTGAGTGCAAGGCAGGAGTACTGCTACCTTGTTGTACCTGATTTGTGCTGTTCCTCATGCAGGGTGGTCTGAAGGCAGTGGTGTGGACAGACGTTTTCCAGGTTGGAATCATGGTTGCTGGGTTTTCATCTGTGATTATACGAGCTGTGGTGGTTCAGGAGGGAATTGGACGCATTGTAAATGATTCCTACCATGGAGGAAGATTAAACTTCTGGGAGTGAGTTTGTACTTGCAGATGATGTTCCTCTTTATTCCTACAAATAGAGCCCATGTGACTTAACTCTGAAATTAAACTGCTGCTGAAGGAGGAAAGGGGGGGTGTGTGTGACACAATTTTATGTATTTTTAAATAAGCTTACCTAGTTGGAGGGATATTTTTTAATTTTTACACCATACAGAATCTTGTGAAGAGAAAAATGTTTTTGCTCTGTCAAGTAGGTGTTTTGAGGATGCATTTTGGATTCCACTGAAGGGGAATGGTGAATAGGAGAGGACAGTTGTATTTATACTTACAGTTGAAAAGAGCTGATTTGGCATTTCATCTTCTGAATTAAAAAAAATGGGAAAATAATAGTTTTTGCCTAATCTGAAAAAAGGAAATATTTTTCTTCTCCATGAAAGATAAAATTGAAGTATTTATATATATATATATATTTATATATACTTAGTAGTATTTTACCTCCCATTATTGTAACTAATCATCATCTGAAAATACAATTTCACAAGTTCAAGAATATTCAATCTGAAAGTGTTGAATCAAAAACCACTTTAAGCAAACAAGTTATTGTGTCTTCAATGAATACATGATTCCTTGGAGAAACTTCACTCAGTGCTATTAGTGAAAGTTTAGTGCAACAAGTATTACAATATTTGCTTTGTCTGTCAGCTCACAATATTCATCAGGTTGGTCTGTCAAATTCTTCACCAAATTCTTCAGTAAGTAATTCATCTGTGGGTATTTTTATTTCATGTGAATAGTAATTGTTTCCAATCTGTTTGGCCAATTTGCAGTGGTTGTACTGCATTGCTTCTCCCAATCATACAGTTCGCAAAAGGAAAAGGAAAAGGAATAAAGGCATGTAATGGGTGAAATAATACTACAATTAATGGGTGAAATAATATTAAATAATATTACAATGGGTGAAATAATACTACATTGTAATATTGCTATTTAAAGTATGATTTAAAATTAGTTATTATTTATGGCCACCTAAAATCTGCTATTTACTTAGAGCTAAACTAGCAAAAAGTTTTACAGAGGCTCTGTCCACAAAGGCTGGGCTTGCAAACATACCTTTATACTGGTGTTAGACTGATGTCCCTCTAGATAAGCAGGCGTATTATGCTTTTGACTGGAGCATCATTTCATCACAACAGTCACAGGCATCATAGAACTTTACTTAAGACTGTGATTTATAGGCAAATAAATCTGTCCAACTTCACCTTTGGACAGATCGGAGTGTTTCATTGGCTCAGGATATCAGCTCTTAAAATTTGTTTTCTGTGATTTCACATGAAGTTAGGACTATCTGAATGTTTCAAATCTGACCAAATTAAGGAAGTTTGAATTAGAACAAGAAAGGTGAAATTTTTTTCTTCTAAGCATTAAGGTCTTCACATAGTAACAAGATTTTCATATTCTGAATTTCTTTTCTCTTTTTCCTCTCATTGTAGCTTTGATCCCAATCCTTTGCAAAGGCACACCTTCTGGACAATTGTTATAGGTGGGACTTTCACGTGGACTGGTATATACGGGGTCAACCAGTCTCAAGTCCAGAGATACATTGCATGCAAAAACAGATTCCATGCAAAATTGTAAGTCTGCCTGCAATAACTGTCTGAATTTAGCACTGACTGTTCTTTATAGGGGAGATTTTTCCAAAAGGAATGTGGGATTCTTTAATTTATTCAAACTTCATTTATAAAGGGTAACAACTTTTGCCTTTTGTTTTCTGGACCAAGTAGAATACAAATGGCCACAATAAGTGCTGGTGAAATACATGTGATTGCTGTAATATTGCACTTTGTGCCCAAATACTTCACTGTGCCAGTATTCTTGCATAGAAATACCTGCATTAAGTTTATGTGCAACCTAAAGACTAAATATATAATACTTGTGCTGAAGTAATGTCAAGACAGTATCTTGAATTGCTGTTCTACTAAACCTAAACCATTTTGTGGGGATTTTGTATAAGAAAGACTAGGAATTTTTTTCTGTAACAATGAGTATAGGCATGAGAAAAAACAGAAATGTCTTATTCAGTGATAAAATTGCTGAGGAATCATGCATTTTAGGCTCATAATAATCATGACTCTTTTTTAGGAGTTAACGATGAAAACAGGCAGAAGGTTCTGTTTTCCTCAAATGTAAACATTTCTGATGAGCTTTTAGTCTAGAATGGAGTATGTTTACTAGCTCTGTTATATGACCTATATCTTTAGTATCATTCCATTAGTTCACAGCTCAGGACTTAAGAATTATTAGCAATCTCATGAAGCCCATTTATAGGAGAAATATAGAAACACACATCATAACTGTAGTCCCTATACATTCTATGATACAGTGACATACAGAGAAGTTTTACAAAGGCTTTCACTTCATAAATTTAGCAAAATATCCATAAAATCGTGCATAGTTTACAACTGAAATATTCTGGTTGTATCAATAATGAAAATCTACTTCTCAGCAATTTATGCTGCAGACAATAATGAACTGATGCTCATTATCAGGCACATCTCCAGCATTCACTGCCACATCCCCAACACACCAGCTAGCTTCTCCACAATCTCTGGCACACGGTTGAGTTGTAGGTTCTCAACACTGCAGTGGCAGGAGGTACATCCCACAGCTGTAGTACTGCCTGGAATGATTGCATATGGGAGAACAGCCACATACATTGTGCCAGATTTGTGTGCTAGGGAGGCTGTTCTTCTCTAGCACCTGCTCCAGATAGGGCTATGCCCCTCTCTCATGCCCTGCTTACCCTCTTTGCAAGGAGAGGCCTCCAGGGCATCCTAGAAGCAGAGTGTGACCAAAGGGAATCTGGCCCCATTGCTGCTTCTGGGTAGATTTTCTGAGCTGTTGGAGCAGCTTTGACTGGGACTGGAGGCTGTCTGGTTCTGCAAGCCTTTGTTTGGGATTAATAGCTCATACCATATTAATGGTGGCACAACCTGAATCAGTAGGGTCCTCTCCTGCTGGCATGGGTGATTGGACTCGGGCATCTTGCTTGTGCCTCACTCGTTCAGGTTATTTTCCCTACATGGAGAAATCATTTTGTATAGTGGTTGCAGCTTGTCACAACTATAAACACTGCTGTTCTGTGGTGACTATCTAGTTAGTTTTCAAATGTAATTAGACACATCTGACAAGTCGTGTTGTTGGCTTGTATCTCTTACTACCTTTTAACCCGTACACAGAAGTGCAAAATGTCATCAGGTCAAAGTAATAGGGTTTTGTACCCCCATGACATTTACTGTAAGGTTTTATAAGAGACAGCACCGTAGTAAATCAGAGCTGAGAAAATAATTCTTTCACAGATCCCAGCTTGCAGGTTTTGGGAAGGTTTTTAACAGTGACACAAGAATAGGAATTTTCTCAGGCTTTGGGAAATGATTTAACCCCTGCAAGAAACACACCAGTGGGTATGAACACATGCTGTCAGCCTTTAAACAATCACTAGGCAAGTTGAACATAATGCTTATATCTGAACGATGGCAGGCACTCAGAGCAGGAGAGCTACACTGGCAGAAAAATATGGGCTCCTAACACATCTTTTTGTACTTTCCTTTCAAGGCCATCTGGCATGCTTCACTGCTAAAGTCTTAAAACTAGGCTGAAATAAATGCTTGAAAATGAGCCTTACACAGTCACAGTGCCTCCTTCACCCAAACTCCACCCCATGTTACTCAAGCAGAATTAATGGGAACACCTCCCTCCAATAGTGCTGCAAGTATTATACTCTCGTGTTTAGTCATAGGGTGTACCATGAGCTGGGAATGTAAATCAGAAGGAAAAAACCCAGCTCTCTTTTCACTGCCAAACACTGGTGCAGTTTGAAAACAAGATTTGCTAGATTCAGACAAACCATTTATTTTGCTTCCTCATTTCTCTTGAATTTCTAATCTTTACTAGAGGTTCTAGGCTAATTCTGCTATTACATCCATTTAAAAGAGTTGGATTGATTAGATTATGCCAGTGCAGGAACAGCTTCAGTTAAATGGATGCAAGACATCCAAAGAATATGTAAGCATCTATGAGAAGAGGACTAACTCATTTTCACTTAATTAGAGCAGAGAAAAATTTAAAGCGCTGCTTGTTCTGTGTTTAGACCAGCACCAGCAGTAAATATAAATGCAGAGTTTCCCCTACTATGTGTAAATCAGCTTTTCTTTATGTAACACTGTACTTGCCAGTAATTTTTTTATTGTATAAAACTGATAGTTCAACTACTTAATCTACATTATGCCTTTCTGAAAGTGTCCTTTTCACTGCCTAGCAAGGCCTATAAAGTTGGGTTTACTTCTTCATTTGTCCTGCCGGTGCTCTAGAGCAGTCCAAAGACTGCTGTCCCTTACCTTCTTAGGAACTGAAAGCATTAAAAGGCCTCCTGAAGCATTGCAAGCATGAATACATTTACACAGAAACTGAAGGTCCTGCCAGAGGAGATCTTAGCAACTGGCACAGGTCCAGGGTATGTGGTCTGTCAGGCAGTTAAGTCACTGTCAGTGATACATGGATAGCTGGGAGGCAAGTGCTGGAAAGGAACGCTGTTTTTAAAGGCCAAGGTCCCAGTGGGTATGTTTGCTTGAACTGACCAGCCTAGGTGAGAAGAACTTTGTTATCCAGAAGTCACTCAAGAGTGTAGAAACATTTGAGAAGATCGGAATGTTAGATGGAAGGGAAAAGCCCTCTCTGGGCGAGGAGAACAATGTATTTTTCACTCCCAGTAGAAGCTGCCGGTTTTGTGTGGCAAAGGCAGCACTAATACCTGATGAAAAGGCATTTCTGCTCTCACCACTAGCTGAAGCTTAAGCTCCCATCAGAACATGGGGAGGTGATGAGGTATCTGGATGATACTAGACTCTAAAGTTGTTTAATTACTAAGGGGAAAGCCCTGAGGCTGTTGACAAACCTCTGTTTCCTGGAAGTGGCAGCCATAGGCAGCTCCAGACCAGGCCCCAGGTCCCAGTGCCTCACTGCTGCCTCCCACAGAGGCACAGTCAGGAGGAAATGGGAGATTTGTAGCTTTACAAGGGCATCTCCAGCATTGTGTAAGCACAGCACTACAGCCCCAGAGATAAAGGAGTGCTGGCGCTGACTGAAAGGTATGCCACACTTGGATCTGAGGCACCCCACATTACAAATCTGCTTGGGGTTTGTCAAGGGTTGTGGCATGGCGCAAAGAGCATCCTCTGGCCTGCTGCTTGCCATGTACAACTCATACACATGATGAAACATGGTGATTGCCATATCTTTCCCATCATCTCCAGAGCAGGTGCTGTCAGGGAATAGACCTCAGACTGTGCCATCAATACCAGAAGTGTCATTTGTACACTTAGAACCATGATCTCACACCAGGTGAAATGCTGAGAGTTGCATAGTGAATCCCTTGCCAGCAGGCAGTCACCAGCCAGGAGGTCTCCTCAGGGCAGGCAAGGTTTTGCACTGATGGGGTCTTTTGTGGGACATTGAGTGTTATGGAGGATCAAATGGACATCACATGAAGACAAATATGATCAGGTGAATGCCGTTTATTCAGATCACACATGTGCCTATTATATCTCAAAGCATTGTCCACGCACCCTGTTCCTTATCCAGATTGACTAAATGAATATGTTCACATGACAGAACAACATTTCTTATTAGTTACACCAAAAATCTACGAGTACAGTGTTTACATACAACTCCCTAAAGGTTTTTGCTTCAGCTTATCTCTCCGCCAGCTTCAGAGAATGCAAACAGGCAGGATTGCTCACATTCCCATTTTCTGTAAGAAATTCTTCCTACAATTGAGCTCTAACATAGTGTTTCCATTCATGTCGGTGCAGGTCACTCTATATCAACCTGGTGGGACTCTGGGCAATACTGGCCTGTGCCACACTGTGTGGGCTGGCCCTCTACTCCATCTACAAAGACTGCGACCCATGGACGGCCAAGCAGGTGTCGGCACCTGACCAGGTAGGACCCCACATTTTGGGGGAAGATGGTGAAAGGGCATCCTTCCTCTGCAGCCATAATAACTAGACAGAGGCAGTTCAAAAGTCAGTGAGTTGGGAATTTGATATATGGTTGGGAATTTGAAATAATGACATTCCAGAGTCCCGCATCAGGCAAATTTGTATCAGGCAAGTTCTGTATCAGGAATTAAACTGAGACCATAGTGGGAAGGAACACTCTGGAGAAAGCAGAACGTCCATCCTTGTCACTGTTTAGTCCCTGCATCCCCCAGATGTGCTGGAGCTGCTTGATAAGGAGGGCAGCAGGGAGAGCAGCAATGTAGAGAGCACTCAGTCCACCCAACACTGCAAATGTTTGGGTTTTTCACCCCCAAAGGCCCCAACAGTGTGAGCATTGCATGAAACTGCTTCAGAGAGAAGTGAGGGAAAGAGCCCAGAGCAGCAGTGCCCTTGTGAGTGGCTGTGGGTCCTAGTGAGCTGCTTTGTGTCACTCAACCTAAATTGCTCTGTGCTGATGAAGGCAAAAGCATATTCAAAACACTATCATGCCCAAAGCATACACCTGGAGAAAGGCTATCAGCAGGCATTTCTTTGCTAATGATGGAACATCATCCCCTCCTTTGGAGGAGAGCTGGGCAATCAAACTGTGCTGTGGAGAAACCACCTCACCAGAGATAGCAATCTCTCCCTAAACAGACCTTGAGCAGCAGATTTACCTGAGGAAAAAGATCTCTGGTAGCCCATAGACTGGCCAGAGTCAGGGCCGAAGGAAATCAAATAAGTCTTTTATTTGTGTGTTTAAGCCTAAGATAATCATGGGCTCTGGATAACACTCCATTGGACAGTATCTGGAAAGCCAGAAGAAGAGCACAGACAATGGAGCACCTGAGACAGGACCAGTGAAGGATAAAATGAGAGCCAAGGTGGAAACCTGAAAGAAATTAAGTTTTTCCTGTCAGTCAAATTCTTTTGGTAGAAACTGGAAGGAAAATACTATAAAGACCAACTTGTCTGTGAAAAAAAGTGTTTCTTATGAAGATAACCTTAAAATTCCTCTCTCTTTCCAGCACTCAGATCTTGCGAATGTTTCCAATAAGGAGATTTTTCTCAGGTACTCTGAGGTTATTGGACTGTATATAAAAACCTTTTTGTGGAGTCAACAGCAGAAAAAGCATCTGGTGTGGCATCCAATCCCCCCAAATTGAGTGATGGATGTACAGTATAGACTCCCTATTGCACAGCACTAGCTTCCTATACCATTGTCGCTGGAAACAAAGCCTGATGGCACAGCTATACACTCACTCCTGCTGGATGATCTCAACAGACTTTTCTGCACCTCTGTTGGATGCTTTAGAATTGGTCTTCTCTGTAGAAAACCAATAAATAGAGCAAGATGGGACATTAAAAATTAGAATAGCTGGACAGAATGCCAGTAAGAAGGCTATTAACAAAATAATACAGTGATAAAATGAAAAAGTAGGGCAAGATGGTAATACTTCTTACTGTGAATTTTTCAGCTAATGCCATACCTAGTGCTGGATATCCTGCGCGATTTTCCAGGAGTGCCAGGGCTTTTTGTGGCTAGTGCCTACAGTGGGACATTAAGGTAATTTAACAATTTGGAAACTACTATATTTTTCCCTTTTTTTTTGGAGCTAAAGTTGCATTTATATTAAAACTTGTGCATTTCATTTGTTTGTCTAGCTAATTTTTATTCTTTAAAAAGAGCACTGTAACACCTTTGATGATGCAGCTTAAAAATCCATAGTTTCCAACAGTAGTGCTCTGAGGTCCTAGAACTCAAAGCTGTTTGAGTTCCCTACTAATGACATGAGGAAACAGCTAGCCACATGTGATGTCATGACTAGCAAATCCCCCTCTCTGTGCTTTTGAAGCCCCTCTGCTATAGGAATTTTTGGGTATTATAAATGTGTAGTAACACCAAATAGCTACAGTTTGGGGAAATTTCCTACTGCTTGTCTTTAGTTTTCCAGTTTCAAACCTGCATAACTTCAAAGCTGTTTTGCCTTTCCCCACCTCTGATGTTTAGAGTTTTTTCCAGAGTTCTGGGACTTCCAATTGTCTTGAAGGAATCCCAACAATCACTGTGTGTTTTTGCTGTAGGAAACAAATTGATACCCTTCTATTCCATAGTGGGGAGTGTTTTGTTCAGCTCTCTCAAGAAGTATCTTTTAAGAAACATTGTGTCTCACAAGGAAGGCTCTGAATAATAGTAAGCAGATAAAAATGAAGAAACTGATGAATGTGACACTGGAATAAACTTTCTTATTCTGAGTACTTGTAACTGCATAAATACTTGTTTTCACATTCTGAAGAAAAGCTGTCAGCCTGCAAGAACAAGGTATACAGACACAAGATCACCAGTCTGTCTTTGTGCCTTAGGAGTGCTGGTTTCTCTGGCCTCACAGGGAGCCTACAATAGTTTAGTTTGGACTAGACGCCTAATTTTTAGGTCATCTGAATCCTTCTCCGAGAGTGCATTCAAAGTAATTAGTGACCTGCATGTGGGAATGTTACTTACATAGATACATACTGTAGATCATTTGTGAAGGTATCACATATGCCAGTAGTGTTTACAGCTTAGCCACGTGTAATAGATATTTTCATTGACTTTGCTAGGCTCAGCCCAAGTTTTCAGCCTTGTCTTCACCCAGAGGAATTATTTTAAACGATTTTCATAAGCCGTTAACTGCATCATCTGGAATAAAAAGTTTTTTCAACCAATACAGCAGTTACATTAGTAACCCACCTGTTATCTATGATTTCAGCTTCTAAGATAAAAAAACATTGTATCAATCTTGCCTTCTGTAGTACGGTGTCCTCCAGCATCAATGCTCTGGCTGCTGTGACTGTTGAAGACCTCATTAAGCCCCACTTCAGATCGCTCTCTGAAAAGAAGTTGTCATGGATTTCCATGGGGATGAGTATGTCTGGAAAACATATTTTTTGCTTTTGCTTTATGAAATGAAGGCTTGATTCAGATATCTCTTACAATAGTGAGGAGTATATAATTCACACCAGTGGGACTATGTTGGTGCAACATTTGTGGGAGACAAGATCACCTGTGTAGGTTTTACACAAATGGGCTATAAGTGTGTTTAAGGAAAAGGATCCTGTTTGGTCCTTAAGCAGGAAAGATGTACTGCATCTGTGTTCAATATTGATTCGCAATACTATGAAACTAAATGTCTCAGGTATTTTTCTTTAAGCTGTGAAAAATGAGAGGCATAGGAAACAGTTTTCTAACAAAGCTTTTGGTCCAGTATGCAAGCAATAGCACTGTGTCCCGTTAATATTTCAGAGGATGAGAAACTTCACATCTTCTCTCAGATACTCTCAGACTGTCACTGTTTAGCTCCTCTGCTTAATGTAGCTCAAAGAGGATTAGAACTAGGCTGAGCAGATGGTTTAAATCTGCAAAGTGCAGTTGCCATCTCTGTTAGCTGTACTGTCTGTGTCCAGCTGCAGTTGTAGCCCAGGAAGGTGTTCGTAGTAAGCATGGAAATACCACAGTCCCAGTATGGTGTCACAGGCCATACCAGTGAGCACAACAGACTGGTGGCAGGGTAACAAATAATAAATATTTTCACCTGAGGGAAGTTTCTTAAATGTTATTGCAAACAATGCTTATGCTAAAATTGTTTGTCATGAGTTGCCTGTCACATCACATTAAACAGTGAGATTAACATGTTGCTTGCGCAGTGAAACTCATCAGAGACGGAGGTGGAAGAAACAAATAAGCCAGTTTTATGGGTCCTGGGAAGAGAGAGACTACGTCCTGGTGACACAGGAGGTTTGTCATAGTGCCAGCTCCCAGTAATCTACCAGCATTTACTTTTTTGCTCTGAAGGCTTTAGACTGAGAAGGAAAAATCATTCCCTCAAAATAAGGACAATGACACAGGAGATTAGTTGAGAAATATGAACAATATATGTGTTATTGCCACTATGACTAATCTATATGGCTGCCATTTACTAACTAATCTTTAGTAATACACAGGAAGAAGATTTTGTCAAGTTGGCACGATTTCCTCTTAATGTAAACAGAAACCTGGTCTTTTGGCCAGTTCAGCCTCTCTTATTAAAAATCCAGATGCTAGCAGGTTTATTTTGGAGATGTCAAGGTCATGCTGGGTTAAATAGAAACTTTTCCATTAGTGATTTTCAAACTTTGGCAGATTTACACGTTGTTCTCTCTCTCCCACAAAGGCCTGTTTTATGGTGGAGTCTGCATTGCTATGGCTGCACTGGCATCTCTCCTGGGAGCCTTGTTGCAGGTAGGTGTCAAACAGATTTTTCATGCCCATGTTGAATGACACAGAATAAATTATGAAAGAAAATAATTGCTGGATAGCATTATGAGATTAGTTTTTATTCTTTGTTGGGTACTGACCTCAAACGGCCCATGGCTCAGCCTCTGCTTGAAGCATCCGTCATGTAACTATACCTGGCAGCTGAGTACATGCCAGTTAAAAATGTCTCATTATTTCTTTCTCAACATCTTCCCTTCTTGTCGCTTTGGAGGCTTTGCCTTTCTAGCACAGCACCTGATAGCAAACTCCCTTCCTTCCTCAGGCAGCGCTCAGCATTTTTGGCATGGTCGGTGGCCCCCTTTTAGGACTGTTTGCCTTGGGAATCCTCTGCTCCTTTGCAAATGGAATTGTAAGTAGAAATCTAAAGACCTGTTTGTCCAAAATTTATTGATAATTTTGGGCATCTTCTTTCCCCTCTCCTACAAATAATTTTCTGTTGGGCAGCAAGGGAGATGCCTTTGGTACTTTCCATTAGGACATTACCCTCTACACCCTTTCTTCCTTATCCTAAGGAAATGATGAACAGGGCAGTATAGGAACTTGAATTTCCACCCCATGAAGAGATTTACATGTCCAGAAGGGGAAAAATAGTCTGAATAAAAATGAAACTTGGACAAGAATTTCTTAAACCAGAGTTTTAGAAGCAGAGAACAATGTGTCTTGAGATATAGCTGAACAACCAGTAGGCTCAGAGAATGCTGGCCTGTCTGAACAAAAGGAGATCAGGCTGGGAAAATGAGGCCTAAGCACTTGCAGACCAAACTGGGGTATTTTCAGAGTGTTTCAGTATCATGAAATTATCATTTCCAGAGGAAAACACTATTCCATCAAAAAAAGTTAGTCTGGCAGGATTGAAATTTAGTAGTCTTGATAGGTTCACTAATCACAAAGTTTACTTCTTTGCAGTTGCAAATTTTATATAGATGCTAAAGTTAAAATAAAAAGTCAAAAGAATCACTAGCTGTCAGACAAGAAACCCACCTACCCTGATGTAGGAGAGACTTTTTTCTAAAACAGGTCACATGAGAAAATCGAAAAATTGCTCTTGTATTTGTTCAAGGAGACCCACAAATAAAGCAGGATTTTCCCATATACCTTGCAGGCCAAAGTTATCCTTCGGTTGTGAAGACCTACTGGCCAAATAGAGGTGTGCTCAGGATCTATTAGGAAATACTGTATTTCCCAAAAGGGGAAAAAAGTAAACTTCCCACCTCTTCCCAACTGTGTATTTAATTTCTTCTATGGAGTCTACCGTTTAGATTATCTTGAGTGTTTCTAACTTGTCTAGCTGCTTCTTTCAAATATCCCTTTGCTTTTCATGTAAGTCCAAGTTTTATTTTTTGTTTTGCAGGGTGCATTTGTGGGTCTTGTCAGTGGCTTTGTTATTTCACTTTGGGTTGGAATTGGATCCCAGATTTATCCTCCACTTCCGGAGAGGACCAAGCCACTATATCTCTCAATTGCTGGCTGTAATATATCCTCAGGAAATTTAACATCAACAGAAATTCCATTAACAACCATCTTCAGCACGCCACCTGCAGAGAGGTATATGAGTTCATCATGTACCATCAACAAGTAATTGTTTTAAAGCAACACAAACAGCTGCAGAACTTTTGGGTTACTAAAACTATCCCTCTCTGGTTTACCTACCATGTTTAAGAAGCAGCAATTTCCTCTGATTTTTTTTTTATTTGCCTGTCAAAGTGAAGTTTGTCTGAGTTATTACAAAACAGAAGTCAAAGTGAATCTTCCTATGGATCCGAAAAGCTTCAATTCAATAATTGAGTTTATAGGCTTGGATATGCCTTACTGTGAACCACAGTGTTAAAGATAACATTTATAGTATTGGATTAACTTCCACACTCTGTCACATGAATTCAAGGGGTAGGCAGTTAAAGGGCAATTTTCCAGTTTAACAGCTCTACCTACAGCACTTGTCTGTGCAGAATAGTTCTATTCAGGAAGTCCAGAAGAAGGCGTAATCCATACAATGGGCACAATACAAGGGATTTCCTCTCTTCTTCAATTACTGTATGTTTTGCTCTGGACAATCACAATGAAGTTAAACATTATGTATGACAATATAGGGAACAGCAAGAACAGAAAGAAGCTGAACAAACACATTTGTGGCTTTTCCAAATCCTTACACCTTAGAGCATTGCACAATCAAGAGGTACCCTGATACACACATGGATGCCAAACATCTAGTTTCATATACATCTCTTGCATGAGCCCTCCAGCATTGCTCCTGGCTTCAGGGAAGTAGCTATTGCAACAGAGCCCATAGTCAGGGAGAACAAAATAAGGTGTTAAGACAGTTGCTCTATTGTTTCTGGCTGTTCAGAGCTGCACAGGATTGATTTCCTTGTTGGTTTTTCATTCTGTCCCTTCCTTTAAGTAACATCACCCTTTCTAAAGAGACAATCCCTTCATCTGGATAACTGGAGTGTTCAGCTGTGCACTTGATTCATAACAGAGACAAGACTGTCCTGTTTTACCTGCTCTGTCTCGTGCATTGATTGCCTCACTGTACTGACCAGCCTCCTCTCTCATGAAGGAACTTGTCCTGCAAATTTTGATACAAACTTTCAGTGCATGTATTATTGTATAGAGGTAGTTCAAGATTACCGGGTCTCTTGATTCAGAAGAAACTGTGTATTTATAGACTGTCTGTAAACAGACATTTTCAAGATGCTTGGAACATGAAAGAAAAGATTAACATTTTTTCTGCTCTATTTCAGGCCTGCCCTGGCAGACAACTGGTATTCCTTGTCTTACCTCTACTTCAGCACACTTGGGACACTTATCACAGTAGTTGTGGGAATTATTGTCAGCCTCCTAACAGGTACTAGTTCCAGAGCTGTGACTGAATGTGTCTTAGATCTCTTTCAAACTAAGATGACCAGAGAACTATCATTGCTACATGAAATGCTGGTGACCTATTGCAAGCACTCTGTAAGGGTTACCATCCTAAATCTACTTTCCTCCCCTCAGATATTTGGCATCCCATTCTTGGTCTCTGCTCTCCGCAGAAGGTACTTCAAGTTTCTAAGGAGAAAGAAGTTTCGGCATAATTTTAAACCTGAGGGCAAAAAAAAAAAAGACATCTGTCTTTCCTGTTTTATTAGATGCCAGCAGGGGCTGGAGGTTTAAGAGTTGTCCCTGAACATCAGCAACTCCAACCAAGGATATACACATATGCTTCTAGAGGACAAAAGCAGTTTTACTCAGTGAGTTCAGAGTTCTCAAGGGTTATTGCCTGCACCCATACAGTGCATGCTTTTCACCACATTTCCCAAGAATGTGCCTAGGAGCTGCAGCCCCTCTGCATGGCTATGTTAGCTTTTTTCTGTTTCCCAGTACTTTTGTGCAAGGGAAAAAGCAGCACCCCACGGCTGAGAGCGAGAACTTCAGTTCCAGCCCATGGCCTTGCTGCTTTTGCATCCAGGTGAGATGCAAAGTGCACTTGTCATCCATCTCATGCATGGCTGGAATAGCAAAAAAGCATCTGCTCTCATAGCTTTACCCAGTATCCCCAGCCAGATTCCTGTGACAGCCCTAAACTCTGAGGCTGTTAGATTTCAGGCTTTTAGTCTGATCCACAACTGCTCCAGGACTATGAAACTCCAAACTCAGCAAATAAACTCACTTCCATTACCTTTGCTATGCCTTGCAACTAGTAAGTACAAGCTACACTTCTACCATTTTCTTTTCCTTGTGAGTTTTTACAAGATTTGCTCCCCACTTTCTTCCAATCCCATGCTATTCCCATTGCTATAGTAATGCTTGTAGCCAAATTTTGGTTTTTTCCCAGGTTGTGATCAGGTTAGTTACAGGCCATGAAACAAAGCATGTGAAAACTGGACAATTCAGTTAATCCAGATGAGAAATACTGAGCCCAAGAAACAGAAGCACAAAAGAACTAATGCAAGCACAATGTCACCCTGCTTGTGTATTACGATCCCATTTAAGCCTCAGGTGGCAAGCAGAGCTAATTACCAGCACTTACATCTCCTTTCTTTTACTCATAAGAATAGCTAATCTTCTGTGCCTTAAGAATGCCACAAAATTCCGTTAATCTTCCTCCCCCCACCTTGAGCCTGCCCCTAAATAATTCACTGTAAAACTTGCTGTTTGAGTTTGGAGACAGGAATCTTGCTCACAGGGAACTGAGTACTGGGGCTCAGGGCCCAGGGCAGCACTTGGTACCACAACTCCTGGACTGGCAGGGTGGTCCCAGACAACATCATGTATGATTCATTCTTTTTGTCAGATTCTGTTTTTTTCCAAAATAGCAAATCTGAGGAGGGACCTAGGAAGCTGGGAAATGGCTAAGGCATTTTAAATAGATCTTGAGGGATCATTTTACATATTGAGAGGTGCTGGGCATACATCTTTGTAAAGAAATGACTGAAACCTGCCTTTTTTTTTCAGGAGGACTAAAGCAGAACACGGATCGTAAATTCCTGCTGACCAAAGAAGATTTCCTGTCCAATTTCTCATGGTCTGAATCAGACACAGTAAGTGTAATTGTGCATCTCTTATTTAAATCAATCTTTCCTCCTGGGGACAAAGCCAAACAGTCCCTGTCTTACTGTTTTCCCACCGGGATGAATAGCACCTGATGCTACCTGATATGACTATCTGCTTTAAGGCAGTACCAGAGCACAAGGCAGGTAGGAGCACGGCAGGTGCCATAGACAAGTAAGCTGTGTTTCGCCACGGCTTGACTTCAGTCAACAACAGAGCAGCAACTGAGTAAAGGGACAGTTGTTCTCCATGTTTCTCCTAAAATACTCCCTAACTAGCCTCTTGGAAGCTGCCCCAAGGCACACTCTGGACTCAGCAAAGCTTCCTTTGTTTGTAAGGTCTGGATGTTTTTGTAACTTTAGCTGCTTTTTGAGAGAAAACATTTCTAGTTAATGTATCTCTTTCCTAGCTCCCACCCTAAGATAAAAGAGAAGGGAAAACATTGGATTGTAACATCCCTTAGAAGGGAGAATACAGGAGAATTATTTTTTTTAAAATAAACTACAGATCACCTTTCAACCAATATCATCAGCCAAACATTCAAGCTCAGCTTTGTTTGCTGCTTTTTGAGTGCTGCATCACAGGCAATGATCATATCCTTGAGATGGTCCAGCTTGCTAAATGTTTTTCCTCTATACTGACAACTCCTTTTAGTATGATACTATGTATTTCAGCTTCTGGATATGTAAACCAGAACACCAGTGAAAGAAGGATTTTTTACCATACTCTTGTAATGCTGTTTGCCCATGTCAATACTGGGGACCAGCTGTCTAGTTACTGTCATTCACAGTCTATAATGGGCCAACATCTCTTTCCACTATCTGGGAACTTAATTCTAGAAGTCCTTTGGAAAAAACAACAACAACAACAACAAAAACCACAAAAAACACAACCAATCCACTACCCACATGGAAGCTAATGTCCCTAGCCATGCTTATTTTATGCCTGGAGGCAGAAACAAGTACCTGTCTTTTCTGTGGCTAGGCACTGGATAACAGGTGGTTTGGCATCACAAATAACACAGAAAGTTGTTGAGATAAAAAAGTCAGGGTGAATTGAGCAACTTTCTGCACATGAAGAGCTCAACATCCATTATGTTTGACAGAAATGGAACATCAAAGCATGATGCATGCTTTGATGGGACAAGGATGAAGGGTTGGGAGTCAAGAGCTCAAAGACCTGGTATCACTAGACATGAAAATAGCAATTAGAACTTTGCACACCCAAAACCACTTTAGACAATTTGCAGGGCAAGAACATTCTATGTGACAAACATTTTACACAACTAGTACCTTATGCAATAAGAAACTTTCCATGCCTCTAGAAGAGTACCATCTACTGCAATGAGTAAGTATTCGTGCTCTGTCAGCACCCAACATGTGTCTTCCTTCAAGGCATCCTGTATGTCAGGCCTGACCTGATGGCACGCAGGTCAAAGAGAGGAAGACTGTTCCTTCTGCTTCACAGCATGGCTTTTGTCTTTTGTTTTTCAGTCAGAGAATGTGGAAGTGTTGAACTGTAAACCATTTACCATGGGAGATGAAGGAACTGACAATCCTGCTTTCAGCCACATTGAAATGGATGTTGCAAGTGATAAGAACAAAGTCAATGGTCTTCATATGTGACACAGGCCACGTCAGCCCACAAAGACAGTTTTGTTCACGTAAAGCACTGTTGACATTCCTGTTCTGGGTCCGTTGCCAGATCTGTTTGGGTCATGGGCTGGTATCTGCTGAGTTTTGTGGCACCGTCACCCTTGCATAACCTTGACATTACTAAAGAAAGGAATCAGGTCTTTCTTGCACTTCCTCACTCTTTCTCTCTCACTCCGGATCTTTGTGACAGGGCTTAAGGCAATGTTTTTATGTGAAATATTTGCCAGATATACTTGAGCCTCCTGGAAAATATCTGTTCCTAATCTCAATTCACCTTCAGACTAAATTTTTATTTGGGAAAAGTACTGCTCCCTCAGACATGGCTGTTTTTCTGGTTTGTTGTGTTCTTTCTGTTAAGGTATTGAAAGTATGAAGAGATTAGGGTTGTGGAACTTTATCAGATTGCAAGAAAGAGAGGTAATTTTTTTTTTGTATGGGAGCTGTATTTAGTGTCATCTGGTTACTTTGTGGAACTAATCCTGGGAGTGTATTTATTTTGCTAGTTTTGTCATCTGTGTTTTTATTAAGCCACTTGTTTTTTGTTACCTGCATCTCCTCCTCTGTGCTCACTGTTGGAAGCTGCAAAAGTAACTGTTGGTGGATAGAGGCAAGAGTCAGTACTCTCCTTTCCTTCACACTCCACTTCCCTCTTCTGCCCTGTCTTGCCCTTACAGAGATGGTCCTCATGAAGGAAATGAGCTTCCTATTCAATGCCATAGAATAGAAGCACTGTAGTCTTCATGCCAAGCATGCTGGCCCAGGATTGCTCTTGCACTGGGCTGGGCATAGTGTGGTAGAGATGTTAATAAAGACGAAAGCCCTTTTAGCTGTACTGGATGAGAGGAAAGACTACATCTGTAGTTGCCAGTGCTGTTATCTCCAGAGCTGTGAGCTGAAACCTCTTGTAGCAATTTGTGTTCAGGCAGTCCCTGTTGTCACTGGAGATTCATGTTGAAGGTTGGTTCAGATCAGGCAAGACCACACTGTGTTTTGGCAGTCAGAGCTCCCTGCATCAATTCTCCAGGATGGGGAGGGGATCACAGTGCATGTCATTTGGTGAAGGCTTCTCCAGGGCTGCAGGGCATGGAATGGTTTATCATCTGGTGGGGCTGCCAAGAGAAGCTGAACAGCTCATCCACTCCAGACCATGCACTGTGCTAGTGTTTTGGGAGGGTGAGAAACCTGGTTGCTTCCTTCTCCTGCACGCTTTCTGGTACACCAGGAAACAGATTCTACCCACTTTGATGGTTTTGTACTTCAGACCTTTACTGTGGCTGCACAAAAGTGTTTAAAACTTTTCTACAGCAGCAGAATCAAGTTAGAAAATAAAAGCCACTGCAGGAAAGTTGAGCTGTGAAGCTTAGAAAGCAGTTGTGCTTGAGAATTAAATGAAAAACTAACAGTGTGTCTTAAATGCTTTCTAAAAGTTATGTTGCATTTATGCCAAGTACTGAGCTGCTGTGACTTGAAATATGACAGTGACTTGACTGCGGTCCTTTAGCATATAAATCAATTATTTTCTGAGCCCCTGCGACAGAAGGTCCTTGATGATCTACTGCATTAGATGAACGGTCAGGATCAGAAAACACGATGAAAAAGTGGACTCCAAGGACCAGACCTCTACTAGAGAACAGGCCAGAGAGACACTGTATGAGTGCTACCAAGGACATGACTCCATTGGCTAAGTCAATGCAAAACTATGAGACGGAGGCAGGTTTTCCCTTTGCTTCCTGAAGCACTGGTTTGCATGATCCGGTGCAGAGTTTAGGGCCAGCCCTTTGTCTCACTTTCCCCTGCTGCAGCTCTGTGTTCAGGTCAGTGGCTAAAGCCACTGTGCTAAAAAACAGTGCCTAAACCACTATGAATGAACGGGCTAGATCGCACAAGTTATGTCTTGTGTCCCTATATGTAGGATCTGAGACAAACAATAGCATCCTGAATAGTGTCCTGAGATTCAAGACAGGAAATCTCTCTGTTCTGGGACTATCCTAGTCACTCTGAGTCAATTAGCCCATAGACTGAATGAGCTGATTATGCTTCTTGAGTCTCAGACGATAACTACCACTGCTTCAGTTTTGTGCCTTGTCTTCATGACACAGAAATAGCTACTGAATTCTGTGCTATGGAGTAGTTTTTGAGCCTTGGAATATAATAATTTGTACTTACTGGATACTTTCAGCCCACAGATCTGAAAAAAGGTAAGTACTGGTATCTTCATGCTGCTGCAGAGTGCTGGTGTAGACCAGTGTGCCTCTGTGTACCTGTGCTTTGTGAGAGAGAGAGTAAGCTGTGAGCAGAGGCCTGCAGCCTGTGTGCCTGCTGATATGGCTACAGCCCTCCCAATGCTAATGCTGAATTCCCATCTGAACGGGCTTCTCCTAAGGGTGGCTGGTCACTGCTGTATTAAGAAGCATCAGCATATCCTTTCTGCACCACTCTGTTGAGATCACTGCACTGTAGTTGTTGCTGCCTCAAACTGTCTTAGATAATCTGTAACTTTTACCTATTTTGTTTGTGAAGACTAATCTTCCTGGTTTTCATAGTTAAAAAATGTTGCAACACAGAGTTTTTTTCTCAGTACTTTGAGTTCCCATAGTTGTTCAAAACGGAGAAAACATGTAAATTACCATCTTACCTTCCCTTCATTGCCTGGAGTCACTATTTGAGCACTGAGCAGTCACTTAATGCTAATTTTGGTGTGAAGTGAAAGTTTGGGATCTTACACTGTCCTCTGCTGGCTGGACTCTGAACCAGGGCCTTCCTTTCTAGAGCAAGATAATTACTGAAGTCCCCATCACACTCCTGCAGCCTGCTCTTTCATCTCTCCCAGCTAAAAGCTCACCTGACAAAGAAATGTGGGCTGCTCAAAACTAATTAATTCCATGGGAGCAGTCCACACTGTCCAAATTACTTGCAGCATCTGGCAGAGTCACAAGACAAAACAAGGAGGAACCTGTTTATGAAGAAACATTAAAAAACTCAACAACCCTAAAACCATAACAGGAACAATATTTGACTATGTGAATACACAAAAGATCCACAGAGAGAAAGTACTAACAGATTCTGGCTCTTTTTGGTCTGCATTTAAATTTCCTTGTACCTGACTGGTCTGTTTGCTCACTGACCAAATAAGGTAAACAGAAAAGGAACTAATGAATGCCAAACAGTAAATATTTCATATGCATAATTTATTTTAAAGTTTATTATATCACATTATACAAGCATTAAAGATGGCTTTATGTTGATGATTTTTTTTTTAAAGTGTGAAAACTTGACATTCTTCTCCATAGAATTTTTCTATTTACAAATAAACAATCTCTATATATACTTTATATATATTATATATATGGTAAATAATGTAACTCCCCTCAGAAAGATTTAAAATAAAAAAGAACTGATTTGTAAACACGGCTTCTGTTATAGTATTTGGTGGCTTGAACGCATATGATGTTCCATTCCTAGAATTTTCCTGTGTCAAAGTATCCAGGTTGTTCATTTACACTTTTTATTCTAAGATCTGTAAAACCAGCATGGGACAGAATGCAAAAATGCAGCAAAGAGGCTGAAAAACAGTCCCAATATACAATTTTTCCTTGGTTTTAAAAACTGGTATGTAACTGCTCATAAAGTACATGCTGCTGTCAAGAGTGGTCTATGGAGATCAATCCTATGCTGATTGCAAGATGATTTCACAGCAAATCCTCTGATGTGTGCTGTCCTGCTTGCTATGTAATGTGTCTGTGGCATGCAATGAGGTTGCATTTTTTTCTCATTCCCTTGAAGGTAGTGCTCTTGTGGAGCTGGAATAAGCAAACAACATACAGGATGGTCACTGGGAGGTTTAAACAAAACCCATCATCAGATCAGGAGGGGAATGACATAACTTAGCTGTCTAAAGACCATTAAAATTCCATTTATTATGACTGTCCTATTATTTTTATTTTCCTAATAAAGAGGGCATCTTTCCTGAGCGTTCTGCTATATAGCTATGAAGGACTCCAGGGAAATCTATTCAGCACACCAGCAGCAGAGAAACTTCAATGGGTTGACTGGTCAATGTAAAGTGACAGAAATGTACTCAGGGTCTGCCAGGAAGGTCAGAACCCCGTGCAGCATCATCCTAGTACAAGCTTGGCTAGCAGCCAACCCATGGTCTCATTTAAGCACAGTGGGACACAAGTTCTAGCAATGTATTGTCAGGAAAATTTATCACATGGAGCTATGTTGAAAACTACTCTCAAAAGCAATTAATACCTATTGTATTTCTGCTATGCTTTGTTTGTTTCAGTACATTTTATTGAAGCAGTTCCTCTGGAATGGAAGTCAGTTTATGTTTTATTGAGTTTCAATTCAGTTCTCACAAGTTACTGAGATCTAAGATGACAAAGCTTTCTTACTGCAGGAGATTGCAAAGGTTCACACTCATATGGGCGGCCCTGATTTTAGGCATGACTCATGTCTCACTTTACTATTTGGCAAGTTTCTAAGGTCTTGTCATCTGTTGCTTTAGATGTTAAACAGAGGGCATGCAAACCCAATCATTCATATGAATTTAGTCTGAATATGATTTTGCACAGCGATCCTGCCTAAAAGTCCCCAGACTGCCAGTGCAGTACAAAACTGTAGTTGGTGGATGGCAAATACTAACCTATCTGGCATGTGTGTATCAGAGGTCAACACTGCCTAATCCTCACAGACTATCTACACAGACAGAAGTAATCCTATTTCTCCACTGTCCACATGGGATCTGTCTGCAGCTGCTGTAAGCTGAAGCAAAGGTGAACAAGTTCACTTCCCCATTAGTCAGGAATACACCCCGCAACCACTAGTTGTGCTCTCCACTCAGTCTGGCACTGAGCCAACACAGAGCCGACTAATCCTGAAACTCCTTCAGTGCTTATGTTGCTTCATGGGACTTGCAGGTTTGGGCCAGGAGCAGCTGATAAAAGGCAGCTGCTATGTCATTTATCCTCTTCATGTAGGATGGTGGGTCACTACTGGAGGAGGTTCCTTGCTGCGAGGAAGCAAAGTGTAGGGTGGCAGTGGCTACAGAGAGGAGGGTGCATATATTTTCTTCCATTCCTCTTCTTTCTGAAGTCATATTACCTTTCATTAAAACTTTCCCCCTTCATGGAAATAGCACAGTTCTCCCTTACAGTGGAAAGAACGTCATAGATCTAATTTGGTGATATGGTTCTTTGTGTCTAAAGTGGTCCTATTGTCATGTGTAGCTTGAGATATTCATCCATAGGGTCCTGCTTTGTGTGGTCTGTCCAGAAGGGCAAATTGTTGTCCTTCTATCAAATTACTTCCAGAATAACTTGTAGAAACAACTGATGGGATGAATTTTCACAACATCCAGTATTTTGATTCATGTTGCTCCATCCAACACTTAAAGAGTCTTCAGAGCTACAACTCCACTATTCTGGGTTAGTGGTCTGGGAAATTTTTAATTTCTTAATGCTAGGGAATTTGCTAAAGAATACAGACAGTAGCCTATTTTGTCCAAATTTAATTTGCAGCCTGTGTAGAATTCCACTGCTTTAAGGATTTCAAGCTATTTCATACTACAGTTGTTTTATTTTTCCCCTTCCACCCCTTCATAGATAAAGAAAGGACAAATAAAGAAAGTGTTATAAGTGTAGATATTAAGGTTGACTGTGTTCTTTCGGTGACCTTGTTCATCTGTATTTTCTTGTTTGTTTGTTTTAGTTATGCAGATAGGTCTTTAAGACACAGTCTGACTTCTGTTATGTGTATAAATACACCCAAATTCCTGGCTAGGGCTCAATGTGATCTTGCAATACAAATACATAGGCAGTTCTGAGCAAGATGCCCTAACCTTTATTTGATTCCTTCAGACACCAGACAGTCCTATAGCTGAAAAGGCACTGTTCAAATATTTAAAATATATTCCTAACTTTTCACAGTATCATTTCCAAACAAATGACCCTATAGTTAAATACCTCTGGCCACGTTTAGATGCTTGGCTATCTGTCAGCACTTCTTCATGCGTACATTGTTCAGCATTGTTAGACCAGTTGATCAGACTCATGATCATGCATCCTCTCCTAAATAATACTTCAATATTGTTGAGCAATGGAAATGGTCCATATACGTGACCTTAACTGGTGGTAAATGCAAACTAGAACAGTTGGGTCCACTGTGGAAGAGAGCAATGCTGCCATGCACGTGCTGCAGATGGTGGCCGCACACACGAACAAGTACTGCCATGTTGCCAAGGCGCAGTCACTGCTTATGAAGTAGCAACTTCATGAGAATGAGCCGTAGGATCACCAAGCTCTGTAAAGCACTGTAAGATATATCACTGCTTTGAAGTTCAGGGTCTTGATTTAAGTCAGGGCCTGAGACCTTCCTGGAAAGAGTGCAGAGACTTAGTATTGGGCTGATGTGCTTATGTTGACATCAGCTTTGGAGAAGACTAAGCCTTGCAAAGACCTCTAATTTCAAAAGGCTTTTGACAGTATCTGCCCTATTAAACAGTGGTGCACATGTGGTAAGTGCACACAATATTACTGACTATTCTTTCTGTGCACTCTCCACAGCAGAAAACCAGGAATTCTTTATAAACAGAGTTCTTAATCTTCTTTTAAGCAGTTTCTTCCTCATCCTGTCATGGCCACTCATTGTGGTAAGATTTTCCATTCTTTTTCCTTTCCTTCCGCTCTTTCTGCAGACGTTCTAGTTCAGCCTCATACATCATTTCCTGAATCAAGTACTTTTCTCTCCTCATCCGATCTCTTAGATCTTTTGGAAGATCTGGGATTAAGTAGGAGATCAGGTGCTTTATGCAAAAGACAAGGTGCTGTGAAAACAAAAAAATAGGGGATGAAAAATTCAAAATCTTAAGAAGAAAACAAGTACTTTTCATACCTTCTGAAAACTCTCTCCTTCCAATTTACAGAAAGATGCTGTGTTGAAACTAAACCCATTACTACATTTGAATAAAACAAACCACAAGGGTTTTTTGCCACAAAAACTCCAGCAAAATCAGCTGAGTATGGATGACAGCAAAGGTTATTAGCAGCTTGGTTCAAACAAAGCCTCAAACCTGTTCTACAGTGTGTGCGTTCAAACCACTGATGTCATGATTTGGTGTAAGGTTGTTTGGACAGGGCCTGCTGTTAGTATTGCTCTGTAGGAAGAGCAATATGATGTAACACTTTCCGGTTGCCATAAAACACTTGCATCAGTATTGGAACTAATGAATTATCTATGCAAAACAAAACCAGAACATTTTTCCTTGTACTGTCTCTTACTCAAAGACATATTCCCATTTACTGAACACCACAAATAAATGCAAGGTAACTGATCCTTTGTCGCTCATAATTTAGGCATGGCACAGCAAAGCTTGAGTTTGATGAGGGAGGATTGCTTGAGTGTCCTTTTTTGTTTGATCAAAGATGCTGCTTGGAGATTTACTCACTTCACTTGAGAGGAGGAGCAGAGAAACAGAAAAATCCTCCACCTCACAAAGGACACACATTCTAGATTGGAGATTCTTCTCCCAGTAGAACCCTTCCTTTGAAAGACACTGAAAAAAGAATGTAAAATATTTTCCCACATACTCTTCCCTCATGAGAAATAAATTCACAATACTCCAATTGTTGGGGGGGTTTGCCAAACCTATAAAGAGAAAAAAAGCTGCTTCTGTCAAATCTGTAATTTCTGGACAAATAATTCCTTTTGCAGTGATGGGAAATACTTTTGTTTGTTTTTGAAGGAGGCCAAGACAGCTAAAAAACCCACACCCACAGTACCAAAAAGGGGTCTGACTCTAGGCAGTTAGTTTATGAGAAAACCTACCTTGAATCACTAATATCTCAGTGAAATCTTTTATTGCAAGCATTGTAGCAATCACAATACACCCACTAGTGTTTTCTGCAAAGACAGTATTGGTTTCTGCTGCAATTACGTTAGTTAAGGAAACAGTTTGCAGTGCCAATAGAGTGGCAGATATGAGCCAGCCTATGGCTTTGGTTGGGACAAAGCAAAGTCAAATCTGTTGTGCAGGTATTGGGCAAACACAAGAAGTTATTCCACAGTAGGTTGCAAATTTGGCTGAGACTTGAGCAGGGATGATTTTTCTTGCCTCACTTTGCTCTTATGCTGTGTTGCCTTTATATCAAGTGTGTATCAAGAAATCAGGTTCTCTTCAATCTTAAATATGTTTAGGCTGACCTGCCAAGGCCATTCTTATTGTCCTTTTTGTAGATGGATACTCTGGTTTTCAGTACCAACAGCTCAAGAAACTAGAAGAGATTAAGCCTAACAGGCTTCAATCATACCTTTATTTCTTCCTTCCCTGAGTGTGGAACAGATAGAAAAGACAATCTCTGTAAGACTGACTTCTAATAAGCTACCCAGTGCAAAGAAAGAAGACCTGTAGTGCCATATTCCTTCAGTCAGGAAGGGCTGAAAGCCACAATCATGGAGAGTTTGCTTCAGCCCCTGGGCTTCTGCTGAGCCACCAAGAGACCCTTCTTCAAGAAATAATCTAGAAAATGTTCCTCTCCACCTTTCCTCTAACATAAATGCTTCTATTGTGTTATCCAAAGAGGTGCTTTGAAAGCTCAGCTCAGAATGAAGTTGCACAGTCCTGTGAGTCAGAAATGCAATATGTGCTCATGAACATTATGCCATATGCCAGTGTGGTGATTACAGCTCTATATCTGTGTTGAATACCCTGTTGCTATGATTTCAGAGCAGAGAATCAAGTATTGAGTTTTTTAAAAATAAGTTTTTCCCTGTTTGGCTTCTTCACAATGTAAAAGCCATTTCAAACTGTGCTGGAGAGATGCTGACCCCCTGGATTCTAGCAGGGATATTCAGGCACTTGAAATAGTAGGGATATTCAGACCTTAAGAGCCGCATTTGGTTTTGTAAATTATCTCATCCTATTTATCTACCCTCCTGGCTCTCTTTTCCAAAATCACCGTGGGAATAGCAGTCATGTGAAATTGGTATTATCTTCTCTCTTTTGTCTGAAAGATTTCTGAGGTACTGATGGCAAATACTAATATTATGAATATAGGCAAAGGTATTGATTCTTTTTCACTGTCACCATCTTTGTGATGTCAATCATTCTGAAACAAATGAGAAAAACAGCTAGATGTGTAAATATTGGAACTTAAACTACCTTTGTTTTTCAGTTATTTGGATTTAATTTTTTCTTCTCATATTCTTTACCCCTTCCTCACACACCAATCAGTATATGGCTTTCCAGACTAAACAGGTTGTGACCTCAAACAGTAAGTAAAAACTTCATTTATTTCCTGCTCTTTGCAAGTCACTACTATAGCTTTTAGTATTACATTACTTTTTTATTAGAACCTAAGTACTTCTGACTGTTCAGAAAGCAAATCAGAGAATACAAAGCACAGTATAAGCAGCAGAAACTAAGACAAAAAACTCAACAGCTGCCATCATAGATCAGCCCAATAGAAAAGCTTCAAAGGGAAATTTGTTTCATTTTGTGCTTTTGTTTTGCTACTTGAATGGTCACTGACCTCAAATACAATAATGAAAGCCAACCGTGCTGCTAAGACATGCCAGAACTGCAGCGTGTAACCGTAGGGCACTGGGGAGTGAGGAGGGTCTCGGTAGTCTCTGTACCTGAAAGAGAAGCATAGTATGGTAGTTAGGAAGATCCTGCACTGCTGCCTGGGAGAAAGGCAAAATCAAACCCCAACTTCTCTTGATCACTGCATTTTCTACACCAAAAATTGCCTCAGCTCAGACTGTACAAGTTACCACAATACTGGTTGCTTCTAAGGCTAGTGTTTTATTTCAGATTAGATGCATGCTTTTGAAGCAAGTGTCCTGATCACCTCCACTTGCCACACTTTGCTTCACCCAAATAGGTTTACTTTCAGCTGAAATTTTACAGTGAGATGCATTCCAAGAGTGCTCTAGCTGCTCATGGAAACTCCGTACAAAGGACCAAAGCAGTGCCTGTATGAAGCAAAACGCTGAAGCAAATACAGAGGATGCTGGGTGCTCAGCACCAGCAGTTTGACCCTACAGCATCTCCCTTGGCAGCACAACGTGTGCATTGCAGGCATCTGCTCAGAACATGGAGAAGGGTGGGATGCTCTGCTATTTTGAGGGACACTTTATTCCCACTACAAGACCATTTTAAAATCACCAATATCCCCAGTTTTGTCAGCCTTATACTCCTCCCAAAATCCACATAAAACTCGCCCATTGGCTCCACCTTGGATGCCAGGGATGGTCAATTAGTTTGCCATCCCTGACTTCAGTGGAGCCAGGACTGTACCTCTTGGTATATCAACAGGACAAGGACTGTGTAAGAAAGGCATCTAATGTCTTGTCTCACTGAATGTTTCTTGGAAGACTTTAGGTCTTCTCAATGTAACTGTAGATATCTATTGGGAAAGTTGAATCCAGGAAGACTCCAAAATTATATTTACAAATCATGAATCTGTTTGTCACACATTCTGAAGTCCATTTTTACTAGCAGTTTGTTAACTCTAAAACAGTATTGCAGAAAATTAATTTAAAAGTAGTGTAAAAATTATTTGCTCCTTAATCTGTTTCCTAGATGTGACAGAAAGCCCATTACAAAAATTTGAAAATACCGTAGTAATACCCTTAAGGCTGATTACTAGTCAGTTTTAAGAAAATGCAGATGAATAGAAGAAATAAACAGTTACTTAATCTCTATGATAATCTTTTTTTCTCCATGAAGTTTCATCTTCTTAGACTGCAGAAGGTGCTATACAAACTGAAAGAAACTGTCTGGACATCTTAGTCAGCATCAAACTTCTTATAAATTGCAGTATCTTTAGTGTAAGTTCTTATAAAACTGAGATGATCTTCCCTTATGCAACCAGCATTCTGAATGCATTGTTTAGGAAGTTTTACAATATCCTAAGTATCCTGAAAACAGAAGTCCCAAGTCAACAGGGTACGTCTCTTTCATGTACTTTCTAAGAACCAAGCAATACACATGAAAAAAACAGGGAAACCTTTTATAAAGAACCAGAATAGCATGGCACCATCTGTGCTCCAGGCAACCAGAAGTTAACTGAACATGGCCACTGGGGTTTTTTTTCCAGACAGACTGCCTTCATGGAAAAATGCCTACACTATTGCACAGTAAAGCATATTATTTTGTTACCTCACTATCAATATCTGTCTTGAAGTGCAATTAAAATGACGGATGTTTTAGCAGAATTCAGGTGGGTTAAGTAGCTGATAAACTCAGCTTAAAGAAAGACATTAATTTTCTTTCAGGGTTAGATATATATAACAATTCAGTGTATCCCAAATGAACAGATTTATCTTTTTGAGATTTATTACACCAATTTTAATAGTGTTCTGTTTATGGGATGTGGAGGAGACAATTTATTTTTTTATTGGTTGGATTTTCATCATGGGCTTTAAAGAGCAGCAACCTCATGCTTGAAGTTGGGGAAGAAAGAAATTAAAGAGGCAGAAGAGAATGGTCAGAATTACAAAACATTATTGAACAGTGCTACGGAAAAAAACATGGAATGAAATATTCTCACAGTGATTCTCCTCCACAAAAATTATTATCTATGGATTCGACATTGAAATGCCCTTTCCACCAAATAAGTTGCAGCAGTCTTAAATACCAGTTAGTTTAACAAAAGCATTAGTGCCACACCCTCTCCCCATTCATTATGATATACCACTCAAAATTCTTCTTATTCATAAAAATGTCACAATAACACAAGTATTGCTGATTTTGCTGTATCACAGACTTCTCTCAAGTCATAGAGTATCTTTTGATCATTAGGCACTCATGAAAGGATATTTTAATTCTTCACAGTGAAAAATACTGGGACTAAGCATATCTGCAACTACCAGGGCTCATGCTTGGAATCCAATATTGCAATTAAAAATGGTAGCTGGATTTGCTTTCTGGTATTTTTGGTTGGGATTCCATTTAAAACCTTTATGTACATTGTTGAGGTTTTTGGCCATTAAAATCACTCAGGTGCAAGTCTGCTTTTACATACATTTCTTAGGCTGCTATCTCTCCAGTCTGGTGGCTGAGGACAAAGACATGCAGATAAATAATTGCTCATTTTATTTTTATTCAAACCACAAGTATATGATTATTATTAATAATTACACCTGTAAGCAATGATGTAAATACATCAATTATTCAACAATTAGGAAATTCTGGATTTGAGGTTTCATAAAGGTAGCTTAGGACAGACCCTGTTTATGCCTGGCAGACCTGTGAAGTAACTGTGTGGTCACTCCTGTGCAATCTTGACTTCCATGTACATGGTCTATGATATAATCTCATCACAATTTCATCTCACTGGTACCTAAGTAATCAAGCAGCTATTATTGGCCCTTTGATACCATATTTCTCCATGATGATTATGCCTGATTCAAGCTAAGGCACCATAAAAATTCTGCATTAGGGATGCCCTCCTGATACTAACTTTTCAGCTTCTCCTTTATCTGAGGTATGAATCATGCAGATAACAGCCAAGCAGTACCAAGAAGAGCATATCCCTAAGCAGGACAGTTAATACTTTCCATTGTTTTGTTAAGTTCTGAAAATTAATTCCAATCTCAGCTTTATCATGATGCTTCTCCTTTGCAATGTATTAAAACAGAGAAATAAGTTGATCAGATACTTACCTGCAATATTTTAATGGTGAACCAGAGAATTCACTTCCATTTGATGTTGGCTCTGAACGGTTCTCAAAGTCAGACACCAGAAATACCGATAAACTGGCATTAACATAGCCAACCATACACCTAGAGGGGACAAAATACTGTCATCAGAACACAGCAAGATTTTTCCATTATTGTTGTGCCCAGGAGGATGCTCTCTGGGTTACATAAAACCCAAAGCTTATTAATATTTGAAAGGGATGTTGAGGCAGTATAAAATAAATGCTCAAGTACGTCAGATGGACAATAAAAGTGAAGCAATAGTAGATTTCTATGGGAGAAGAAATGGTGACGACTAGGACTGGTTACTTTTGAAAAGGCACCTAAATGATGACACAATAGGGGTAGAGAAAATAATAAGTAGCATTAGGAAGATAATCAAAATATTCCCACTATTACACTCATGGTACTAGCACAATGAGACATTAAATTGGATGGAAATGTAATACACTTAAAACAGCTTTTTAGAAAATGTCAGGGTGGCTGAGCACTGTGAGGGACTGGCGGAGTAGAGAACACTGAGTAGAAGAAGGTGTGAAGAAGGTATGTCCCCTGATGAAGAGCTGTGGGTGTCACTAGAAGGCTTAGATTTGGTATTCATAAAGCTGAGGAGAGATGTGGCAAGTGTATTGTGCTATTCACACTGCACTGCTCAGGCCCTGCCAAATATAGGCACAGCTAAGTGTAGGCACATTGCACAGCTTGATGCAGAGTATAACAGAGTGAGGGTTGGAGGTTTTGTTTGTTTGGTTTGGGGTTTTCGCTTTTTAAACTGTGGACTCTACAGTCATTGAGAAATTATATTCAAACACCATCTGGCTTTGTCTCGAAATCTCCATATTGACTGGATTCGGAACTTAATTTAATTACAGTATTTTTCTAGTATCACTGTGTGTCATATGGATCTAATACATACAGATGTTTCTTTCGAGAGAAAAAAGCACCTCTTTCATTTAAGTTATTCAATAACAGATGGTCTTCACTCTCTGATTTGAGAAAATTAATTATTCCTGTGGATTTTTGAATAGCTTCCTGCTTTTGTAACAGTACTTGTTAATAACAATATTCAGAATGCTGCCAAAACCAGTTTTAATCCAGGTTGGCTTCTTCAAAGGATTACTACCTGGTGGTTTTATCTACAAATTCCCTCTGAAAAGCAGAAGTGTGAAAACACTGTACAAGAGTTTTGGGAAGAGATAAGAGCTTCTTCTGTGAATCAAGATACTTCCCCTATGTAGAAGTAGTTTAAAGCCAAAGAGTTATATCTGGGTCTTAAAAAATAAGTATTTATGGGTTTTCACGCACAGTAGTCCTGAGAAAATCAGTGGCAAGGAAAGCCGCTTACAGTGCCGCAATATCCTGTGGATCTTTGTAATGGCACAAGGAGAAGCACATTCTTAGGAATAACTGACACCAGATCATTTTACTCCTGAAGGGATTTTAACTCTCCGTGAAAGTAAATTGAACATCTTCCCTGGCACCAACTAAAATGCCAAACTCTTTGCAGGACAACAAGTTAGCAGAGCTGCTAATCAGGAGCTGCCATACCAGATGTCTTTCTTCTGTTAGTATGATTAAATGTATTGACAATCAAAAGACGTCAAAAAAGCAGCAACAGAACTTGCTTTCTGGAGCAGGGAATAAAACAATCAATCTGCCAGATGTCCAGTAGCAGAATGTAAACTCTCTGTTACTGTCTACTGTTTAGGCTGGGTTTCTTCGAACAGTAGAGTCCTTGCTAATGTCACTGCTATATCATTTGCAAACTGTATCTATTTGTGTTTGGTTGGAGTTGATGACCTTCCCTGAGTCCATCAGCCCAGACTTCACAAGTTGCCATGGAGCAACTATTTATACTTGCTGGTAGTGTGCTCATGCTAATATAATCTCAGTGTTTAGCAACACTGAAAGAAAATCCACTTAGGCAGCAGAGATTCAGTTCACAAATATCTCCTACAAGATTTAATCTAAGGATTATAGTTTTAGAAGAAAAACAAATGACTTTTCTCTGTAAGTATATCTTTATGTATTGGTTGGGAATGCTTCCTCTTGCCAGACAGTACTTTTTTGAATAGTACATGCTGAATACTGCATCAGGAAAACCTCCCCAGTGTGTAAGTTTAAAATGCTCCACAAATCCTTAACTGATAAGTATCAGCATTGCTTCAGAATGAAAAGAAGATTAAATCCATGTATACCAGCTGGGAAGTACAGCTTGGGCAGCATACTGTCACACACACAAAATCTCTGAAATAGCTCTGCCATATTTGCCTTGAATTAATGTCATAAATCACAGTCATGCAGCACCCTGTTTTGTGAATATGCAAAGCATTGGTATCTATGGCTGATAGCTGGTACTTAAGCACAAACAATAAATTTGGGTTAGTGGAATCAGAACATACAGAGACAGTACCACTGCATCTATTCAAGTAGTAAGAGATTTTTGTGCACATCTGTTTTCCCCCCTAAAAAAGCTTACTTTTGTCCAGCCTCTCCTTGGCCAGCACAAGGTCCGTATTTGTAAGCATAAACAAGGCGAGGGATGAAATCCGATGTCACTGCTATAACAAATGCATTTGTGATAACAGAAAGAATTCCAATGCCTTCCAGGATCCCATACCAGATTCCTGTTCAACAGGAAGAATACGTTAGCTCCAGGAAAAACAAGACCCATAATGCCAGAGGTACTGCATGATCTGAAGCAGTTGTCTCCATCACACAAGGTGTTGTACGTAGTTTCTATCCAACAGTCACTGAGTGAAAATAATGTTTGTTATTGACCAGCGGGACCTCAGTGGACCAGACTTCTGTTCCCACTGGGTGGAAATTATTTTAAACCTGCAAATAATCTCAAGGAAGCTGCAAAAATGCTCACAGAGGCTTTGGCTTACTAAGACACGTAACCATGTGGACAGTTCTCCCAGCTTGTGCTGATGGCTGCCCAGCCTTCGAGGTGGGTCTGCCAGGGGAGCCATGAATACAGGCAATCCACTACCTGCCTGTCATAGGGGCCTTGAGTGGAACTGCAGCTGGTCGAGGTGTACCTGTCAGCAGCAAAATCTTCATGGCATAGTAATGCTACACAATGGCACACAGTCTAGGCATCACCTGGATTTTTTGGCCCATCCTCAACAGTCTGACAGAGCTTGTGGTACAGGCAAACAGCAACTCTCATTGTGAGGACCACAACAGTGAACCACACCAAAGGAAGGTTAGACATACCTCTTGGTTTAATGAGGCATCAAACTGTCCCTGAAAACTTTGCTGAATAAGGGGCAAATGCAACTTATTTTGAGAAATCACACTTGAATTGACCTGAAAAAAATTTACTTTTCTGTGCTTTTATTATTTACATTATGTAACTGGTTTTTTCAGGAATTATGTCTGCGGTATATGCTGAGTACTGGCTGTGGTTGAGGCTTGTGCCAAAATTCATGTATTCACACTGTTCACATTCAAAGCTTTAGTCAGCCACACATCAGGTGCATGGTAGACACGTGCTCGGAGAGCACAAAGCCTAGGCTTCGGTTGTTTGGTGGTGTGGGCTACTGAGTTTTGCAATGCAGGTGGGCAACAAGGTATCCTATTTACCTTTCCAAAAACACCAGGGAGTCAGCATTAGGCAGATAACTTTCTTTTAGAGTTCTTCCTAAAGGTGTTCTTCCTTTGCATAGTGCAAAGACAGAAGAGATTTCTAGTCAAAATAGGTTCAGAGAGCCCTTGCAGTAGTAGTATGTGGCTGGATGACCTCAAAGTTAAGTTAACCCTGTGTTGAGTAATGCAGGGTGTGACTCACTGAAAGATGTCTGCTGGGATCTACACCCACCCTGTCTGACCCTCCAGGGATCTAAGGGGCACAGCCCCTGAGTCACAGCGGGGGGGCTGGGTTTGGCCGGGTAAATATAAAACACAAAGGTCCCTTACAGGATGGTGGCCATTTTAACTTGACTTTCATGTTTCATCTAGTCTGTCTGGTTATTATATTCAAGCTGAGAAGCAGTGTGTGTTCACACAGTGTGTCTGCCACAACAAAAACACCTGCAGAGAACACCAATCACACCTGGCTGTTGAGTGCCCCAGAAAATCATTAAAATACATTTTCCAACATAAACTATTAATTCCATGAGTAGATTGGCAACAGGTGTTTGAAGTTTTTTGAACATCAGATAGTGTGTCATTAATAGGGAAGATGACTGAAAATACCTTAATCTGCCCTTACTTGAAGTGATCAATGCTTTGCCTTAAAAATAACACACACATATAACAAACACATATAAAAAGAGCTCACCTATATCTTTGGCTCTTGAAGCTAAAGGTCGTCTCCACTGGGTAACAAATTTGTAAGCATCAAGCCGAATTTCAATAATATTGTTAAGTAAGGCCAGAAGTGGTGCCAGTGGAAAAGCTGCCACAAAAATGGTTGTGAACCCAAACTGAAGAACTAGGGGAAAAAAGGAAATACCAGAGTATAATTATTAAGACCTAAGGTGCAAGACACCAAATAATATATGTGAACAAACATTATGTATAAGTTTACAAACATTTCTTATTATATCATATGATATAATCTGGTGACAGTTGTACAACAAGTCTGCCAAAAGTTCGGAGGTAGGATGAAAAGAACAAATGCACATCAGACCCTGGAATGGACAGCAACTTCTACATTTTTAAACTTTGATTGAAGTTCAGAGGTGAACAAACTGTGCTTTTAGAAAGGCACATTTTTATCCAGCATCAAATAGGATCTCTCAATACTTACAAAGATTAGGGGTGAATAAATTTCTTTTAATAGTTCAGATGGGAAGTGATTTGAAATTTTGTGTAAGTTTCTAGAGGCAGTTTTTCAGATTGACAGATTTCCCATTCATTTGAAAAGAATTGTGTGAGGGAGAAAATTAAAAAATCAATCATGACTTTTGCAGTTCAATCACATAGGGCAAAAGTTCTCAGTTTTTAAATTATTTCTTGGAGCAGTTATCCTTCTCTCCCCTCTGGAGAGAGCAGTGCCTTTTGGCAGGAAGCTACTTTGTAAATTCGAGGTAGTAAATGAGGGAAGATTTCAAACATAAGCAAGCATGCAGGTCTGTACCATGCAGTTTAAAAACAAAAACACAAGGGAACTTCCTTAAGTAAATAAGAGCAAAGTTCTTCAGAAATGTAAGCAGATTGGGCTCTGGTTCAGAAAAAGACAGCCAGAATGAGAAGTGTTTCATAGATGTGACATTAGCAAACCAGCAGCAGTGTTCTTAGCTGCATTGGTTTGGTTCTTACAAACTTCCTCCCTTTCCTCACCTAAAAAACCACTTTGCAGCCTCTTTAGCTTCATATAGAGATAATTAAAAGACTACATCAGCCCACATCAATGAAAAAGCAACAACACTAAAATCTAGTGAAAGATAAAATAGGGTAGAGCTATACTCATTTCTAGGTATTCATCAAAGAGTCCATAAGCATTCATAGGTTGCAGATTATAGTCCTTTTCCCACTGTGGAAAGCTTGTTTTTCTCTGTGGGCCATACTCTTGTCGTAGTTTTCTCCTGGTCCACCAATTTTGAATTAGCCTACATTTCAAAATAAAGAAAGAAGGTAAAGAATATTAGTAGTTATTTATCACAAAATTGGAAGAAGTTAAGTAGGCACAACATATCTTGCAAACTTAATTTCCCAATGCACTGGAAAACAGAGCATTAGTAATACATGTGGCTGATGGCACAGCATAATAGGTATGAAAACAGATACAGATGATGGGCTTTGTATTGTATTACAATACAAACCTAGATGTTTTTTAAATGGTTCATTATTTATTCACTTCTTTTCTCTGCACAGAATAGCAAATCACTTCAGGATCTGTTTATATGGCAGAATGCAATGCTATGTGGAGACAGCTGAGCTCTGTAAATAAGAGTGCGGATGCTGCTTGATCCCTTCCTGTGTGCAACACGGCATTTCTGCACAGCTCTACAATGTGCAGAGTAAGTCACTGGGCCATCCTGGAAGGGAAAGGGCAACTCTGAATGGTGTCTGCAGCCAAACAATCAGAGGAAGAAAAGGCAGAAAGAAGTGTGTGAGCTACTGACGACACATGGTGGCTTAGAGGTGGATGGCTGATCTGACAGATACTCCATCTCAAGAAATAGGATAGCTGTACTGGGCATTAGGAGGAAGATATTATTGCCAAAGAAATGCATGTCTAAGGCCACTGTCAGAGGGACTGAGCCAGAAGATAAATGAATGCTCACATCTGAAATAAACACATTTGCCTCTCCAGGTCAGGGAGTTGCACTGGTCTGGCCAACAAAGGACACTCCTGAGAGTTAGTACAGAGACCAAAAAAACCCTAAACCACAGTGACAGAGATTTCTCTGAAGTTGTGGTTGGCCATTTCATCTCAGTAAGGTAGAAGGTGATGGCTCACTCAAATAATTCAATTGTTTTCCTGACCATGCTTCACTTCTTGTCTTCACAGTCTGGTCTGTGAATGATAGGCAAATAGTCATTGGATTTGGATAAGGATTCGGACCAATTTTCTTAACGCTTGGAGATTATTTTTCCATTTAGGCCATTCATTGGAAACTTTACAGCTTTTCATATCTTCCTTAAAGAAGTATAGGTGCAGCTGAGTGCAGTTCAGCTGAGTTCAGCTGCAGACTCTAGGTTTGCCTCACAGTCCTCTGGCCATCCAAATGGTGTTGGCTCCAATCATGCTCTTAGCTCTTTTTTCTCACACAAAGAGGAAATGCATCTGCCTGCAGCATTTCAGGGCTAGAAGGTGGACTGAAGGGGCTGGAGAGCAAATGCATCTCGCATCAGTATAAGGTGAAGCACCTCACAATGTTGTCACTGTGTGTTTTACATTGTGATTTTTGTTTTGACCCTAAAGTGAAGACATTCACTACACCTGAAGACGTTTATTTCTATTAAATTGCTTATCCTTAAACCATCTCCTCCTATCTCCATCAGTCACTTTCTTTAATTCCCTTCTATGCTTTTTATTAAGTTTCAAAATTGCTATAAATAGAAAGCAGGAAGTTCTAATAAAAATGGAAAAAAGAGACAGGGAGTGCTAAGAGAAGAATCAATACTGCTGTTATAGTTCCCTCATATTCAGATTAATTCCTGCATCCCTAACAGCTGCAAAATACTGGCAAAGAGCACTAGGCCTGGGAAAGATGGAGAAATAGCAAGTGTTTTGAGTACCTTGATTGACAATTACTCTGCACATTTAAATCATTTACTCCATTCTCAATACAGCCAGATGTGGCTGAAGCCTTTTCATTACAGCGCTAAGGCTGCCTGAAATGGCTTCAGCAACATGTTTCTGCAGCTCAGGGACCAAACTCTGACTAGCTCTTCTGTGGATCCTTCAGCAGAGCAAATCCCTCTGAACTTTGCAAGGGCAAACTTTCTGACAATGTCAGCTCTCTCTTACCTTTTCACATGTTAATTTCTCCTGATGACCTGCCACACTGTCTCTGACATCAACTGTACTAATCATATTAAACCTATATTAATCATATGAAACATGCTCATTAAATTCTAATCAATAAGAAATGAACCAATGGGAAATGAATAATTACCAACCTTTTTAGCTAGGGCACAGCTTCATAATACCCTGAAGATCACCAGGGAACTCATCCACATACCAGTCAGTAAATTTTTCTCTCTCTGAGAGTGTATATGCCAGCCATGCATTTTTTCCAGCTCATACCTGCTCTTTCAGGCATCTTTTATCACCCAGCAAGGAGAAATCCAATTTAGAACTTACTGATATAGCTAAGAAATGATACATATATTTTCTGTGTAAGCAATACAGTGGTCTTACAGTTATTTTTAGAGTTTTAAAGCATGGAATACAATTTAATGAAATCAAGAACTCCCTATATATTATTTATTTGTTAATATTTATATTAAACTTTCACTTTTGCAAACTACGTCCAATGTGGAAAAAAGCCCCCAGCACCATCTATACGTCTGGAATTTTGTATCTTGGGGGGATTTTCTATTGTAATGACTACTGCAGCTTGCTTTTATTAAGTAGCCATAAGTAAAGCATAACCTTAGCATTCTGTGACCTACAGAAGCATAGATATTATATTTACTTACGGGTAGCCAAGTTCCATGAAATTATTCCATGTCTGCTTTAACACCATTATAATACCCATTTGCATACAGAGATCAATAAGGCATCCACTAGGGTGGCACTACAGGGTAAAAAAAAAGAAGCAAAATGTTAAACAGAAATTAAACTGAGTTTTCAATATTTTAAGCATTTATTAAAGACTAGAAACAGATGTTATTTACTAAAAGGAATTCAAATGTAATTAACTTTTTTTTTTAAAAAAAATACAAACTTATGGGAACATATGCCACTGTGTCATTCTGTTAACCTTTTAAGCCTCTCTGCAGAGGTCGGAGTCAGCTGAAGCCAATGCAGTTTTCCCATCAGTACTTCTAATGTGCTGTGCAAAGGCCACCAAGTTTTTCCATTGATTTCAACAGTTTTTGGGGAGGGTGACTGTGCCTCAAATCAAAGAATGAAGAGAAAATTCCTCCTAGCTGCACAGGCAAACAGTTTATGCCTAAAGGATAGGCCTAATACTGTTAATTGAGTACTGTTTAATGTCTGTCATTTAGTGGACCATGCAAAGCTATTCTCGAAGAACTAAAAAACTCTTAACTGTTGAACAACAGTTCTTGGTGTTTCTTGCTGAGTGCTTTCTTGATTCAACAGTGGTTCTAGACCTTAAAGTTGTGGTGCTGCTTTTGGGAGAGATATTCAGCTAGTACAAATTTAGGTAATTTTTCATCAAGTATTGGAAAAACAAGAAAAGGATGAAAAAATTTCTGCTCTCAAACAGTACTTTGCACAATTGACTTTGCAGATCCAAAGAGTGGAATTCAAGCTGTACTTTTAAATCCTGGGTATTATAGATAAATCGAACAGATGACTGTCATAGAACTGGAATTATTTCTCTCTAACTATTAGGGAGAAAAATTAGTTATGACCTGTAATAAAATGAGGTATGAATTTCTCATACATACTGCATTATCCAGTGCTCAGAACCTGGGTCCCTGCTGAGGTTTCTGTTGACCTCATTCAGCATCGCTTTAGATTAACAGGGTGGCAGATTATTATTTTTTTTAAATTAACTTCTCTGGCATTATTAATAAATCATCATTCTTCGGTTTTTAGGAATCAGTCACATGAGCCAATATAACCTGAGAGAGGTAGGTGCAGTGTTTACGAAGTAGCAGAGTTGTTAAAACCATAGCATCCATAATATATTAATGGTGGTCTGAATATGCCCACAGACACAACTAGACTACATCGTGTTACTGAATGTCTTGGACTTGGCTTCATTCAACAGGTGAATAGAGGGATATTGGAGGGATTTCCGGACATTATGTTCTAAAGCATGTTTCTTATAAGACCTGATACAGATATAGTCAATAAAGTCAAAAGTTTATTTTCTTTTAACATTTCTTTTATTATTAGATGTTTCTCCCTCTATGAAAAGCAAAATAGCAACTACTAATAGTAGCTTCCACTAGAAACTGACCTAACCTCTAACAGCTCACTGTTGCACTTCTGTCACAAACCTGGTTCTCTTTTCCTCCCATTTCTACTCCTTCAGGGAGGTGAGGTTCTTTCCTTGTTCTCTGATCCTTCTGTGAGATGATTCAGCCCAGTAACTCATCAGAAAACCAATTCAGCCAGAAAAGGGAAGTTTACTGCTTATATAAGGAACTGAGTAGGCTCCTCACAGGGCTGGACAAGCCAGAGCCAATGCAGAGGAAGAAGAAGGAGCAAATTTCTGGGAGAGAGTGCAAAGGAAGAGTAGAACTGTCTTCTTTTGGCAGCACCAGCCTTTAGCTCAGCTCAGCCCTGTTCAGATTTTGAAGGGATGTTAAGTGAATTTCTGTCTGTCAATTTATCAAGTATTATTTTCATGAATGAATAGAATTCACTACTTCTTTTCTTTTTGTCTTGTATTTGAATGGCCTCTATTAACCAAAATATTTACATATCCAGAAGTGTTTGAAAATTCTTGTTGGCAGGCATTTTTCACTAATCATTTATCATTTATTTGCAAAGTTGTTTCAATTACTCAACTGTGAAGCAGGACAGAAATCAGGGAATTTGGATGTGCAAAGAGCAGCACTGGAAATTAAACGACTGGCCCAGAAACTGCTGCTTTTCACCTCCAGTAACTGTCAAATGATTTCTGAATTCTGATTGTGTTTGTAAAAAAAAAAAAAAGGGATTGATCCTTAAGTGATTACTCTCCATATTCATTTGGTTTTAGAAACATGGAACATTGTGCCAGTAGCTTGTTTAGCAAGTTCGTTCAGTTGTTTTGGTCAAATTTCATGTACATTTTATGTGTCGGGATTCTTAACTTGTTATTTTATTGTTTTAGCTCCCTGGTCAACAAGGCAAGAAAAGCTGAGAAGAAAGGATTTTTTAGTCAGATTCATATCTAACTTTGATTCAGTCTAAGGATGAAATATTTCCAGTGTAAATATGTGACTAATCCTTAAACCATGTGATAACACTATTCAAATGTGAAGCAAATACTGAAACTGCTAGCATTGAAAAGGGAATATATATGTCAATATGTAGATGGTTTTGTGGCAGACGGTAGTGTCAGTAGTGTGGAGTTAGACAGCAACCGAAAACCCAATAGCACACTTAAAAATGCCTAGACAGAGTTATGTGTCTGCCTCTGCTTGCATTCATGGCATTCGTGGGCAGCAGATAAATCAGTATGCAGTTATCAAACACTCACCTCTTCCAGTCTCCATCGGTTTATCAGCCTTAAGTAGGCACCAGGGTGTCCTGTAAATCTTTAACACAGGAATATATATCAACTATGTTGTGTAAGCAGTCTGTTCACAGTAGTAGAAGCAAGCTCACACTGTTATTTTCATCTGATGTTATCTTAGCATTACTGATATAACTATAAAAGTGTATTTTTACTTCCAGTTTTATTTCAATACTGAATACTCTGCTGTTGCATATCCAGCACATGCAGAACAGAGGGAAAATCTAACTGAAACTGTTCGTGTCAGTTCGGAGAATTGCTTTCAACTGCCAGTCCACTTCCCTACACTATGATATGGGCTGTGATATCTACCTTTCTGTGAAATCAGTAAAAAATTTAGTTTTCATTAAAATTCAATAATATTATTACTATTCTCCCATGTTTTCTCCCAAAATGGTTCCCATATGCAAATAATCCATATTGATGGATTCTTCTAGTCAAGCATTCTCTACTCAAAGGATCTTCTTCTACATTTAGGAGGCTGGCATAAAGACACATACAAACTATAGATATATAATATTCTATGGCAAAAAAACCCCAACTGATAGCTCACAATTAGCTCTTAACAGTCCAAATCATGTAACAGAAGCAGCAAAGAATTCAGGCTGTTGGACTAGGTGACTGTTGTAGGTCCCTTCCAAATGAACTACCCTACCTTACCTTAGCCTAGCCTACCCTTTACTTGTCTGTAAAAATTACACACATAAAGACAGAGTGAAATGACTTGCATGTATAACATTGTGGGATGCATCTGTTCTCAATAGTAAAATTGTTTAGTTAGCATTGAGACCATGTGGTGATAGGAAATGAAAAGTGAGCCAGTTTCTGGGCTTTTGAAGGAAAAATTAAACTGCAGTCTGTTCCACCTTGCTAGTATGGAGTTTGCATTTTGAGATGTGTGATAATATGGTCCATTTTCTTTCATTATAAACAATTTTATTCCTTTTCTCCACTTCCTTTTGCATATGTGAGGGAGCAGACATCAATCCTACCTTCCAAGGAAGAATGCTATATAAAAGGTAGAGCTGTTCAGATTGACAAACTGAAAAAGAAACATTTTCAGAGTGAAGCTGTTCTCCCACTCAGATTCAGTACGAGGCTGCTCTGTGAAGAAAATTATCAGAGTTTCAGAGGTCTAATCAGATCAATAAGTTTTCTTGGCACAAAGACTCCACACACTTATCAGAGCTGGCAGTGTATTTGTAAATTAGTCTGCTGAATTCAACATGTAAGCTGACAGAAGAAATTGTATCCAAACCCAGCACTTGGCAAGTGAGCTTGTAGAGGCTTAGAAATCTATTCTGATATCTGGGTATGTATATTTTTAGTAGACTGTAAGAAAGTGGTGAAGGTGATGTGTGTATTAAACATCCCTCCTGTATTTCATTAGCCTTTCCAGGCTTGGACTCCTCTCATTTCCTTTTCTCTATCTTACCATAATGACATTGCCAGAAAGCACTCCACTACAAGCTACTTAACTGCCTTTTTATCAAAGAAGTCACACTGGAGAAAATCCTCCTTGTAATTCTGTTTCATGGATTTGCCCACAGGTATCAGTGGAGTGCCATTGCATGATTCCCCTTCCTTGTCCCAAGGAACTCACCATAGAAAACTGAGAAAAAAAATACTTTGCAGTGGATGGGCTAAGGCAAATGGAAAAGGGGAAAACATATTCTTCCCTTCAAGTGGGTGCTTAATCTCCATCTAAAGAAATATCAAGACAGAAAGTAACAAAACAATCTCTATTCCAATACACCATTAGCACGTTCTGGAACTACTTCCCAGTTGGCAGAAGCTTGTTATTAGCCAACCATTGCTGTGAACAGAAATAATCAGAGGAGAGGTAGAGATACTAATGGTGATTCTGAGTATCATAATCATAGTACTCATATACTTCTTCCAAAGGAGCCTCCAGGAAAGTACTGGAAGTACAGAAAAAAATGATAGACTAGATTCTCTTTACTTGGAGCTGCTCTCTAACTAGATGCCAGTCTGTGGGCAGGACTAGTTTGACTACAACAAGACTGCTGCAGCTGAAGCCTTGCTCATCAGAGACAATGGTGATGCTCTGGAGGAGCATGGACATGAGTTCTGAAAAAAGTAAAGAAAAAGGCTGAAGAAGGACATCCTGAATGCAGTTTTCCTGCCAGTTCCACTCAGAGTTGATTACACTGATAAAGATCATTCAAACCAAATCACTTCCTTAGGCCATCAGAGTAAAAATCACAAAACAGTCTGAACAAGATCAGAACACCTCAACCCACTGAATTTTCATACAAGTGCTTTCTGCACAGGTTACAAGAAGCAGATACACCTTGATGATAACCTGAGAGAAAGCAATCAAGCTTCAAGGTCTCTAGATCATATTTTACTGTTCCTGGACTGTCACAGGGACAAAGAGGGCATAGCTTGTGCAAATCACATACTTGAAGGTCATATTTCTCAACTGCAACTAGCAGTAATGTTTTCCATGGATACAGGACAGCAAAAATATTGAAAAATTAAAGCACACGAATGAAGATGTTCAGTTTAAGAAGGAACAGAAGAATAAAATGCTGTTTTACACAGATGTGCTTTGAACACATTACCAATGACTTCCCAGATATAGAAAAAAACCTGACAGCTAAAATCAGCTGTTTCTTTTGAGCAGACACCAAAATCTGTCCATCTGGTCCAAAATACTTTACTGCACATTATCAATGTACAGAGGTTTCCAGGAGCTCAATATAATCTCCTCAAACCACCTCTATACATGCCATAATATGGTTTGCTTAATAGGCCTTCATTAAGAGTCTCATTTCAGGCTTCTTGACACTGAAGAGCCCTTGCCAATTGTCAATTATTTTCTGGAAGGAATTCCCATTTCCAGGTCTTCACAAAACCTGGAGGCTGTGAGTGTTCAGTCTGTCTGTAAACTCATACCTGTTCCCCCAAAGTAACAGTATGTTTATGTTCCTACAAGGTAAGGGGTTGGAACAACAACAAAGGTGGATGATTGTTGTCACCACTAACTGAATGGCACTACAGTTGAGTTTATACATGCTTTTATTATAAAATTAAGAAAAACATTAATTCCTATAGATTGCTAATGAATTAGGATTTTTCATATTTATACAGACATTTTGAATATTATCACAGTATATGGCCAAAAAATCAGTACAATATAATTCAATTTTGCATTTAACATTGCTTACCTAAATTTGTCAGGAAAAGAGCAACCTTTTCATACAGCTGTAATAGAGAAGAAGCAACCTCTTAGTTACACGATAACCTCAAAAATATTGAACTGCTTTCTAGGTAGAGTAATTGCTCTTACATGCTAGATCTGACATCCAGATGATTTCTGTGATGTTATGATAATGACAATAAAACTATATAGGAATAATACAGTAATGATACAATTAAATATGGAAAAGTAATATTTTTATAGCTTATGCTCAGCTCTTTTCATCCACAATATATGGAGAAAAAATGCTGTCACTGTCCCTATTTTGCATTTGCAGTGAAAAAGGTGAAGTAACTTTTCCAAAAGCTTAAAGCAGAACAATAGCATGACCATCTTTCTTTTAGTTACTTATGGAACATTTATCTCACAAAAAAAAAAGAAAAAAGAAAAAAAAAGAAAAAACCACTCTAGAAGAGCATGCAATGGTATGTTGGGTAATTTGGGGCTTTTTATTTTGTTTGGGACTTTTCTGGTGCTGAAAGGAAAGACTCTGAGGGGGCAGGATTACTTCAGAGAAAACCCTTAGTTATCCCCACCACCAGACACATTTCTTACTCTGAGCTAGTAGCATTTTTCTAAATCCTAAGTAGTACTTTGTCCATTTAGCAGATACCATGCTCTCAAAATCTGGAGGACTCAGCAAACTTCATAAAGCTTACAAAACTAATCTGGGAGGTTTTCCCAATCTGTATTTGCAAAGGAGTTTTGAACCTATAAAGTATATCACCAACAACATCAGTATTTGTGTAAATTAATACAATGTCTTCCCTTTGCTTTAAATGAGACTGGAGCCTGTTTCCACAAATTGCTAAATGTCCTTAACTCTCACTGATGCCTAGTGGGATACAAACCTCTTCATGTTTCAGGCTTAAGTACTTACTTATCCCTAAAGTGCAGATCAGCAATGTTTCTTTTCATTTGTAGTATCTGTATAAACTTTCTTTATGTACAGTTTATGGATCAAACCACCTGCTTAAGAACTGAAGTCACCTTGAAATCTCTCATCCATGTTAGTAACCAGTTCTTGCTTAGAATAGCTTTTGGAGTAAGTGGTTTTATTTCAAGTAATGAAAAAGGTAGTTTCTTCTGAGTTTAAAAGCTTCTCTGAAGGGCAACTGTAGAAGTGCAAAATGTCTGGGTCATTTATATCCTAATCCCAGCAGGGAGTGTGCTATTTTAAAAATGTACATTGCTCTGCAGAAGGGGGTATCAAAACTGTATTTTGTTGCTATTCCTTCTGGAACAGTAAGATTGTGTTAGAGATGCTGTTAAAAATGTTAGGATCTAATGATCTGCTACTGCAGTTTATCACTACTAGTCCCAAGGGTCTTTGCTTAGGATCATATTCTGTTTAGTGTTCATATTTTCTAATATCACTGGAATTAACAGGTTTTATTAACCCAGGTAAAGCTAGTTATTGTCTTAAGGTCAGGCTGCAGGATTATCTGGAAGACATAACTCCTGAAGGACATTTTGTTTTGTTATGATGGATGTATGAACCTAGTGCTCAGAGCACCCGGTGTTGAATTTCCTTGTGGTCTGGACCTTTCCTCTGGTGCTTTGAGAGGCTGTCAACCTGTATCAGAATCAACGGTAGTTTTCAAGGCTTCCCAGCAGAGAATTCTCTACTGCTATACATATATTAGTCCATTCTCATTTTATTACTATATCTTTGCTTGGTCTTCTGATACTTTTCATAGAATCACAGAATAATAGAATATGATGAGTTTGAAGGGACTCACAAAGATCAAGTCCAACTCCTAGCCCTGTGCAGGACACCTCAGGAAACACACTATGTGCCTGAAAGTGTTGTCTAAATGCTTAAGTCAGTGTTCATGGAAGATTCAACTATCTGAATTGCTTTGGGGGGGTTCTTTTTTTTGGTCCCAAAAGGAATTCGACTGTTGCCCTTTAGTAAACTACATTAATCCATCATGGGAAGTGAGGGATTGTGTTCCTAAATCCTTCTTTTGAAAAGCTCCCGTAGTTTCATATTTTCTGGATCTTTTTTTTTTTTCATGAGCTAATCCAGATCTAAGGCTGTGGTCTTTATTGAATGGTAATGAGTGTAAGGTTTAAGAAATCCATCTTTGCAGTGCTCCACTTATTTGATGTATTTTAGGAAATAAAGCAAAGTTTCTCAAAAGGCACCTTCAAGCACTCTTACACTATTTTAAAAAAATTCTCTAAGCTGTAAAACTCTTTGAGAACCAAATAATTTTCTTTGTGCAACGTTTCTTTGTTGCTGCCTCACTGCATATATAATGACTTCTACAGAGAGCTTGGAAATGGATGTTGTACTGGCATAGATATATTTAGTTTTCTTTTTATTTCTTCTATGCATATTGTGTGCTCTAGGTGGAATAAAGAAAACCTCCAAAAGCTACAGACAGCAAACAATAAATCAAAAAGAACACAAAAGAAGAGCGCCTTCAGTACAAATGCAGACAGAAAAACATCTTCCTCCCCTTCTTTCTGTCCTTTCTCAGCCTATAGTCCCACCTAAGGGAAAACATAGGAAAGCCAACAGTTCTAGATAGACTGCCTTAGTCACTAATCCAGTCTTGCCTATGCCAAAGGGTGAAGTAAAGGCCTACAAAAAAGACTCTTTAAATTTCCTGCCATATAAATGAGGCACTGTTAAAATAAAAATAAAATAACTCAGTATATTTCCTGGAGCAAAGCCTAACTATTTTGCAGAAGATGTTAGCTACTGAGTGGCTAGAGATACCCCACCTTGGCCCCAGTACCTGGATTGTTTGTAGGAGGATCTCTCCTTCCCCCTTAAAATGCATCTTATAACTCCATTTGACAAAAACCTGATAATGAAAGGCCATATGCCTCTTACCAAGAGCAACAAATAGAAGACACACTGATATCAGAGCAAGATACAGGATTACCAGCATCAAAACGGAAGGATGAAATTCATTCCCCAGTTTATGTCTGCTACACTCTTACTGGGACTGTTGCAACATGGAAATTTTATTTTTGTTTTTATCCCAAGTCTCGTTCCCAATCAGTTCACAACAATAACCTGGCCTCAGCCAACCCCCCTGCACTGCACCCAGACCGCACCTGTCGCTGGTGTACCCTGACAAAGGCTATAGACAGCTCGAGAACAAGTCCTGTCTGCTCAAACCTTGTGAAGTTTTCAGTCCAAGAGAGTCATCGGACATAAGGACATTATGTCTGTATATGCATATCCTCACTGGCAAACTACTGCGAAAACTGAAATTGGAATTGTTGAAAATAGTATAAATAAGAATTTAGCTTGTATTTGAAAAATAACATCAAAACACAATTGGAAAGAATACTAGAGAAATGGACTGAAAACTGCAACCATATAAAAGGAAAAAACGAAACCAAGAAGAGGATAAAACAGGGATATGATCATGCCTCCCTAAAATGTTTTTAGAACATTCAAACATGCTTTAGACAATGCTTTGGGTTTGGAATTGTACTTTACATAAACAGGGAATGATATCCATAAACAATAATTCCATGTCTGTCTTAGCAAGACACTCCATTCCTGCTGAAAAAAAGGAACTGAAAGCATTCAGTGGTCTTCAGACTAAACTATCTAGTACTCTCATAGTATGGACATAACTTCGGGTATGCTAATTCTACTCACCACATTTAGTAGCATGATGATGCAAAAGTTGATGCACACTGCAGTCCCTGTAGTTGCAACCTGAGAGTTATTCCTGATTAAAGCCCACTTAAAGGCAGCAAAAGTGCTGACAGTCACAACACGGTAAATAACAATGCCAAAAACAGCAGCAATCACCACACAGATCTAAAGGAAATAAAAATCAGAGAGAAGAACCTGAAAACTTCCAGTAGAACAGGAGTTAGCTTCTCTCTGAAAGTCTGAAAACTAAACCATTGAAATGAAATACTTTAATTCCATTTGATTCCAGAGAAAGGTTACAACATAATGATTATTCTTATTGTGAAGTCCTTTTTACTTCTCATAATGAAAAATATCTTTGAAATCATATCAAAATAATTTTTAGTTTTAAACATTTTCTTGAAAATGTTTCTCTTCCTTAGCATTAATGTAGGAAATAGTGTTGCCTGCTCCGGGAATTAGAAGCTTTCCTTATGTGCACATGATGTGCAAAGGCTAGTCTCAAGTTTAATGGTATCATATTTGGGATGGATTTTGTGCTTTGATAGACTTCGCGCTTACCGGAAAAAATGTCTCCATTTGTAAGCACTGCCTCAACAACAACCTGCCAAGCTACCCTAGCCAGCTGTTTCTTCTTACAGTTCTGGAAGGTTTCTATCTAGAGAAGATAACAAGTTAAATTGCTTTTTTAATTTCTTCTCTGATGAAATTTTCAGCAAATAAGTGAAGCAGTTACAATGAGAAAGGCATGAAACTGAGGCGACCTGCTAAATGTCTTGATGTTCCTTATGCAACAGCTGAGCACTAAATGAAAACTGCTTTCTGTTGCGACCAATTTATGTCACAATTTAGCAAGTCACCTAAAGGACAAACTGGGCATCACAAGAGTGACTCCTCTCACAGGTCCTTTGACAAGGACCCATTAGCCACCTTATTAGACAAGTGAAAAGAATTTTGTCAGTAGAAGATAGAAAATTATTTTCACAAGTGGCGTATTGCGAGGTTGTGCAAAGACAACTTAAATTGATCAAAACTGAAATATCTCTAAGTCAATTAAATGGGCAAAATTACTTGGAAAACATTGAAAGCTAATCCAGTTGGTTTCATGTTTTCACATTCATTACAAAATTGGTTGACATAATCTCAATGCAGAAATAAAAGTGTGTGTGAATGTGAAGGATTGTCTCTGGATTCCCTGCACAATATTTAAAGGAAGAAGGACCACTTTCCTTTTCCATAATGGGGAATTACAAGCCTGGTTCAAGCTGTATTAGTAACTGCATTGTGAGAGTCAATGCTGAGAAATGTTGAGAACTGTTCTAACTTGAAGTTTTGGTACGTGTATATCTCCAGCGCTTATAGCTGTAATTTTAAAGGAATATTTTTATCTAAATGGTTGAAAATGTAGAGTTTTTCTAACTCACTGAAATCCCATGCTATGCCAACAATAAAAACTACCTTCAGTGAAAATAATTTTTGTCCTGTTTCAAGGGCTGTTATGAGGACAATAATTTGTGGTGCCTGCAATTCAGAGCAAGGCTACTCTCTCTGGCACTTTGAGCAAGACCTATAACTAGGCTAAGAAGATTAATGACTGAGTTTGCAAAGGGTAGAGAGTAAAATACTGACCCCCTTCAAGAAAAAAACATAGAGAAAATATGCAGAACATCACAGGTGTAGTATCAACTCTGAAGAGAGACTGCAGTCCTGCTTACGTGTGTCTTCAAGGGCTGAGTCAGTGTCCATCTACCTGACATACCAGAGCACAGTTCATCTCAATAATCCATCTTTCTTGACCAAGATTGTTTTGCACTATTTTGAAGCCATCAGTTTCCTTCAAGTCCTCTGCCCTGTTGCTGGGCTAGCTCACCTACCTGGCTGTCCACAGCTCCAGAGGATGTACACATCTATCATGTCCTAGACTCCTGGAAAAGCCCTAGTAAATTCTGTGATGGTCTGCACTGATGCTAGCTGTGTTTTCAAGGCCAGTACGACCATGACCATTTTCATTTGCATAACAGCCCATAATGACTTCACTGAAGTTAGAGAATGGGGGCATTTCAGCAGAAATACATGCAGCATTCTGTTAAGAGACATTTTGTTGCTGCATTTGGTTTTGTACTTTGTAAAGGGGAGAAATGTCTCATTTTAGTCACGGAACATTGGTCTCCCCATTTCAGTTGCACTAGGAATATGAACTCTCTTGACTCCTCAATACACTGAAAAACTAGGACATATTAACGCCATTAGGCACTCTAGGCCTCTCTGTGAGGTTTACAAGGAACAGCTGCCTCTTCTATGGCATCTTTCCCCATAACTCTGTGCTGTCTTCATGGGGAAGGCAACTACTCAGCTAACTCAGTCAGCTGAAGTTGGTGCCTAAATGTGATAGAATCACTATTCTGGCATGTGTGTCACTACATATAGTCTTACAGGTATAGCCTTGAAGGGAGGACTTAACTATCTGTGAGACTTAGTGAAGACTGAACTAGTGTAGGACTTTATAGAAACTTGAGTTATTTGCTATGTAGATTTTCAACCTGCAGCAAGAATGCCAGAGCTTATTTCATTTTCAAGCAGTCATATCCAATATTTACATATTTTATCAGCAGAGACAATGCTACTTTGTACTTTTTCAAGTGGTAAATAAATAAAAGTTCTCAAACCATAAAAAATATTCCAGATGCAGAAACGATGAGTCTGCTGCATTTATCTGCAAAGGCTTGATAAGGCTCTGGCTTCCCAGATATGGGGTTCATTCGTTCTTTCTTGGAGTATTTGGCTTCAAACTGCGGACGTATTTCCTCCTAAAGAACAGAGAGACAATGTTCACATACAGCACAGCTGGGAAAAACTCTGTATGAACCTTTAAATCTTTTATCAGATCACTGCTATTGGGAATTATATCTTTGAATTCATCAGCTGGCATAGCTACTATAAAAACTGAGCTGGGAAGTCAGGTCTCCTTCATGAGAACTGGAATAAATCACTGTACCCATTAAAGTAAGTATTAGAAGTATTTAGTAAAATCCCCGATAAGCAACTCCTCTTAACAACACTCAAATTATGTGGCTGCAAAACAAATAATTTTAAAGTTGATACTACAGAATTTTCCAGCCTGACATTATCATGCTGATACTGGAATTTTATAAAAAAGCAAATCCCCCCCGCCCTCATCCCAAACAAAAAAACTAACCTAATTTTTTCAAACTGAATTGCTGTTTGTTAGGTATTTGGTTACCTTTCCAATACCAGCAAAATCTTCTTAGCATTTGAAGGAGAATCCATGCCATCTAATGCTGCTCAGTTGCTTCCTAACTTGGACAACATTATTAGCAGGAACAACTTTCAGCAGCAGAAATGCCAAACCTTGTTTTGCCATTAAAAACCCTCTTCTGAAGTGAAACCTGGGGATTATTTGGGAAGAAGCTTGGTTATATCTGTTTACAGCATTGTCAGAAGACAGAGTTCACCCTGAGTGCAGGTAAAACCTCATGGTTTTCAGCTGCAGTAGGGCTACCCTAACATGTGGAGGTTCACATAGAGCCACGTGTCCTGTGCCACTTCATCCAAGTCTGACATACAGGACACTGTCAAAGATGAGAGAAAGCATCAGGCTGTGAGGATGGGCACTCACAACTGCTGGCAGACATTAGATCAATGTTTATAGTGCTCTGCTGTATACTGGACAACTGGTCCATGGTACAGCTTCTTACAAGGGAGCAAACAAGAATCCAGCTTACAAATTTCCGTTGCTTTCAACCCTTCAACTGCATTTAACTGAACTCTGACTGACTAAAGTTGTAAACATCCAAACCTTAAATGACTGCACTGAAATAGGTGAATGTTAACTGCTCACACAAGTCTTTAGAATGTGAATAAAAGCAAGATATCCTAAGAGCATACATCCTTTTTATAAAATTCCCCTGGAGAAGATAAAAAAATAGAAGTCTTGTCTTATTCTCCTTCTCCCAGGTTTTGAAAACACTTAATCAGCAACAGTTAAATTCCAAATTCACACAGCAATGAATTATAAACATGTTTTTAACATGTTATAAAAACAATTTAAAAGCCATGCATGCCTAGCTGCAATGCCTGTGTTACTAATTTTGTGCTTGCGAGAACCAGTCCTACATAGGCTATACACAAAGGCTAAGTATGTTTCTGTGGAGGCAGAATAACACCTTGCTCTTATTCTCTCTTGCTTAAGCTGTTCCTGCCGTATCAGAGCCACAGGCAGCTAAGCAGACCATAATCTGGCAAAATGAACAACGTAAGTAGTATTCCTGTGTGCCCAGGGGCATACAAAAGGACAGACTGTGATAGCATTGAAGCAGGGTGCTCGAGAATTGCACCTGTAGATTGTGCAAGGGCTCTGCCAGCTAGCTTACTGAGTCATGGACAAGAAACCTTTACTTCTCTGCAACTCTCCCTGAGCCAAGGTTTGATTATCTTTTACAATTTGCACTATAGGGAAGTCCTTATCATATCAACGTCCTACAATATCCTGTCAATTCAGATAATGTAAATGCTATTTTTACAGATATTCTTCACAAAAAATGAAGCTCTGCCATGAACATTTGTACCTCTTTTTCTCAGTTTAAACGAAAACTAAGATGTCTCTCTGGACTAGGAAGGGGGTCTCTTCCCAAAAACCAACATAACCTCTGAAATTAAGAGACTTTAATCAGAAAATGTATAGAAAAGGATAACAGTTCTTTACTACAAATATATATATATATCCAAAACCAGAACAGAACAAACAGCAACACCGTAACCGAAACTTTCAAACAAATCAAGTTCTCTCTCTGCCTCTTCGGTGCAGTTACATTTACAGACAGTGGGAGGCGATGCTGTGCCTCAGGAGGCAGTGGCCACAAAAGTCACTCACAGGCTTCCGCAAGGCACAGACGGTGACCAGGGAGAGGTGGTGGTTCTGAAAAACTCACATGGAAATGTCAGCCACAGGGATGGGTTGAAACCTTTCCCATGGGCAGTGCAAACACCCTCTCCCTGTCCTTTGTCCGAAAGCACTGAGGGTGGATAGGAGATTAGCAACTCCTCTACAGGTGGTGTTGGCCCTCAAGGAGTCTGTAGCAAATCCTGGAAGCAGTGACTGCTCTCTCCAGAAAAAATGGCACAAGGTGCTTGGAGTTGGGGGGGGGCAAGCCAGGGGAGCTCCCTCCAAGTGTTTTCACCAGCCCAGCAAATGGTGGCTGACACTCATAGCAGCTGGAGAAGTGTGGCAAAACTTGGAAAAACCCTCTCTTCCCCTGCCCAACCTCTCCCACCCTCTCCCCAGCCATTAGGTTGGAATGCAAAACTATCAACCATCCCCTTGTTAATTGGTTCTGGGAGCAGGTAGTGTGGGGGCTCGACTTCAGCTCCCAAATCTCTGTGTTGGCAAGGGAGAGAAAAAATCCATGAAAGATTTTGAAACTATAATACTCTTTAGTTACACTCAGCAATACTTGAGGCTGAAAGTAAGCAGGACTGCATCTGGCTGAGGTTAACAATACAAAGAAAGTTGACATCGAAGAGAAAGAAAAAAGTATGCTATAAATAGCAACAGAAGCCAAATTGGGAGTGCCAGGAACTGCATCTTGTGGATGCCCACCCAAGACCCAGCTGCTCTCCATGTCTCCCACCTTGCACCTGACTTACAGGAAGAGGAAATCTAGATCTGTAGGGTTGAAAGAGCCAGAACACATTCAGTCCATGTTTCCAGACTGAGGGACGTGGACACTGCAGGGGCTGCTTGCTGCATGGCTTCCTTGGGTGAAAATCTAAAGCAGTGAGGAATTCATAAGGTTGGATATCTGAATAAATGTAATTCTCCTTTCCTCTTGTTTCATGTATTTGTCTCTTAATTTAGAACAGGAAAGAGATAAAGTGATAGGAAGCCTTACAACTTTTTTTTTCAGTCTATTGTTGGTAGGAATGAATAAATTTCACTCTGTAGCAAAACGCTGCTTTTCAATTTGACAAGGAAAATTAAAGCAAGCAAAAGCTAGACACATACTGTTAATAAAATACCTATCTTCATTATGAGAAGCTTGTGATTTAAAATGGTAATTAGAAGTCTTTAACTGATTTTTGAAATAACAAATAAAAGCAATCAGCTGATTTTGTCTTGTGATAACTGAATGAAATGTAGATAGGAAATTTAATTAGCAGTGATTTTATTAGAAAGTAGCACTTTTAGGAGTAATATTTTCACTTTATGGAGACAAAATTCTCATTAACTCCTCATTGATGTACTACTTCACCACCAAGCTCCACAGGATGTGCCTTTTTTCCACCAACATAAACCAGACTGTTTTCCTTCCTTCCTCCTTCTCAAATATGGATAATTCCAAGTTTTTACTCATAGGTGAAACCGTACTTATTTCTGGAGTATCAAATAAGGATTAATGCGCTCTGCCTTAGACAAGATCTCTGTGCTCTAGAAGAGCTACTCTAAATTTCTTTCTGAAACACATACTTTTTTTTTTTCCATGAGTTTTCTAATCTTTCAACCGGTGACTTCTTGAAATAGTCTTATCCCTCCTAGTCTGAGGATATATTGTTCTCCGTATCCCAGAGGTAGAAAACAGATGTATAGACTGAAAATGTGAATCTTGATCACTGGTATAATGATAGCACCCCAAGAAGTCAGTCTTCATGGAAAGCTTGCAGTTTGCAAGTAATTCTGCTTGCAGCTGACTTCGAAGGACTTTGAACGACAGAGCACTTCATCTGGGAAACCTGCTTCCAAACCGTGACCTTCTCAGAGGCAAAGTCCTTCGAAGACCACAGTGCCAATGGAAAAGTCCAGCATTTTATACTCAAGAGGAGGAGCCAGTGGTCTGTAGAGCTGACCTTAAAGCAAGGACCTGAGTTGTGCAGCAGGCATGGACACTGGCAACTGTAGCATCTTCAGGGAAGACACCTCTGGGGAGCACTCAGCTCCTACTCTTGGGATCCCACTGATTGCTGAACAAAGGAGGAACTGATGTCTCAAATACCGATGAGATACTGATGTTCTGATGACTCATTACACATACTGAGAAGCAGCTGCTGGGTTCCTATTAGCATCTTTAACCTCTAGTTTGAGAGAGAAAGATACCATCTGGCACACGGCTCCTGAAAAGACTGCTGCCTCCTGCTGTAGAGACTTATAAAACTCCCTCTACAACTATAAGGAGGTGCTAAATAGCTCTGGAGCAGGTACCATCACCACCACTCCTGATGAAGGTCTTGTTGACAGAGCTTACTGGAAGAACTCTGGTGTAAGAATAAAAGATCAGCAGGGAGCAGGTATCCTGAAAATTACCAACATGCAAATGTCATCCTGTAGGCCAAACTGAAATAAGCTGCCAGAGGAAGATATGCATCTCTTATAAAAATAATGTTATTTGATAGGCATAATAAAATAAACACAGCATCTTTCTACAAGGACAGTTTCAACTGCTAGAAACTCTTTCAGGCTTTTGGCTGGTGGAGGAAAAATCTAGCAACTGTACTGTCTTCTTTCAATGTTTATTCCAGGTAAAGTCTTAGTTGCATAGACATTATAATGCTCTTCCAGAAAAGCTTAGATACCAGAGAGTGAATCATGGGGATGCTTTCCTCAAGGCTCTGTAGCACGGCATGGACTTTCTGTAGCAGCATCAAGGTTATACATGGAATTTGGGCATGTGCATATAGAGAAGAGGGAAACAGAATGGGAAGTGGTCCTGAATGGGACTGAAGCTGTTGTGCTCACATCCAAGTAAAAGACCCCTCCAAGCATTACCATAGCAGCCAGAAATCCTTTAGTAGTATTACATAAAATGGTAATAACAAAACCAAGTGAAGAAGCGAACAAAAAATCCACATCACTTAAGGGCAACCTTCCCAGGAAATTCAGTATTTGTAAATGAACTGATTATAGAAGATTCAGGAGGATGGCTTTATAAATCAGCATAATACAAATTCAGGTAGGTTAAATGGGCAAAGGTCAAGACATATAACATCCTAAACTATATACATCTTCAAAAACAGGCTTCCAGGGAAAAACATAAAAAAGGTCTCATACTGTACTTTTGTATTTTCACAGTTTAAAGGCTCCTTCTCATTCCAGGGACACAGACGGAACTACAACCATCACTTGGAAATTGCAATTTGGTACAGCCATCTTTTGCTTTACATGTCAGCAGCAGCAGTGGCTTTTTTTGCAATTAGCCATTAGGGAACATGATCCCTGCAGATGAATCCTGACCACTAAACCTCAGGCAGGACTGTCTCAGTGTGGTCTCTCAGTGACTTGCCAGCATTGGCAAGAGCAGGCTGCTAATATCAGGAGAGCTGAATCAGTATTAGAGTATTTCCCAAATATATAACAATTATCCTGAGGTCTTATCAAGAACTGACTGAATATGTGCACAAATAATGATGTTCTTGTTGCTATAAAGAAATCAATTTCCAGGTGGTAAGTTATTTCATGTTATGTTCTTGGATTATTTTCTTAGTCATTAAACATTAAAAAAAATCCTACCAGCAAATGAGCAATTTTACTGTTGCATAGCCTCACTGAATCACATTGCCTGATAGAGACAAAAATCCTGTAACTCAAAGGTCTGTTCCTCTGCTGGCAAGATTAATATAAAAGAAATTCTTCCACAAAAGCAGGAATATAGAAGTTCAACTGCATTCAGACAACTACAGCAGCCTCTTACCATCTCTCCAAGAGCTTCAGGACAGTCTCTACAGAGGAAGGAAAGCAGACTTTGTGGACATCTGTAGTCCAAATCTTACTCCAGGAGCACTTTTTCTGCCATACCCATCTTGCTTTTGTCCTGCATCATAAAACCTAGTTCTGCTTAGACCTCAGTTCTCAGTCCCAAGAACAGGTTGTTTCTTTCTGGTAACCACCATAGGAAAAGGCTAAGGTTATTTTTTGCTGTTTAAGTTCCTAAATGGATTTCCTCTACCAATGCAGGATGAATTAAGTCCTTCAATTGATTCATCTCCCTCTGTCTCCTCACAGCACTTAGATAACCAGCACCTGAATATTCAGAAGTTGGTACAAGCCTCAAAGGGCTTTCTCTCCATCAGTACTCCTAGTGACCATTTAAAAGAATAAATACAGACTCATTTGCCAAAATTCATGGTTCCCTGGGCTATCAAGAATTTCCTTGGATTAAACAGCAAAATTTGTTAGCTTTCAAAACAAAAATGCATCTCCTACAAAGTGTATTTCCCCCCCTGAAATATCTCAAATTAATTTAGATTTACAAAGGTGTAAAAAGAGAAGACAGTTTGGCCTAGAAAAAGTTTCTTCACAGTCCAAAAGGAAACATCTGAGGAGAAAAATGCTTATTCCATAATTTATAAAGATTTGAAGAATGAATTGAAAATAAATCCAAAATAAACCCATAATTTTTTAACCAAATATTTTTGTATTAAAGATGGAGTACACTTTTTTTATACAAACCTCTTCTTCTTCCCAGTCTATCAAGTCCCAGTCATATGCAATTACTGCTCGCCTTCTTTTCCAAAACTCCAGAAAAACAGTAGCTGGAGCAAGTAGAAAAAAGGTAGAAAATTGGTTTTAAGTCAAGAAAATGTTAATGAATGTCACAGAACTGCTGAATGAAGCTGTTACACTATTTAAATTTCTGTGCATAAATGTGTTCCTTTGAACAGCAAATCACGCTGATGATCAAAACTGCTTTCAAAAAGCATTGCTTTCTAAGGTTCAGTTTACTTGCATCAACTATGATTGAGGCTTTAGAAATTTCATTTAGTGTTAAATGAGAATGTTTAATTTCTAACCAACCAAGGGAGGGCTCTGAAAGAACAAAATTGTTCCTGTGAGTCACCACTACTCATTATAGCAGATTTCTGATGAAGTGAAAGATAAAGTAGTAACTTTCCTTCTTGGAAGACCATTTACAATACACAGAAACCAGAACCTGGAGGAAGCACGTTCCAGTGCATGTGCAAATCTGTAGAGTACTACTGAGCAAATGGGAACTTCTGTTTTACACCTTTCTAATCCAGACCCTTTTTTTACACTGCATAAATTCATATATGTGGTATGGCATTAACATCTGATAATTAAAACATTGTGCTGTACAGTCTGTGTTGATTGAGTTCAAGATAGAGTAACAGGCCTGCATATGACTGCTGTGGGAAGATGACTGGGAGTAAAATTAGGGAACTGGGAAACTTTATTCACATACTAACAGAAGTAAGAATGGGACAGAAATATAGGATGAAATGCAATTGCTACTTCCTGAATAGAATGTGGTCAGCGTGCCTGAAACCTATACCATGATGACTCCTCACACACACACAACCTGCAACCTTAAGCACATGCTAAAGGGGATGGAATGGAAGGTGGAGTGGCATGGAGACACTGCAGCCAGGCTCTGATGCAATTCTTGCAGGAAGAGGATCTCAGTGGTTCCCTGTAGCTGATAAACCATATAGCTGTCAGCCAAGCAGAAGATGTCTTGCTGCTGAACAAGTAACTGTGGCAAAATCACTCTCTTCGGATGAACTTACTTCATTATAATCTAACTGTAATACTAACACACACCTCTTTCTCAAAGTTACCCACCTCCAAGGTACAAACATCCCTCACTGAGGGGTGGTCTATACTTTACCTACTGTATCTTCAAAACAGAAGTGAGAGGATTTTACACCAATAAGTAACAAAGGTATGTATCACTAGAGTCACTTCAGTTACACCTAAATGTAAAGAAATAGTATAAAAGTAAGTTCAGAATTGGGAAAAGTTAGAGAAGACTCTATTGTAACTTCTGGGATTAGTTGATGCTCTGACCCTGTCTCCTCCCTCACAGAGGTAAGAACATTTTATGCTGAGTGACCATCTCTAGCTTTCATTGGTGATTACAGCTTGTCTATATATTGCTTTGAGTCGGTTTTTGCAGTCAGATACTATCACCGTCAGTCTTCAAACCTTAACCTGTCACAAGTTTCTATTATCAGTGTGTATATTAATAAAGAGCATTATTCCTAAACTGTTAGTGTGGGTCCTTCAAGGATGCTAGAAGTTGCCAGCAGTGGGACTAAAACTGTGAAGATCTAGGAGGGGGTCTCTCTTAGGCTTTTGGCGTGTGTCCCTGAACAAGTTAGTTAAACCATCCTCTGATCCAGTGGGCTGGTCAGTGGAGAGTCCCCATAGCAGGACGTTGACAGACTGATCAGGCACAAAGGTCTTGGCTTTCCTGGAGCACGGAGGTACCAGTCAAACACAGAGGATTTGAGGAAATCCCCTCTTTCAGATAACATGTTCATGAGGCAGCACAGTATCAGCTGTCGCAGTGTTGCAATAGTCTGGCAATATGTTTCACATCCAGTCCTAAAATCATCTCCTGAATAGTCTGTCTGCTCTGCTGCAGCATATTGATAAAAATGTGACCTGATACTAAGCATTGGCACCAGTTTGGCAAAAGTGAATTTTTAGCCAGTAAGAATTAGGTTTTATTGTACTAGCCAATGCAGCTAAGGTATGCTTAGAAAACAAACACTACGAGCAGATAAGGTAATATATCAAAAGCATGTTTAAGGAGGCAGATATCTGAGTTGAAGGCATTTTCATATATCATGTCATTCTTTTTTCTGAAAGCTGGAGTTATGTTATACCAGGTCACAGATTTCACAGAATACTCTGAGTTGCAAGGGACACACAAGGATCATTGAGTCCAACTGCGATGTGAATGACCCATACAGGGACCAAGTCCACAATCTCAGTATTATTAGTACCATGATCTAACCAACTACCCAGCTGCTTTAATTTAATCTAATCAAATTAATGGGCCTAATGTTTTTATACTTTTTTTGTAATAATTGCAGTATGATTGGTTGCCATCAGCAAAATTAGTAAGTGCTAATATGGCTGCAGTGCTGTTGAACCATGATTCATTCCTTGACGTTTTTTCTGGGAGAGCTGCTTCTCTTCTATTAGCTCATGTTGAATTATTTTGTACAGGCTAAACAGGTAGTCTTGCACTTTCTGGAGACCTGGGGGAAAGAAGCCTGATTACTACCACTCTGTTTCCATACCAAAAAGCAGCTGGTAGCAGGACTCCAGTGGGTGTATGAGTCCCAGGCATGAACCTCTCAGATAGGTCAATACTTCTTTTCTTTCTTGTTTTTCACACACTTGGAGTGAGGAATCTGTACATATATTTAGCATATTTAGTATCTGTCAGAATAAGTATGTGCCGTTCCTGAAGCTTCTTTAGAAAGCTATTCTCTAATTGTTAAGTAGCAAATAGGGTGATCTATGTAGCGCTGTTTTAGCTTTCACTGTTACACTTTTCTCCCTCTATCCAGGTCAGTATGCCAGGTATTTTAAAATGTGCTGTAAATAACCATCTTTGATTGATTCAGTGAGCTACTGAGGTCTTCTAAAAGGTACTGCATTTTGAAATTTCTCTGCTTGTTTTCTGGTCAAGTAATTACTCATTCCCTATACAAACTTGAGCATTCTTTTTTGGCTTTGACACTCAGGCCACAGTTGTCCTTATTGTTTCTCTATTTTCCAGGTGGTGTGGTTAAACCAGATGCTGAGTATTCTCAAGAAGTCCTGCTTGGAATTTTGAATTTCTCATTCGCCTTAGCTCCCAAATCTTTCGCTAGCTTTTTCTGTATTGTGCTTGTCCTACTTCAGAGCTCAACCTTGCAGCTGAGTCCTCAATATCCACTTGTAAAAACAGCTGTCTTAACATCCTTTCCTCAGATGCTTTTGTAATAAGCTGTGATGTTATCTAGTAATGCAAATGGCCTCTTGCAGCAAATAGCTTTATCCTGACCTTCTCCCAGAAATCCTCTCCCTATTGTATTTCAGAACACCATTTAATATTTCCATCCTGACTCCCTGAATATATTCTATATAGCAGGAGTATTGCTGAAGAGTATCGTTAAATTCTATCTCCTCAGAGAGCAGATCAATGTGAACATTTTATGCTAGAGGCAAGGTTTGTAAGAAAGTAATATCTTTTATTAAACTAACTGATACATTTAGAAAAATTGTTTTATGTTGGCATTTCTTATTGCTTGAAAAAAAATGTTAAATTCTTCATTCCAGGCCTTTTTTTGCTCTCCTAACTTTGCGTTTCAGCAAGTGTTCTAAAGCTACTTCCTTTATCAAAGGAAACGTGCTTCTAGCTAGACAAGAAGAAATTTCAAAAACGATTTTTCTTGTGTCACTTAGATCTCCAAAGACAGGCAGAGGCAGAGAAACTACTGCCATCTTTCCTTGTCTCTAGCAATGCATTAGAAATGACAAATTGCTGGACTTTCCTGTTGAACAGTTACAGAACTTTGCTACTGCACTTCAGGAAACATCTGGACAGTAACATCTTTGCAATAGGTTTCCCCACTATCTTAATTGGAAAAGCAAAAGCTACAATTCCATCTGGCTTTACAAAAACATGCTGAGAGTCAACTGAGTATCAAATTGACTCAGTTTTTAAAATCATAATTACTTTTCACTGCACTTTAATTGTTAACATTTATTTTGAATTAATTTACTCCTTTCATTTTCTGTCTTTAGTAATACTCTAATTTAGACAGTAAAAAGAGAGGAATTTTTCCTAGAAATGGGACCTACCTTTTCATCAAGCCCAACATACCTCAAGGCATACATAAAGGACAAAGTGGAGGTGTTTCCCCAGCACAGAAGAACAAAAAAGCTATTGCTTCCCTCTTTTTGAAAGCTTTGAACATATGAAAAACACCACCGAGACTAGACATTTGGAAAAGAAAAATTTTTTTTCCATCTTCTGAGATAATGACATCTCAGTGAGCATCAAAGACAAACTGTTCAGCAATAAAAAATAAAAACCAAAGTATTAGTCTTTATAGTGACTTACTTTTTCCTATGACCCACAGAGATTTATAGCCTCAATCTGTCTGAAAGAGTATTTCTTTTCAACGGAACCTCGAATATAGAAAATCTTATACAAACTACCAATGAATTCCTTAAGTGTACTGAAGGAAGACCACATTTTGTCCTTTGCTTCATCATTTTAAAATGAAAGTTGTTTAAGTCATATGGCTTTCAGATATCCTTTAGTAAGAATCATATTTTTTTTCCTACTGCACCAATTAATTTTACCCCTTATATAGAACTTTGCTTACACAGGACAAAAATCAAATAAGTGAGATGATCAGTCAATATATATTTTGAAGAAAAGTGTGTTTCTTTTCCAGTGTCTCCTGGTGCACTTGACAATTCAGCCTTACTTTGATGGGACTCACATATCCCACAATAAAGCATTATAAAAGATGGGTCCCTGTGCTCCTTCAGAGTCCCACAGTCAGGCTCATTGCCAGTCCAAAAATTAAGCAGCCCCTGCTGGTATTTGTCATGGTAATTCCTCTCCCTAACCAGGCCACAGCAGTTTGCTCATCATTTGGAGAAGAATTTTATTTATATTTAAAATGTTAGCAAACCACTTTGTCCATCAATCAAAGATGTCTCCAGAGTAAAAGGAGAAAAGCACCAGACAGATCACCTCTGCATGGAAAGACCAATCTGATCACATCTGGTTTTGAACCCCCCAAGCGAATGGCTGAGGCTTCTTCCTCAAGATGGGAGCTCACCAGTGGATATAAAGATGGTGAAGAAAGTACTTTAGATATTAATAAGACAGTGTCTAAACTCTGGTTAAAGAGATAACACTATTCTAGCTGCCTTTTCTGCTTTCATTCTCTTTATATAAAAGCACCGCCATCATTATTTTACATGTTATTGTCTATCAAACTGGATCATCTGGAAGGCAGAACTTTTCAGACAGTATTTCATGCACTTGCTTGTTGTTTCATGCTGACAGAAGAAACATTTCCACAATCAAACTGGTATCACTGTTTCTTCTCTTCCCCTATGGTTTACTGCAATGATGGCAATGCCTGCAGATGCCAATATGCCTACTGCAGACTGAAAACCCATTTAACAGAGGCAGTAAGAGACCTCTCAAATATAGTACCAGAAAATCCATGGCAAGAGTGACTTTCCTTATTCTAATGCTGCTTCACATGACAAGCCCTATCTGCATGGAAAATATCTGCACAATCTCACTGTTGCCTTTGCAAGGTCTTCTTTGAGAAACTAAAATTTGGGTGGAGCCATAGGATTGCCCTATTCCCCAAATCATACCCTACACTCACATCTCCTTCCTATTGCTGCCCCCACCTCCCTCTTGGTGGCAAGCTCACAAGTTTAGTGTAAGCCAACAAAAGTCACAGGGAAAGCTCTCACTCCCAGCTGCTTTCCTGTAGTCCCTCCACCAGTAGCCAAATCATCCAGAGGGCAGCTTTTAGTGTATTTTTTTCTTATCTCACTGTGGACTTCGGTTCTATAGATGCACAGATGGGCAGTGCATTTCCCATTTCTGGCAGGCTGGTGTGGAGATATTCTCAGAGGGAATTAAGTCAGGGAGTCTGACAGTGATGCTGAAAGAGGGGGATGAAGGAGAGGGTAACCAGAGTGAGACAGGAAAGAAGAGGACTTACAACATTTTGTAGGCAGACATGTTCAGCTTCCTCATTTTTTCCTAAGGCAGAGACCATAAGGCAGGACCAGGCATGGTTACCTGAGTGAGGGATTCCCCTCACCTAGAGGTATTTTTCCTACAGGTCTGGGTTTGGGTAGTGCTAAGACACAGATGCCATGCTGTGAGCACAGCTGCTTTCTTAAGAGAAGTGTTATTGTTAAGGGGGAACAAAAGCATTGGTGCAAAAAGCTGCACTCCAAAGACATGCTCACCAGCAGTTAGGGACAGTGACATAAATGGTCAGCAGTGGAACCTATCAATTCTTCTTGTTGAAATGGAAGTCCCTGCCTGTACACTACCTTGGAAATTCTCAACTTTGGTGAGCACATAGAAAAGGAGTATGGAAAGGCTGAGTAAACATCTAAAAAAAAATCTTTAAGTCTTCAAAATTTTTGGTGCTTCTCAGCTCTGGTGTAGCGTTAAAACAAAGCTGAAATATCAACCAGAAACATAAAATCTGTATGATCTGTGGATTTTTTTCTAAATGCAATTTGTGATATTTTAATATTGTCAATATTATATGAAATGACATGAGTAGGCTTGATTGGTTTATGACCTAACTTAATTGGTTAACTTAGACAAAACCAGAGTTTTAGAGACTGGAACTGAGACAGACTGGTGGGCTAATGTATGTTGTCCCGGTGGCTCTCATATTGCCTCCTTGTGGTTCAGTAAAGAGATACGCAGTTTAAAATGCAGATTGTAAGAATTATGTGGACACCTTTCCAAAGCAGTTGGAGATGTGTAAGTAAGAAAGGAGAACAATGGCTAAATCAGGATAGCTCAAGCACCTGAAGCTGTGAGATGGATGCCATTTTTGAGTCACCTCACTGAGCCATTTTCTAAAGTCATTAACCTTCTCTCAGAATGGCATGGTAGAAGCTGGACATGCTTAGGGCAAATTGTACTGTCAGAAATCACTGTTTCCTCTTGCCTTCAATTCTGCCTACATGACCATAGTAGGAAAAATAGTTAAGCCAGAAACAGAACTGTTCTATGGGCAAAATTCAGCCTCCATGGAAACAGTTAGACCACTCTTGGACCAATTTGCCATTCAATTAAATCTTCCATTTATTTCATCTGAGTTTTGATTTAACTGTGACCAACTAACACATATTTAAGCTTTATTAACTTTCTGCTAAGTGGGGAAAAAATACATTATTTCATTTTAATACTGACACTAAACTGAGCTGCCCTAAGCTAAGAGAAGCCCTGAACAGTAATAGAGAAAAGGCTTCAGTACCAATGGATTTAAAAACAGTTGGAAATTCCTGAAAAATGTAATATAGATATAATCTACATAGACACTACATACTGCATTCATGTTTTTATTTTAATTAGAATTATTACATAAAAATCTGATTCAATCAATTCCATCTTCCATTTGCAGAAACAGAAAATACTCAACCTATGTTGTTTTTCTCAGTGCCTGAAGAAAGTGTAGTGGAAAATAAAAAGGTCTATGCTGCATCACAATCTTCAAGAAATACATGGTGCAATTACTTAGTATCAAAGTGAAAACTTACCCCACACTGCCATGAAAACAGCAAAAAAAACAGTAGCTCCATTGTCAAAAAGGTGGGTGACCTGAGGGATATATTAACAGTGCGATCAATTTGTGATATTAAGCCTTTGTTTTCTAGTTTCACCTAATAGAATTAATGTGATCATGAGTGTTGCTGGTCTGACAATCCTGAGGATCCTTCCCTTGACATGTGAAATACATCTGTCAATTGACAGGACTATTTGCCAGCCTGGCCTGGGACTGACTGCTGCCAGTACCAGATATGAGCATCATTTCAGACCCTATGCATTCATCCAACAGAAGATGGATCAGAAGGTGAAAATTGATGTCAAGGACACCACAGCACATGCATCTAGGACGTGACCTGTAAGACTGCTGAATCTCTAAGTGTAAATTGCATTCAAGTGTCTTACAAGCCAAACTAAGTATGGGTGAAAGGCAATGTTAATGTTGGCTGAACTTGGTCTGACCTTTCAAGGTTTTATCTACCCAAGCTCACTAAAGACAAATGCGAAAGGCAAAATCAATGCTTTTACCAGGAAAGAATTTCTATTTGCATAGCTTAAACTTACCTTGGCATAAATGCAGCTGTCTGATAACCTCATGAAGGGGCAGTATTTATCACATATAGGACACATAATGATATCTGTAGCTTGGCAGACTTCTTTACTGCAAAAACAGAATAGACAAAAATTAATGGCTTGATTAGTACAACAATCTGCACAACGATCTGACTTAAAATGGACTGATAGGTTTCACTAATATTCACTTACTTATTGAACAGATGTAGTCTGTAACTGAAACCAAGATGTTCATAACTGCATGTGTATAATTAATATTTGTTGACTGTCTAAGACTGCAGAGCTTACAGTCATAACTGCAGAATAGTTCCTTAGGGACAACCCAGCAACATGCCTTCCCCATTTCCAGCTTCATCTTGAGTCTGAGTGAAGGAGGGTGAGGATAATTGCAGACAAAGTTCAGTTTGATTTATTCTTGTGACTTGTCTTAAATGTGCAAGAATTTAGAGATGAAGCACTCAGCAGAACGTCCAGGGCTTCCTTCATTGGGAAAGGCATTAAAGAGAGTGAAAATTCCCCACTCTTCTGCTGCCCTGTTACAAGAGTAATGATGGATCCAACTTTTTCCCTACTTCATCAGCAACCGGAATTGGGCGAGAAGCATTTGCTCTCATCTCAATTCAGGAGCACAAAACATGGGAAGTTTGATACTGAGTACCTTATGAGAGCCAAGTAACCTTTCCTGACTGTTCATTCAACAGTTCAAAATGAAATAATTAACAACTCATGGGAAGGTATCTTAAATTATTCATAATAACCAACAGCTGTAATTTCCTTATAAAAGTTCCCATGTTACCTGACTTGGCAGTGGTTCAAAGTGGTGACTCCATATAAAAAGACAAACAATCCAATGAAGGCAGCTGGGAAGAGCATCCCTGTGTACCAGCCTAACCAGGCAAAGTACAGTCCAATTTTCTCACCAAAGTACCGCCTGTTTTAAAGCACAACACAGCAAAGTTACCTGCTAATCAGAATAAGTCTCCTTAATCTTGCTCATTAATTAAAAATAAATATTTCTATTATGTCTGAAGAGTAGATTAGAGAGCAGAGTCAGAATTTCCTGAAGAAAAACCTTTCAACTAGGCTTCTAAATCCACACTGAGGGACCTGCTTCATGAATAAACTTAAAATATGAATTTAAAAATTCACTAACCACTGTTTACAGTTAGATGAGTGCAGATCTCATAAAGAAAACACTGAGTTACTTTTTAAGAGCTAGTCCTTTGTATGTGGGAAATTGATTATTTGCTTTGCCTTTTGGCTGTGTAACTGTACTGCCTAAATAATTGCACTGAAATCACTTTCATCCTTAAAGCTGGTATAACAACAAAAACTATTTGAGCCCAAGTTATTTCTAAGAAATTAACTGACCAGAGTTTATTCTCCAATACAGTTTATTTATATTTGTTCCTGGAAAATTAATTTCATGATTCTACCACAGGTGGAAATTGAAATGCAAGTAAGGTCTATCAGCTTTTGCATTGATTTCAGGAAATTAGTCTGAATTAATTCCAATTTATTAGATACCTTGCTCAAAAACTAGCAGCAAAGTAGCCAGAAAGTTCATTTTTGCTACACATTCATTAGCACTTTTCTTTCGCCCAAACACAACCAAACCTTTATTTAACTGTAAAGAATAGATAGAACACACAAACCCCCTGCTGAACTCATCAGCATAGGGGCAGGTTCATATATTGTCCTGTGTCTGGGGTCTAGTGCACAGTAGGCTGAGATTTTAGGGGATTATTTGCAAGGTGAGTTTTAAAGAATGAGAAAAGATGATATGCCTGTGTTCCAGAGACTTTGCAGGCGACAAACTTGCATATCCACTGAACTGGAAAATACCTGCTCCTAAAAAACCACTTTCACACTAATGATGCAACTGTGAATCTATTTAGAGACAAATGAAGGGAGCCAGCACTGTTGGCACCTCTGTGTTACCACAAAACATCTTTAGCCAAACTTTCACAGTGAGAGTGGAAAGACCTATGATGGTTCTAGGGCTGGATGCACTGGAGAAGAGGACACTTGGTCTGGACTGCACAAAAATAGAAGCTTCCAAATGGGTATTGTGTGAGAAATATCTCTGTGGGCTGAACTCATATTCTTGAATGATACTGACCTGTAGTGACTATTTTCTTTTGAGTTTACCAGCTCTGTATAAGAAGCCTTTTTCTTCTGTCATTCAACAGAGACACAAATTTACAGGCTATCAAGATGATAAGCCAGCAATAACGTGCTCAGTTCTGACAGGGGCAGCAGGTCTTATTGTAAAACAACACACTGGAAACTGTTTTTTGAGCAGTTTTTGACTTACGAGTGTTAGTGAAACCTTTGGTCTAGTTGATTCATTGACACCTAGGATGTCAAGCTGTGCCTGCTCCTCTGAAGAGGCAAGCTCACATTATGAGTTTACTCCTTCTTAATATTTATGACTTCTTTTTCTCCATGTACATAGTTCAAAAACCTGCCCTTCATCAAACTTTTTTTATTTCCTTCCCTGCACTCAAGGATGAATGCTTCCTTGTTCCAACCCCCTAGCTGACAAACATTCATGACCAAATTTATGTCCTATCCTGTTGAGCCCTTCAATCTAATGGTGCAAATCATAGTATTCTTTTTGATCTAAAGATCAAACAGCTTAATCCTGGATGAAGACCCATGCAAGGTTCAGTGCATGCATAAGGAAGAATAGCCATGATCAGGAGTGACTCATCTCTGCAAAGGACGGACAAGGCAGCTCAGCCTGGTTTTAAAAGTAAATGAGGGATGTTGACATTGCTTTGATACATATTGGTTTAAGTATGGACAAACAGCCTCGATTTTTCATTATTGCCCTTTGCAACATAGCTCATATTCCACAGGCTGTACTACTGTAATTTGCATCAGGATCAAGTTAATATTTTAAGTCTTCTGGCCCCATAGTTAGCACATTTTTTCTTTCAGTCTCTGCTCAGATACTACTATGTTAAGTGCTATGGAAACAAACTATGGCAGTAAGAAGGTCTTTGCAGACCTTTGCAGGTGCCATATTCAGAGCTGTTCTACATTTATTCCAATATGTAATTCAGCAAGTCTGGACCATCACAACCCTCATGAGGTATAAATGGTTTAGAGATACCTTTCCCATTCTTTCCTTCAATATGCCCCAAACATTTGCATGAAGAACAAGCTTTTTGCTTCTTCTCTGTCACTATATAAAGAACAGAGATTTCATATAGCTTGCCCCAGTGATGGCAGTTCTCTCTGAGCTCATCAACATACACAAAGAATTCCAGAGATGTTTTTCTACAACGCATCACTGTGCATTACCTGTACCTAAATTTCACCTGTTATCACTCTGCTCATTTGAAAGCCTCTTTGAAATTTTCCAGCACTGATAATATTTTTGCATTCCTGTTAACTTTGCTAATTTATTACTATCCAATTTTCCAGATTATTAATGAGGACAGAAAAAAATTGTTTGAATCTTTGATGGTTCTCCCACATAAAATTTTCTCCACAACTAACCTAAAAAGCAAAAACATAACAAAACCCCAAGCACCTAATAGAATAACCCATCTCTGCTATCCTTATATATACTGCATCACTAAAATAATAATAAAAACATAATTTCAGCTTCTCAGTAATATGCTAGTCTTTAGACTTGCCCTTCAATACTGTCTCCCTTTACGGGGAACTGTCTATCTCCTCACCCCATTCCAGTATTTATCAATAAGGCACATTTAAAATAATATAATATAGAATACTTAATATACTATACTATACTATAATATATATAGAATATAAATTTTTATACTATAATAATTATAGTATTAAGTTACAAGGTCTAATTTCAGACCTATGAAATGTGATATTGGATTATTCTGTGCTTAATGACCTTCATTATAGAATCTTTCGCTTTCAGGATGCCTAGAAGGAAGTAATGGATCTGGAATATACACAGGTTTGGGCTTAAGACAAGATTTTTCATCAACCCTTCTGCAGGTCAGAATGAAATCCTGTACAGAACTTTTACACTGCAGGAAATAGAACTTTCCAGCAAGTATTTTGGACATATGAAGCTTTTATGTCAGGAGTGGGAGGTGTGTGTGTGTGGGGAAAGGGGGCTGGAAAAAGGCCTGACAGGAGACTGAAAGGGAGTGGTCAGCTGGAGATCAAGACATTTAATGTAAACATGGAGCAAAATGCAAGTTAATCATGCCTTAGTTTTGCCTTCTAGCTTGTTTAGTTAGTTTTACAATCACTTATGAAATATAGTGTTTTCCCTCCCTTTTTGTCCTGTGAATAACATGCACAAGAAGCAGCAGGAGCAATTTGTGCACAATCTGGAGGGAAGCAGCTTTGCACAGAAGTGTGAAGGAGGTGATCCAAATCCCCCAGGAATCACTGCAACTGTTTCCGTGGATTTACATGGTCTCAGAGCAAATAAATATAGTAAGTCCGGTTTCTTTCCAATTATTATCCATTCTACGTGTCTTAAATTAGTCTTGTAAAATAACAATGGATGCTAAATTCCAAGAGAAGTATAATGAAAGCATGATACCACATCTGTTGATTAATGAGTGGCTTTGCAAATTATGCCAAGTCTGTGCCTTCAAACTGCCACATTTGAAAACAGAGTGAGAACAGAATCATGCAATTCCCCTCAAATTACCTTCTCTCATTTATTTCTAGTGACTAGTATCTCTATAACAGCCAGATGATGAGATTAAATGAAATCTGGGAGTCACCAAACTGACAGCACAGGAGATGGAAACCTCATTTCAACAGCTTAGGAAAAAATGAAACAGCACAGAAGTATGAACAATTTCCCTTACCATTGTGGCAACTTGACTTTAAGGCTTCTATCAGTTACAGGACTTATGAAAAGGGAAATTATTATGCTGGACCAATTCGTATGCTCCAGATGGCTCTTCCTGATAGCCAATGTATCAATATCTTTGTGGGTCCTGGTACATCCAGAGACTTTATTAATAGGCCCTTGTAACTTCATATTCCTCTCTTCAAGTAGAAAAAGCCCATTAATGCCCAATAATGGTTCTACCAACATGATCACTAAAGGCTTTGGCTCCCTCTCTATGCATAAAAAATACGTAACCCTCTATTAGTACATGTCAGCCTATTTGAAAACATTATTTACAAGGGCTGTAGAACTTGGAATCACATCTCAACTTTCTCAGTGTTTTATCTCCTTGCAGGCTACTTCCAAGATGAATACAAATCTAGACAGTGATGATGTAGCTGGTCTGACTTGAAAGGCACTGGCACAGAGAAGGTTTCCACCCATCTACCACTAGTGTTGCTGAACACAGTAGCAAAGTCAGTGACTGTAAGCTCTCCTCTGTGCCATTTGTAAGCATTGTGAAACTTCACTCTTACATGGTTGCTTTTTGGGAAAAAGATGATCTAGTCCATGAGAGCCTGTTTTTCACCAAAGCCATGCTCTGAGGAGGAAGAAGTCCTCTAGTAAACAGATATGCAACCAAGTATATCCAACCTGCATAGGTTTCTCTCTGTTATTTCCTCTCTTAATACTCTTAAATACTTTGCAAACCATTCCTTAGAAGTTACAGTATCAGGAAACTCTAAAGGAAACTCCCTTCACTTTTGGGCCCTTCTAAAACTCTTCTATAGATATCTCTGGATGTAGTGGCACCATGAAATAAACGGAGTCTCATGACCACAGGATCAGTTTTTAAAAAGCACATGAATTAATGGAACTTTTCATGGCTTTGTCAGAAGTGAGATAACCTATGCTCAAAGCACCTACAATGTGACAAAGTAAAAGCAGGTAAGTCTTACCTTACAAGATCCAGTGGCTGGTATTTATACCACACTCCCCAGGAAGCCCAGCACTCATAGAGCAAGTGTCTGTGGTTTTCTGCCCCATGAGTTTTGATAGAATTCTTACTTCTGTAACTTCCCTAAAATACAAATCTGGGCATTAATGAACAACAGCAGGAAAAAAAGGCTATTTAGGAAATCTCTCTCACTAGCAGTATGGATAACACAATTTATGCAAACTCTGTATTTGTGCTCCAAAAGTTAAACATGACATTAAAAGAAAATTATCTGACTTCACCAAGATTTGAGATTATTCTGCCTAAGAAATTTACAATAAATGGTATTCAAGTGAAAGGCTATAAATTGGAGAATCTCAAAAAATACTGCAAAACACACATATTTTCCCCTCTGAAAACATACTGATTTATCAAATCAAGTATTTTTTACAGAAGAGATCTAGAACAACTCTCCTTATTAACCTGTTTTTGCAAGAAAAAGCCCCCATTTTTTTTTCCCAAGGAAAACGCATTGCTAAATGGAAGGTATGTCAGAGGCAGATACAGAATGCAAGAGAGGAATAACAGTAATAGGATTGAGAATAAATTTTTATACAATTAAGGATTAATTTTCTGGGAAATGTCTGTTCAAAAAGAAAAAAAAACTGAGAAAAATACCTCATGGAGAGGAAATGCAGCTTCATAGGAGCCATTACTGAGCAATCGATTCAAACCTAAGAATGAAAAGTATTCAATTATTTACCAATAGGAGCAGAAAAACTGCTGAGTAAAAAGCAAAACACCTTTACATAATAAACTGGCTAAATGAAGATTGAAGTCCATTGACAGTACAAGATATATGTAGAAAAATTATCTTTTATAGATTTTGATAACTAAGACATAATACAAGCAATGACTTTTTCAAATATCAATCAGGATTTATCATTTACTAGGTTAGAGGTTTAAAGATTCATTTTCCAAATCCACCCTCAGTGTAACTTCGGTGAAATTGGAAACCTCACATCAAGACTGAAGTTTGACCTCATAAGATACGGTCTAAGAAAGCTATTTAGATGAAAAGCTGAATACCTTGGGAGCTGAAAACTTCAGGGAAGATCTTTACACTTTTAAACTGCAGGCCACTAAAGCAACTGAAACTCTGAATTTCCATATGGTAACAAATTTCTAAAATATGTTCAGTTTATGTCTTATGACAGGTGCTGGACAAATACAACAGGAACAAGACAGGCAGCAGCAGTACAAGATCAGAAAACAAACAGGAATGTGAACCAAAGGAATTCTTATGTGGAATAAAAAAGTAATTGCACACCCCACTCACTCAGGCCTTTTCCCTCTTTAATGAGAGCCTTAAGAGAAACAATAATGCTTGCTGAGATATGGGTGCTTTTCACTTGGAGAGTCACCAAAATAGGATTGAACAGTTACCAGGCAACACAAAACAAAATACTGACAGTAACAGCCTGAAGGCATTTGAACCTGATTGACCAAGAGGCATACAGTCTGGATTCCTTTTCTAATTCACAGGGGACTGATAGCAGCAAGAACACAGCAATGAGAAGTAATAATTCAACGTGAATAGCTCTTCCAGTGGTGGCATCAGTATCTCTGGCAGAAAAGCAAACCCTTTACTGCCGAGCTTGGCTTTGCTCTGCACAGTGATCATTGCAAGGTTGTGTTTATTGTAGGTGCAACACCAGCTGGTATGTGAGGGAGATTGGGAACTTGAGGTAGACAGGACAGCAAGTGTGTATACAAAATGCAATGGCTGCTCTGCTTAGAGCTGATGCTGCTGTCATCCCAGTGGCTGAGAAAGAAATAAAAAAGTGAAGTTCTGAGTTATTTCTTTTCCTCTTCAGGAAAGGTGGGGTTTAAACAGCAGGGAAATGAGATAGGCTGGAGAGTTTTATGGGGATTGCCGATAAATTTGTGATGCCACAGTCTCAGTGTGGCATTCAAGCAGCTCTGTATCAATAGACAGAACACAGCCACTGTTCTGTATTCTACCCCTCCTCTGTCACTGCCTGCTCTCCTGGACCTGCATATGTGCTGCTACAAATATTCACTCCACTTACTATTTGAAAGTGAAGCCACAGTCACACGTGGCATTCTTTGCACTGAGGACATCAATGGTGAACTCCTTTTGAAGTACAGCAACTATTGAGATACAGAATCTCCCATGTCCCTTAAGGATGGACAGGTATCCAGGGAGAAGTCCTGTAGGCTGAGATGTATAGCAGCACATATCTTGCCATCCTTCCAAATACATTTTTATGAAGGAGTAAAAGTTTCCTGCATGAGTCTATCTGCTTCTCCACTGCTAGCTGTCTGTTCGTATTTCCAGTTTAAATCAGCCTCTTCCCTTGCAGCAGTGATAAATCCCATGTGATGACACATGCATGTGAAAGCTGACTGATATTACAGGGAAATGATCACGTCTTTCAGGCAAAGCCCTTGTAACAGCAGTGGGTGAGATGTAAAGAGCTCAAAACTGAGGTGATTAAAAAGGAAGCAATAGGGTCTATTATGAGCCCAGGCAGATATCCTCTTTTTTTTTTTATTTTTTAAAAAACCCCTCATATTTTAAAGCCCATTGCTCAGTACTTACCAATTTTGTTTTTCCCTTCTTCATATTTCACTCTTTGTAAGATATGGTGTACAATTCTACTTCTTGTAGCATTATTGAAGAAAGTATCTTTGTTGTGTATTATGAAGCTACATGAAAAAAACCACAAAAAGCATTTCAGAAATATATAGTAGCACGTTTTAGGTAAATATTTAGTCCCATTACCTTCTATAGCACAACAAAAATCTACAGTATGTGAGAAAGTACAAGGAGGATTACAGAGACTAGATTGAAACACCACCAGATGAGATACTGTCAGAAACAGTATTCACTCGCTAACAAAGAATCACATGGAGAAGTCTGGAGGAAGATCAAAGATATTTAAGTAATTATTATGATGATCATCACTTTTAGATAACTCATTGAAAACTACAAAATACGTAAACAAAGATTTTAAAAATGTCAGATTTGTAAATGCAGCTGTAGAAATTCAGATGTGATTTCATTTCAGACTTTTTTATTATGCTTTACAATTAAGAGTCGGAAACAGATGTACTTGGTAAACAACTCTTACTGAAAATCAAATACTATCTTAGAAATGGGAAGTATTATATCCTCTATATTTGGTCCTGGAACCTAAATTAGAGTAAAAAATTAGCTTTCAGAAGCTGCTTATGCAGTTATGTACAAATACAGGTTCAATAGTTTAGACAGAATTGTTGTAAGTTCAGGAAAATAAATTTAAAAAAAAACCAAACAAAAAACCCCAAACAAAAATCCCTTTTGGATAGGAGTTAAGATTGTTTTCCTCCTTTGTGTTGGTGAAGAGTTGCAGAATTGAACAAATTGATAAATACAGTGTCAAAGTCATAGAGAGATAAGCCTGTAGGACAGTACACTAGACAAACCTGACCTTAACAGAGATCTTATTAATAGGGGGATTGGAATGAATTTATATCACTTTCTCTTTTGCAAAATGTGAGATCCATTGCTCACTTTTCCCCTCAGGTAATATTACCCAAAAGAAAATTTGTTTTTTTTTCAGAATGAATCTTTACCCATATGGAAAAAATATATGGCTTTGCACCTCCACAGTCATTTGGAAAAACTGGCAAGGAGTCCAACTTGTGAACTTTGAGGACTCCACATATTCCCTCTTTATTGTCAAAATTCTCTGCTGAATTTTCAATACAATGTGTAAGTTCCTTATGTTCCATTTTAAAGGCAAGTAGTAAAAAAAAAAAAATAAATCCTAAAGTACAAAAGACAAGTTGCTCCAAGAACATCAGACTTAAAGAAACCTGGTTTTCTAGAGTTTACTATCTCATGTTTCCTTTCCCACTACACAGGAGGTACTCACAAATCATTTCTGTGTCTACAGTCTCCTCAGTGCTGCTCTTCTAGCTTCCTCCCATATCCCTACTATTCCCGAAGTCCTACATATGCCCTATTGTACTTTCAGTAATTTGATTTATGCATATTGGCTGACCACCATGTGATTTATCAATGGGCTGCTACCAAAAGCACTGGCTACTACTTTTTCTGTATAGGGACAGTTTTGGACCACTATTCCATTTCAAGTTGCTGTTACTCAAAAAGTAAATAAGACTGTGCTTATCTTTCCGACAGCTACACCTGTACCAAATTTCCTTGAAAGTAATCAGTATGTAAAGTAATAAGTATTAGAAGCATTTTGACAAAAAAAAAATAGTTTAATCATGTAACTCCTAACGCTTAAGGAAATTATACTAAAAAAAACCCCAACCTAAACTCTGAAGCAGGTAAAACAGCACTCTTTCCAGCTGAAGCTGGAACTCTGTATTAGACTGTTTTATTAGCAATAGAAACAAACTAAAAGGCAGTAGTAAACCAGAAATTAACAATTAGAGATTTTTGCACTTTGTTTCATTTTCTTTTACTGACTCACTTTCCAAGATCTCACCTCCCAGACAGCACTGAACATTAAAGAACTGCAAAGACAACATATGAAACCAAAACAACACAGTAATTTTCATTCTGACTTAGCTATGAGTTCTTGTAGGATTCAACTGAGAATTCAATCACCTTATCTGGGAAACTCGCAAGATGGAACAGGTAACATCTTACTCTATTCTCCTTGTGATACGAGGTTATTTTGCCCATCTGTTACCACGACTATCTCATACTGCAACTAGAGATAGCCATTTCAACAACTTTTCTGGAGAAGTTATTTAATACTTTTATTTGCATGTAGGCATTTCTGTTTTCATGATTCAGGAATGCAAAAAGGCAAAAATCAAAGATTATGCAACCTTAAAAAGCCCTCCAACAAAACAAATGAAGAATCAGTTGTTTAAAGAAACACTCTAGTCATTCCCATTCATTTGCAAACTTAGCAACTGTGTTGTAATAGCTTTTAAGCTCACATGGCCAAGAAGAAATAACCAAGTGTGGCTGTGAAGCAGATGTAAACCCCTCAGTATAATAACTGCCATGAAGAACTCTGCCTATTCCAGAACTAGCTGAAGCAGTCCTAAAACACATGTGAGTGTATGAGCTGCAGAGGTTCTGTCCTGCCCCATCTCGTGTCAGTAAAAGGCATCTGAGGACACGATGGGCAGAGGAGAGGAATGTTTCTCTGTGACCACAATAGGTCCAGAACATATCCTTCAGTGTTTTCCAAAGTTCTTCATGAAGACATGGATGAAAAAGAGATACTAGAGTTAAGCAAAGGTGAAAAAGGAATGCCAAAAAGAGTCCTCTGGATGTTTGGGACCATCCCTAACCATACCATTATTTTGGCATAAAATTGTATGTGATAAATAATAAATAATAAAATAATAATAATCCTCACTTATTTTTCAATATAAAAATCTTGGGGTTTTTAAAATTTGTTTAATTTGAATAGTCAGTATTTTCTGTGAAAATGTTTGTAAAGTAGCCCTAAAAAGAGCAATACCACCATAATCCAGAGGACAGGGACCCCTGGCACAGGAAACAAAATTAGGCAGACATGCGTGAAAGGCATTGAAAGGCTGAGAATATCTTAAATAGTTGTAACAACATCCCAGTTAGAGGTTGACATAAATTAGGACAATGCCAGGGAGGTTTCAATTTATCTAAAAAATCAGAAGAGTTGTTCTTGTCAGGTGAGAATCAGGCAGCTCAGTGTAGGACTTGCCCCTTTCAACCACCACCCTTTCCTTCCATGCTTTATTGACATCTCTTTCTCCGAAATTTTTGTGCTCCAGGTTGTCTTATTTCTGAATGTATATTGTAAATCCATATTCACAGAATAACCATCAAGGCTATTTCATGGTCCAAAATATCCAATAAAGAATTGAGAGGAGAAAGATTTTCTCAGTCTATGAAGAATCTCACACTTCATATTTCAGTTCACAGGGGCCAGAGGTGAAAACATTTTTAAACTAGGTGCACATAAACATTTATCTGACATTACTGAGCTATAAACTGTATAAGGCAGAGGCTTTCTGGCAAGTTTTATAACCTTTGTTGCTGTAAAATGGAACACTTTCCTCAGCTGTTCTGTGTCTGCTGCCCTTGTTAGATTTTCAATATGCACAAGGAATTGAATATTCACAAGAGCAATACAGCTTCTTTTCAGGCTCAGTAAGGGCTTCGGCTTTATTTATGAGACAGTTCACTAAAGGTTTTATCACTTTGCCACCTCATTTGTAAGACAAAAAAAAAGTAAGGATTAATACACTTTAATTTTTATTACCCGTGAAGTTTATGTACTGGTAGATAAAGCCAGTGATTTGTCCTGCAACAGCTATAACCATTAGTCTGGTCCTGTAAGTCTTATTTGTGTGAGGTGTCCTTACTCAAAAGGAAAATCCCAATGAAGATAATGAGAGTACTTCTGCCAGGAAAGGTTCCAGAGTTGATCTTTAATTAAAGTCCCTTTAAAAAATGTCATTGTGGAAATACTGCTCTTACATTCACACTGTAAGAGACATGAAGAGTCAGTGAAGGTTAATTGCTTTGAAACTATATTTGTAGCCTTCTTAATTAGACTCTGAACTGGAAACTTCAAACTGTCTTTCCATGGATAACAAAGCACAGCAAAGCTAACTCTTGACTAAAGAAAGGTCTCAAATTAATGCAAATTCAACCAAGAATAAATTACCAGTGAATCCTGTTCATACATTCTCTTTGGTAATTTTCCAGGTTGTACAAACTCTTTAATGGGAAATTTAACTCCTGAATCTTTGAAAACCCATTTGGAAAAAAGTGGTGTTACTTTTCAAATTATTTTGTAGAAGCAAAAGATAGGAATAGGCTATTTTCTGCTGTACTGGTAAGATGTACAAGCTGGAAGCTGAACACCCATGGTCTGGTTACAAAGCTACAAAGTGAGGATGTGTGCATGCACTTACCAATGTGCATCTTTGCTCTACGGGATCCACAGACACTGAAACATTTGGTGTCTGACACTCACCCTACCTAAAAGTATGCTCAAAGCTAATGCCTCCTACTGGAGGCAGTACAGATTGAGAGCACAGATGTTGTCCAAAGCAGCAATCACTAGATGAGTAGTGTATTCTTTAGGACAGGAAAAATGCCCAATCCTCTGTACTCTCAGGTAAATCACTGAAGCTACCTGTTGCTGGTTGAGGCAGTAGCAGGTTTTTAGCTCATTTAACATTAAAGAAAGTAAATCATCAGCTGTAGTAGCAGCAACAAGATGAGCCTGAAGTATTTCAGCGAGAATATTACCACACATTTCTATACTTTATTTGTTTGAAAATGAGTATATTATGAGTACTTGCTCTTTATTTTCAGTTTGCTTGACTTTTAAGGCTGCAGCTGACATTTTTGCTTATCTAAAAGGAAATGCTTGTTAATGGTTATTAGGGATTTTTCATATCATATGCCTAAAACAGGATCACTTTGGGATGAAATATGTCTTAGTGGCTCTCTGTTTTCAATTTGGCACATCACAGCCTCAAAACTGCCAAAATAAAATAGAGTCATGAAAGTGCTGAATATTTCCTCTATCTTCCTCTGCCCTTCCCCCCAGACCAGTCTTGCCCCAGATGACTTCTTAATTAGAATTGGTTCACTGAGATAGAACGAACTTAATGTATTTTTCTGTTTCATTCCATTTCTGTCAGGCAATTAAAACTTCCAGAATCAGAGAGAATTTAAAAAAAAAACATGGCAGGGCATGTCCAACACTGCTAGAACAAAGACTGGTTTAAGAGCAGGATTTGCAGAATTATGATCCCCCATTTATAAAAAGCCATTTATAAATGTATAGTTTTTTAATTACAGATGTATTTAAACACCAAGAATGAGCACCCTGGTTCAAAACAAGTAAGTGTCCATGCAGCCCTATGCCTTGTCTCCAGTTTCAGCAGCTTCCCTAATCCAATCATGATTTTGGGGTGAGCAGCTCGGTGGAACATGAGCACAGATTGTCTTGGATGGGATTTATTAGGATCAATTTGAACATCAGAGAAAGTTTAAAAAGTAACTCCAACCTGAGAGACACATGTCTTGGAAATCTGAAAAAGATACAGAACAAGGTACTCCTGTGTCACAAGGGGACATTATACAAATGAGAATCACTCCATTAACCTCCGGTATAAGGGCCATTTTTGGTTAATTAATCCAGATACTATCCTAGTCCTTTTAATTGTGTAAATTTTTAATCTGATTTTCACTAAGTAATAAATATTTATTTTACGTGGTTTATTCAATTATGTGTTAAATTAATATTTAACCAGAGAGTCTATCACCTTTGGAAGAAAAAGCAAAGGGGGAAAAAAGCTCCTGATATAAGTTGGAAATCTCTAAACAGCAATTAAAAGTATTTTCCTAGCCACTGTACAGCTATCTAAAAAACTGCAGCTAATTGCTACTGTTACTATTCCCAACTGACTAGCAGCTCACTACATAAAATAACCAAGATGTAATAGAAAAACAACTAATTATGTCTGATGGAAAATATTTTCACATATTGTTCATTCTTGTAACTGATAATTTTCAGAAGAAATGCTTTGGTAGAGATAAGGCCTTTTCCAAATTGTGGCTGCAGAAAAGAGACATTACTCAGAAGTCTATCTTGAAAATTATCATTTTGTACACAATTAAAAAAAACCCCAACATGCAGAATTTCCTTCCTCCAAAGGAGATTTCTTATTACTTAAGAAATAGGATGAATTTTGGTCTTCTCTTGTACTGACAGTTTTGTGATAGACCCTCTAAGGCATGCCATAATCCCTTTAAAAGAAAATCTGAAGCCATGCTGCAAAAGTTATTTAGGCACATCTCACTAATGCCTTTCTTGCATTTTCTTCTTTGCCTGTCTTGGAAGGAGGACAGAGAGCTAGCTCTTAAAACAAACTAAACTTTTTTTTTTGCTATCCTTCCTCCACATCTGGCCTTTTTCCATCTGAATGGGAAAGAAAAATGCAAGAAAGAAGAAGACCACCAATATGGTCTACTGAAATTGCGCATGCTCTTTGTACATCAGTATTTTAAAAATATTAATTCCTGTTGAAAAAAGGTCTGATCAGCCCTTGCTGGTTTTATTCTTAACTATTTTCTTCCTCAGATTTTAAGTATTGTTAGTCATCTGTCTCCATGCTTTTAAAAGCAGCTAACACAAATTAAGACTGTTCCCAAACCACGTTATAAACATCATCTGTATCAGACTGGAGATCTACATGTGAAAGCTGTGGCTAGATCACAAAAGATAAACTGCCTGTTCTTTGATGAGATTAAAAACATCTGAAGCAACAAAGAAAGGAAGAAATAAGGAATTCTTGACCCAAATTCCAACACTCAGACAAGCATCAAACATGAACAAGTTCACATAAATATTTAAGGAGTACTATTTTAAAAAATTAACATCATATAACCAGAAAAAGGAAGAATTTAGCGATCTCCAGCTATGGTATGTGGCAAAATCTACAGTGAGGACATGGAGATCTTATCTGAAAACTCAGAATATAGAGACTTATACTTCCAAGATGGTTGTAATTTTGAGTGATTTACTTCACAGTCATTAAGCAATTGTTCAGTATGTCACTGGTTTATGACAAGACAGAAATCCTAGGTATTTTCAACTGACATCTCTTGCTCTCCAGGAATACTTATACGGTAGCCAAAAAAATCCTCATTAGTGTAATTAAAAGACTGATTATATGTTTTGGGCTTTTGTGGGTATTTCTCAAAGAATAGTGGAATGTACTTCCCACTTATCTCTTCCTCTCACTTAGGATTCTAGATTTTAAAGAAAATTTTGGGGGTTTTACTATCAACTTGAAACTCAGAATCTATACGTAAGATCTGACAAAAAGCAGTGACATTTTTCAGCTTCCACTTAATTACAGTGCAAAAGGACTGAAAGCCTTGCATTTATTCTCCATTCTCTGATGACTTCAAGAACTTTATGGGTTACAAGCATTTTCCTTGCTCAAAAAATGGCCATATGTTTGATGAAAAGTTTTAAACACTGAGGTCAGCTAGTTATCACTGATGTGGTACTGGGACCCTTCATGTCCTGTACCTGCTCTATCTGAATCAGTTTTGGCAACTGTGTGATGGAAGAGAATGCAGAGTCACATCTGAAGGTCCAAGAAAAAGAATGAGATTGTCACTGGTCTTCTGACTTGCAGGATGATGTACTTATTGAAGACTCTGAACTCCACAAGTAAGTGCCCATGACAATTATGTAGCCTCCATTATGATAGCATTGTAATGGCAATATGACATGGTAAGAGCACTGCAGCAAAACTTTAACTACCCCAAATATGGAAATCTATAGACTTTTCGTACCACTGACAAAATGCAAGCAAAATTATCATAACATTACTGTAGATTGTAATTCTTCATTTCTGCATTTCATGAATTTCAGAAGTTATTTATCTTCACATTCCTAAGACAATATTGTGGGTTCCTGGGTTTAAAATTACAACACCTGCACGCAATTCACTTGGAAAATACTGAACAAGTCATTGTATTTCAAAATTCTAGTGAAGCAAAACAAGACAGACACAGGCTGGAGCATGATTGGAACATGACTGCTGACAGACCCAACATCTTTCGGAAGAAGAAGGATAGCTCAGTCAACATTTTACCATTCCACACACAAAAGAAAAAGGAAGACTACGCACGGAAAATAAAACAGAAGATGTTTGGCCTGCCAGGGAGTAAGGCTTCCAAGCGTGCAATGATGTAAAGGAAGTGCCAAACAACAGCAGGAGTGTTAATGAAACTAACACAGTACTTATTAAACATGCCAGTTTACCAACATGAACATGAGCAAGGCAGAAGAATGAAGAAATATTCTGTTTTTTAATGTCAATTCTTTCAGCCACAAAAAATACCCAAACCCTTTCTTATGTTTAGTAATTTTATTGGGAGACAGCAGTTAGTATTATTGTTAATAAAAATATTAACACTGACATCTCAATTTATTATTTTTTTAGGATCATTGATCTATTCTCAAACTAATTTGCACCTATTCTCCATCTTGCAGTGCACAATAACTGACCCATCTTTTTGCTCAATTATCAAACAGACTTCTACTGAAATTTCCCTAGGGTTTTGTATCTGTTCTTGTTTTTCTGCTGTATTGGAAAGACACTACTTGTGGCAGAGGTTTATATTATTTGTTCTTATTGCAGCTAATAAATCCAATTCCTGAAAAATCATTTATTCAAATAATTTTAGAGCACTATCAACTTGGCTTCTTCCTGATACATGCATTTCATAATTTTGACTTTGAGCTATCTGTAATTCATTCCGTGTCTCCTGTTTGTATCTTTGTCAGTGCTGCATATTCTTTGTGGTTTTGCTCTCAGTACACAATTGTTGCCCCTATCACAAACACTACAACTACTCACGAGACATCCAAAATTTGACACCCCTTTAATTCAACATGAGCTCTGAAAGTCGTGTTGGCCTTTTTCTGTTCTGCATTCTGCAAGTCAATAAGGGCTTCATGTAGTCAAACTATTGCTCAGTGACATTGGTGCAACACTGGTGCCATTGTTATGCTTGAAGAATTGTCACTGAGAGGTCTAAACACTGGCATTTTGCAAGCAGTTTTGTTTTCATGAAAGTAAAAGAGAAATTCAAAAAAACTGACATTGTTTTCTTCAGAATTCTGTTTGTTCTACAGTCATAACTAGGAATGAAATGCTATCTTAGTATTTCAATCATCAATGCCAGAAGGACTCATTTTAATTATGATAAAGACATAGAAATGCTGAGAAAAGTAGTTTTAATCACATCTTTAAGTGACAAAGAACAACTGAAATTCTGACCTGAGAGAAAATAGCTGTTTGACTACTTTAAGGACGTAATTGAAATTCCAGTGAATTAAAAGGAACTTTCCCATTGCTTTCCTTTAGCTTTGAGTTGGACTATTACTTAATAGAAATGCAAACTCTCTGTCACTCCCTTTTTGTGATGAAAACCTAATATGAAGGTACTAGTCTTTAAGGCATGAACTAAGAAATTTATTTTTTCCAAGCTGAATTCAGAAGGAAAACTTTTCATCTTGCAATCAAGATATACCAAAATACTCACTGATGGATCCTTTGTTGGCTGAATGGAGCAGTATAGCAGTCATTCTCCTCCAGATCTGGCAGTGTTTCCTTGTCCAGTTTCATTGGCTTTCTGGGTAACCATCCTTGGAACCTGCTTATTTGTTTCTCGATCCTGCAGCACATGAAAAGTGTGAGCTTTTGAAATAGCGGGTTTTTTCACTACATTACTGAGTACAGGTTGTCAAACTTAATATTTAATATTTACTACTAAAAAAGATGTGATGTCTTTAGACTTCTTTGGAGACTGACCAAATTATATGTGCTGGACTTCATTACCAGCTTTGAGCAGGGTAGCATCTTATTTTGTCTCAACGAAAAGCAGTGCTGATGCTACATGCTGCTATAAATGTCGTTAAGCCCAGTGAGAACTTGGCATGTCTCTAAACCTTTAGTGGTCAGCTTTTCAGTTAGTTTGGATTTCAGGCTTAATTGACACATTAGATTCTGGACATCTAAGCATTAGAACAGTGGATACTGTGGCAAAGATCTTTGGCAGCTAAACCCCAACAAGCTGCGTCCCTTTACTCCTCTCTGTTCAGATTCTTACCTTGCAACTGATCCTATTAAAAAACTGGCTACTTTGTTCATTTGGTTCAATTGCAGTTTCTTGTAATGTTACAACCTCCATGAAACCAGAATAGTCAGTGTGCAGGTCAGCAGGTGACTGCTATGAAGATTCTTACATTTGAAAGGTGAAAGCACACCATGATCAAGTTGAAGAAAGGGCAAGTTTAACTGCAAGTGCACTCACACAAAGATACACAGCAAAATGAAGGGAAGAATCAGAGCTGATTGGAGGAGACAATCTAAACCAAATTTACATCCATACTAAAATACTGTAATGAAAAATGCCTAAGATGAGATATGTCTGGCACACCGAACCCTGCTCTCTCAGATGTCTTTAACAACTTCAAGTCTTTATAGAACTGGAGCTAAAGGGCAAGAATTGACTTCCTTTGAACTTAAAGTTTAGTTCTGGATGAAGCTCAAGGACTGCAAATGTGATGCCCCTTTTTTGGGATTTGGGTTTTTGTGTGGTGGGGGGGCTTTTTGTTGTTTTTGAAGGGTTTTTTTGGTTGGTTGGTTGGTTGGTTTTTTGGTTTGGTTTGGTTTTTTTGACAGAAGCCAGTACAATAACTGTGACCACCAAATGCTGAGAGCTCTGACAGTCAGTTTGAGGAAAACTGTGTGAGAAAGTGATGTTAAAGCAGTAAATACTTTCATTTAAAATTTACATGTAATATTTCTTGGAATATTCAACCTTCTCCCACCATATATTTTAACTTGGATAAGAAAGCTAATGCTCATTTTTAAACACGAGCACATTTCAAAATTGTAACCAAATCAGCTCTACCAGTTTTGGTCCCATTTGTGTATTTTCAATCTAGGAATAGCATGACAGAGGGAGAGGGGAGGTGGATGTTTTGTGTGTGCAAATTCATCATCTGGACTGTCTGGGAAAACAGGAATATGTAAGTAAACCTAGCATAAACTTTACATTAAATGAATTACAAACACTTCATGTGCAGCGTTTGCACTGACTCAGCTGGCAGCTTGGAGCATAGGAGCAGGTAAGTTTGCAAATGTCTGTGCCGAGTGCAGGGGAGATGTCACATGACACATCGTAACTCTTCAGCTGCAGCATCCAGCCTGACAGCCTTGCAGCCACAGACAGGAGTGCCAGGAGGGAGTAAGTTCTCTCCAGAGGAAATCCCTGTCTCCTGGGCTCCAGTTTTTCCTCTGTAAATGCCACAAGCTCTGTATTACTGTATGTTCAACAGGCTTAGTGTCTCTGGGTATGGAAAAGGGAAGAGGAATGAGGGAAGAGGGTTTTTCTAAAAATCCTGTTCTGTGCTTGCTAACTAAAATAATTTGAATTCTCTAAGCTACTAACACCCTTGTGAATCTGCACTCCTTTCCCATTCATCCTGCCAGTCAATGTGCACATCTGAGATACCTCCTACTGCAGGTTTATCACACCACACAAGCACTCACAAAGGGAATGAGTGCTTTCCCCACTTAAAAACAATGCATTATTCATGTTGGCTTCTCACTGAGTGTACCCAGAGTTTGAGTGATTTGCCATTCCCAAGACAGAGATACTTTGGCATGCTCAGTGAGCCTGCTGGCAAACAGGTCTGAGAAGGTTGCAAAACCTTTCTGCAAGGCACAGAACATGCAGTACAGCAGGGAAAATAAACTCCCCTAGTTATCTCCTTGGAAAGGAAAAAAGACAAAATTTTTAAATTGTCTCCAGCTCATTCCAACAGTGTCATGAGTCAGCAGCGCTGGCTTTGTACTCTGCAAGAACATCTCGCAAAAGGAAAAAGTTGAAAGAGTGATGTTGGTGCTAACAAACACAGACACTCAATGTTAAAAATCACTATTTTTCATCACTTCTTCAAGGCTAACTGATGCTTCATTTTCCCTTATGGAGAATCTTGCATACTCAGCTGAACAGGGGAACAGTGTTTGGAAGGTGGTGCGACTGGCACAGAAACAACAGGGTGCATGGAGTGCTGAAGCATTAGCCACTTAACAGTGTGTCAAAGACAGAATCTCTTCCACTTGAATCCTGCTCCCCAAGTCTAGTCTCTTTCTGAAAACACATATTGTGTTCAACTTACATAAAGAGTTTCTCAAATAATTTCAAAGAAACTGGCTTCTCACTGTAAAGGGGGATAGGGACAGAATCATTTTTCAAAGGAAAGAGAAAGGAGAACAAAAAAAGTTTTGAATTCAGACTGATTTTTATCTGCAGGTCAGCTTTCATAGAACCTTATGCATACTGTAGTGCTAGATACTGTATTAGTTTAGTCTTAAACACAATGCAGGTGAAGAATAGGTATGTGATACCATTCCTTTCCTCTAAAATATATTAGGGGAATTTTGTTATTTGAAGTTTTGAGATCACTAGAATTTTTTGACAGAAAATCCAAGTCAGGTTGACAAGTTGCAAGACACCTGCTCTAGGCTTTCCCTTGTGACAAAAGCTCTCTCTAAAATAAATGTGGCCCAAATGTCAATATAATGTATGTCTTAGCTCAAAAAATGGATGAATGCTTAAAGTAATTGTAATCTACACTGAACTAGGAGTAGAGGAAATAGATACTTTTATTGAAGCTGTATATCTAAGTTTCACATAAGTAAAAATAAAGCTGAATATGTGTTCTTTTTTTCCCACTGGGGCTATTCAGTTATAGCTTTTCTGCCTCAAGTAGATACTTATAGATCTGAACATAAAAATTGAATTTAGACAAGTGTTCTCATCACTCAGGAACTAAATATTAGAAAAGATAATACCTCTTCCCATATAGACTTCAAAATAGAAAGTGAATGTGAAGCAAAACTTTATACACCACGTATGAATGTTAGAGTCTTCACCTACTCCTTCTTCTCTATTGCTTTAGTTAAAGCAGCCATGTCTTCATTAATGGTGAGACAAATTCCAAAGTTAACAGTCACTTCAGTATTTATTGTAAGGTGGGAATGGAAAGGGGGAGCATCCACAAATTTTAGAAGAATTGTGTGTATGTATTACCCTGTGCCAAAGAGGTAGAATGTCTTAACTCCACAAAGTGCTCATTTGGTACTCACTGATATAAAGAAGCAAATACTATAATGTGAGATCAATGATGGTACTGTCAAGGCACCAGCACACTGTGATATAATTTAATATACAAAATACTTTTTAATATGTTCATACAGCAGTGATAATACATGACTTATTTTCCTGTGGATGTAAATGTAGTGACAGTATCTGCAAAGTGATACACTTCTGTACTCTAAAATGCAGGTTTTTTCAAATTTATTCTTCTCTCTTAAAGGTTCTTGGGAGTATTTCCACTGATCTCAACTTGACACAGTAAATCAGGTGCTAGATCCTCTTGAAAACTGCATCAACAGCACTGTGGCATTAAATGCCAACATACCATCTGTTCTTTGCCTAATTTTTAGGCATTCCAGAGACATTTTCATTTAATTGTCCAAGGTATCAAAAAGCAGATACAAACTGCAGCATCGAAAGTGTTTCATTACAGTAAGTCAGACCTAAATGGGCATCAAATATAACCTTCAAGATATTCAATAACTGAGTGAAAGCACTCGAAAAGATTCTTGGAAAATACTCATCTCTCAAGCTCAATAATGCTATATCAGAGATGATTTCGGTTCATTGCCGTCCTATCTTCCAACAAAGTACTAAGCGTCCCTACAGAGGAAGCAATAAATAAATAATGCCATCACTAGTTGAAGTAAGCAAGGTGCCAGGAAATGAAAAAACAAACCCTATAGCCGTGGTACTCTAATCCCAAGAAACTTCCTGATGAAACTACATGAAAAGAAAGAGATACAGTGTTTGCACTAACGTACTTATTCTTCTTTGTAGACTCCATCAATTAATATTTCCCTATTCCTAAAGAAAGCATCACTGGTAAAATGAATTGTCTTTCACATTACAGATGCCTTAAAAATGCAACTTCTCTTTGGTTTGATGTTCTGATGTGAAATCATTCCCTTCATGCTTCCTACAAACACAGCTAATAAACTTTTCCTTCCAGCTTGACTTTATTTGGGTCCAAAGGAACATAAATTGGACTGGCATAAGAATTGTACTCACCTATTCATGAACTTGTATCGGCGGTGCAGGTAATAGATTTTTCTCCTGGAAGAACAGCAAAAATGAAGCCAGTCGAGAAGAAAACCCATCGTCAGTTACAGTATGAACTAGCAAGGAAGGAAAGGAGATTGAAGACAGAAGCCTGTAAGAGGTGGAGGAAGAGACTAAAAGAGAGATTAACAGAACTGTCACAGGAAGCCACACAGACTCTGGTGGCATTTGAATTGCCAGCAGGTCATCATTTTCCCATTGTCTCCTCTTCTGCTACTTGTCATGAGTGAAAGATGGGGACCCAAAGTTGTTTCTATTTCAGAGAAGTCCATAAACTGTTGAAGGAATTCTATGGGACTAACACAAGTATGGATAAACTATCTGACATCTACTAGTGAATTATTAAAGCTGCATTTGGTGAAAAACAAGGGGGAATCACTTAGAAAAGCCAGCAAAGCTGTGCCGTATCCTGCAATATGCCATAACACATGCAGTACCAAGCGGAATCAGTGAGTGCTGTTGGGGTGACATCCCTTGAAACTGAGCAGAGGCTGCATAAACAATATGCATGTGCCCAGCACCCTGCCAAGTGTGCAGCCACTCCCTCTGCCACTCCTAGAGGCACAGCTGATTTCTGTTGTCATTGCAATAAGCCTTGTGTGAAAGCACATGATAAACAAGTGAGCAGACAGGGGTACATGAGCAGACACATGCTTAAACCCACTCTCAATCTTCTCCCTGACCAGCTCTGCAGTGCAGAGTGGCTCCCTAACTATCATGTGTAGAGCTAGGACAGGGAGGCCACCTCCTGACCTACTTCCCTGCTGGCAGCCCTTTCTGTTCTCATACACGCCTGTAACACCACAGTTGTCAAGATCTGACCCATTGCCTTCAGCACAGAAATCACATCTTCATGGGAGTTAAGAAAATCTGAGGGCTCCAAAGTGTGGATTTGGGACTGAGACTCCTTACTAGAAGATTTGGGTGCCTGCCTGAATTCTGGTTAACTCCTCCAGAGGCTGACTTTGTCATCCACAGAAGGTCCTTGCTAAATCAAGGTGGTTTCAGTGTATTCTGAGAGGTTACACTGTGTAATGCTCAATTGTACCACTTCTGCAAAATGAAGGCTTAACACCACACACATCCTGAATATTGGTAAATGTAGTGTAGGAATGCTGTCAATGACCTGGAAGCAAGCTCTCTAAAATAAGCCAGCACTGATGCTTTATAAACTATAGGAAAAAAATTTGTTACCATTTCAGGTTAATTTTCAGAACTTTTTGGCATTATATTTGTTAGCAGAGTCTGTGTTGTGCTGGTAAAGTAAATTTTTCAAAATTATTTCATGTTGGTCAGCCTTCTTTTATAGTGTTATCTTGTTCTACTCAGTAGGGGCAGAGATGTGTCAAAGCTAAGTATTTCTGAAGATGCCATCCACTTTTTAATTTTGCTTCAAATATTCAGAGGTATCCACTGTTTTGGCAACTATGCTTTGAAACAGCATGGATTTCAATCACTAATGCATGGATCTTGTGCAATTCCGGCCGGAAATGTCAGGAGCGACAGGGCAATCAGCAGCTCTTAAAACAGGGATAGAAAAAGGCACCTGGAAACAGGCAGTCTAGACTTGTGGACATTTTGTAAAATTCTGGTCCTTGTTTTTAAATAGTAAACAATAATTTTGCTTTTAAAACAAAACTGAAGAGCCTGCCCATCAGACATTAGAGAATCACCAAGATTTTCTCTTAACAATACTCTCTCTATGGATGTGGAAAGAATGAAGCTGTGATCCTGAAGCAGGTCAAGAAACCTTTAGCATTCTCAAAGCTGTCTCTACAATCTGTATGGCACCTACTTTGCTATCTGCTGAGTGATTAGGAAAGAGCAAGCTGCTCAGTGACTAAAATCGAAGTTCCTGGTGTATTTCTGAATCGTGAGGCCTTACCCTGCTACTGGGGCAGGTCCATCTCAACAAATGCTACAGAAGTCAAAGGAAGCACACTTTTGGCCCAGATCATTGTTTACATGTCTAGAACACTTTTTAAAAAGAATATTAATATATTGCAATGATTCGTGATTGCTTTTAGAATTTTTTCTTTAGCACTAAAAGCAAAAGAAAGAACAGCTGAAAGTTTACTGTGAAAATGAAAACTGAGAATAAGCCTGCAATTTTGTCATTCATGCATATCTATTTTTCCTTGCAAGTTCCGTACTGCTACAGACTGTCTCATACCACAGGCATTTTTCACCCTTGGGTAAGAGAAAAAAACAAAACCTCCTACAAAGGACACTGGCTCACTAGTTGCATATTCTGGGTCTGATCCTTTCCTTGCTCAGGAGTAATTCCATTAAAATCAATGGAGCTTTACATCTACAATCCCTGCTCATTGAAAGAAGAATGAACACCTCTCAGTTTGTGGGTTTTGGTCAGTTCCAGAGGAAGTCTTTATGCTACTTTAACAGTTCTGATAACTAGCAGAGGAAAAGCAGTATTTTACATAGAAAATTTTACAGCCCAACATGCAAATAATATTAAATTAATTATAAAAATAATCTGAATTGTGGAATTAATTTGGTTATCAGTAGCATTTGATATATGTTCTCTATTTTCTCTACAGGAAAACACATTCATAGTCTGAATTATTCTCCTTTTATATGGAATACTTATTTATGGAATACTAATTGCATACTATACAAGCAATTTACAGGTGCATACCAGATACGTCCAACAGACATGCACTTTCTGTGCTGCCTTACGTACCTGGATCTTCTTGACCTCCCATTGATTTCAATGAAATGTCCATTTAAAAAACAGCAGCGCACAAGTATGCAGGGGGCTCCAGCACTGAAGGGGTTAAAGGGCCTAAGGACAGAATACCCCATGAAAACAGCTGCACTGCTACAGCCCATCTTAATCTCAAACCAGTATTGTACTGGAATTGCAGGCTTTAACAAGAAACAGCAATAAATATGGTATCTAAGGTACTCCATTTATATTTTCTAAAGATGTGTGTTATTTTATAGAACAGCTTTTCCACGTGTATTTTGGTGTTATTATCAGATTAGCTTTACAGTACAGTGTGACTTTGGAAGTTGAGATGAAATGCAACTATACCTACCTGAAAGGCATTCTTACATTCATTAGCTCAGCATATTTGCCCAAGACTTCCCAAGGAGCATGAAGTTTCACAAAGATGATGTCACTGTTTGTTAGAGATGACTGCAAAAGAGAAACAAAAAAAGGAAGAAACCGTGGTCAATATCTTGTGTCACCCTTCCCAATTCCCGATTCTTTCTCAAACATGTAGTTCTATCAGTATTTTGTCAACTCATTTTACTTCTGCTTTCCCAGAAGCCATGCTGTGACTCCCTTCTGGCCTGCATGTGTGTTTCCTTCACATGGAAAAGAGGACACGAAGGGAAAACTTACATGCTGCTATGGGGTAGTCAAGTGTGGGATGGAAGTAAGGCTGATGGGTAAATCTGGATCAGAAAGCTTGGTCCTGAATTTCAGCTAAAAGCTAAATGGCAAGTCAGTACCCGATTCTTTCAATTGTCCTGGTTTTTTGCATTCACACAAAAGTGCAGATATGTAGAAGCACATCCATCAACCAAGAAAATTTTTTATGACGTTGCGGTTTTATTTCTGTTGCCTCACAGGGACAAATAATGAAGTCCTAACAGCAGAACCATGTTCTTCAGTGTTTCTTCCTCCTGCTTCTCTTTTGGCCACGTGAATTCTGAGTGTTAGAACTAAAGCCAGCAGCAAAAAAAAAAGGATGCTGCCTAAAGCATAATATTGTCTAAATTTGTTGCCCAGGAAGATCAAGGACCATGACTATGTCAGCAAGATCTCGCCCCAGTGCTACCATCTTCTTTACTATGGGTTGTACACATTATGAAGAGAACTTTATGTAGTGCATGCACATCAAATTGGCTGTTACCAATTCTGCTGTTACCAGCAGAAAGGTGCATGGCAAAGACCAGCAGATATGTAGCAAAGACGAGGAGAAATTTAGCTCTGTTTGCCCTCAGGAGACTTTACCAAAAAGCTACAGCAGAGCAGGCTGAAGCTGACATGAGAACACAGGGAGTCATGTGAAAATAATGAAAATTTCACAAAATTACATACAATACAGTTTTAGACAACCAAATGGATAGCCTTCCAAGAAATCAGTAAAGATGGACTTGCTCTGAGAAGAGGAAAGTGTGAAGATAGAAAACCAGGCTAGAAAATTGTTAGTTAGCTTTGGGGATGATTTTTGAGTTTTTTAGATATTATACTTTGTTCAATGTTTCTTACATTAATTTTTGGTTAACAAAACTTACCTGGAGTTCTTAAATCTAGCATTGTTTATCTGGAAGCTACTGTGACTATATGGTTGGGAGGTTAACATTTATACTTTTGATGACTTCTCTGCATTATCCTGATAGATGCTGAAATTATTCAAACTAATATAGGACGTTCATGTCTCTAGAGTAGCTAAAATGTTACTATTGCTTTGTGACAATAGGAATGAAAGCTCCAACAGTTAAGACACATATGATAACATATGTATGATTTTTCCTTTAGCATATCCAAAAAAAAAAAAAAAGAAGAAGGAAAAAAAAACAATCCAATCACTACAAAGTTAACATTTTTTAGACAAATATATTGGAACATAATGGATACAGAGAAATATTTGTATTCAAAGTTTTACTGGGCTGCATGAAAAAATGGATTTAATGTATAAAGGAACAAGTGACTTTCTGGCGCTAAAAACTGCAGGGAAAAAAATCTTGCTGTTCTCTTGCTGATGAATTTGTGAAAAATATTTCAATACAAAATGATGCAACAGCAACAAAATGCCCCCAAGAGACTTGCTTAGAGACTATACTCTTTCCACTGACTTTTATGGATTCTAAATCCGTCTCTAATGATGTTTTACTTTATAGGTACATTTCACAAATTAGCTTTTATTTTCCCAGGAGACTTTAGCAAGTAGATACCACAAAAGTAAAACTAAATTCTGCTACTCTAAAAATCTCCTGCAAACTGCTCTCTCAAAAATGAGGTTATGTCAGCAGGGGACTGGCAATTTTGTGATAAACAGCTCGGATTAAAAACCAAACCAAGACAAAGCACAATCCAACAAAACTTGAAAGCACCATCTAATAAGCCAAATATACAGAAGGAAACTACAGTCCTGGCACACCAATAAAAATTGAGAAATGGAGGAAATGTATTAAATACAGCCTATAACCTTAGTGATGGCTGTTAAACAGGAAGCTTATACGCATTTTCCAGTAAAATGTACTTTAAGCTATACTAGGTATGGCAGCCAAACATGACTTGTGAAGATGCTGTTTCACAAGTGGACACTATCTTCATCTACATTTTATTTCTTATGTGTTACATATTTATACAGAAACACAAAAACTTTCAAAATAGTGATCACAATACAAATGTTTAAAGAATACTTTTTACTCAGTATCTTATGATGTTATTTTATCAGCTTTGTCCACAGAAGATCTAATCAAAATATGTTTGGGAGGCTCAGTTATATTTGGGGGAAAAACCCCCTTGAAATATTAATATAGAAATCCATTTCTCTTTGGTTTCTCTTTGGAAGTGTTCATAAAGGAAAGCACTAAAGAAGGCTGAGAAAAATAAGGTTGGTAAGAGAATAATAAATCCAGATGGAGGGTCAATTGAAGAACATGCTACATTTGCTTAATCTAAGGAGAAAATAGCTAACCAAAATATCTGGAAAAAATAGCAGGAAACCCATATTAGTTACAAAAATAGTTTAGTGAATAGAATCTCCTACACTTCCTCGGTTAGATTAGTATTTAAAGACAGTGTCCCTCAACTTATAAAGGTTTCACTGAGAGGAGAGGAGCATTCTTCTCTTGTAATTGACCTAAGATTTGGCTCATTAAATGGTCTGAAGAAGTAAACTCAATTTCACATTACGGAAAAATGCACACAAAAATCAATGCAACATTACTCCCCTTGGAAATTTAAATACAACAACTATTGACATGAGCAATCTGCTAGAAAGTGATCTTTAGATGATGATGAAGAAAGGAAAACAGAGGAATCAAGGGGACAAGGAGATAAAACACTTAGCAAACACAAAATTGGAATAAGTGTTTGGATTGGCATGTGGCACGAGTCTATCAAGCTATCATCAAGCAGTAATTGTCAGGCCATCAATGTTCAAACAAATTGGTTGTTTCAAACTCATTTATTGAGGAGGAATACTTATAACAAAATAGATTTTCTTCTGATCAGTAACAATATTCTTGCTGGTCTTTAGGACAGCACAAACCCAGGGTGACAAGAGACTTATGAGAATAAGAGAACCACAGACTCATCTAGGTTGGAAGGGACTTCTAGGGTTCCTCTGGGCTAAGACTCTGGCTAAAGCAGGGCCAGCTTAGATAATCCTGCTCAGATAGTGGCTTGTTGCATTGAGTACTGAGTATCTCCACAGGCAGGGACCTCACACTCTGGGCAACCCACTGACTGAAATTGGCTGGAGAACAGACTATTTTCTATTGAAGAACTGTTGTCTTCCCTAGAGAAATGCTGGATTAAAACTACCAGTTTCTAGGCTCACATTCTTTAAAAAACAACTTAATTCTTACAAGACCTTTATTTAATTGCTATTCTCATTGAGAAATAGTAGCAAGATACATTTAGTTTAATTGAACCCTGATCTTCAAAACAGCTTTGTATGGTAGAGTTTAGATGATCAGGGTCTGGGTTACAGATAGTCAATACACCTTCTGGCTTCACTGACAAACCACTTTAGTTCCATACCCTTACTGCCAGTCTTGGAATACAGGCGGTACCATAGGACCAGCCTTCCAGCAAGACTACCTTTCTGTGTTACCATTAAGTTTATAAAGACATTGTTTTTCCCCAAAGAAAACCAAATAAGCGTTTAAAACCAAGGCTCCATATTCTTGTCTAGTATCACACATATAAGGAGTGGAAGAGATTAAAGTGGGGGCCATTTATGTAACTCCAAAAGCAGAAACACCTGCCTTGGTGAGTTTCAGTCATCAGTTAGGTCAACGAAAACTTGTAAAGTTCAGGTTCTTACTCTGCTGAAGTGAGCACAGAGTGGTGGTAACTGCTGTTTAAGTCCTGGCTACTAAACACACATACTTCTGCAAGTATTCTAATGCATTTTGATGGCAAGATTTCAATATATATATTCACTGCTCATTCTGAACTTATCATTGCTCATCTGAATGGAAGCAAAGTTATGCTGACATTGAATGTCTCTTATAAGGTCCATATTTTGCTGTATTTGCACGCTGCCTTCCAGGATCAAGGTTAGAGATTAGTATCTTTTGTCAAATATCCTCTTGGACATTCTTCTTGTAACTAATTTTAGTTAATCATCAATAATATTGTCAAGTCTTTTTAAGACAAAAGCAACTGTAGGTACTCACCTTGATATATGCATTACTTGAGTCTAAAAGTTAAAAAAGGTGAGAAAACAAATTCACAGCATATAACCTTGAAGAAGTATAAAATTACAGTGTCTTCAATTCAATGATGCCATTGTTTATTTGCCTTGAGGCTACTAGGCAGTTTTTCATTTATGTGTGCATAACAATAGGGGGGAAAAAGTTGAAAAGCCAGAATGAAAACAGTTCTTCAATTTTTGGCAAAGACAGCTAATTTCTGGTAAGACCATAACGCAGCAAAGGCCAGAAAAGGAGAGAAAAATCAACATACTTCTTCTAGTAACAATTCTCTCTATAATCTAGCTCTGTATGATGTCTGAGTGCAGAGTAGTAAATAGAAACTACTACAGGTTCTACTGGTTTTGACAATTACTCTGTTAATCTTAACAGCACAGACTGATTTGCCATGTGGAGTGCTTTAAGTGGAAAAACAAAACCCAGTAAATTTTGGTTGATTAAACTGTTCTTCCTCTGCAAAACCAAAGTAAATGTAAATTCGCAAGGGTAATTCCATCAAGTGGAAAAGCAGCAGGAATATGCTGCCAATATTTTCCAAGTGCATACATCGACACTGGGCAATTATTTAGATACTGTCAATGTATGTCTGGTTTCAGGAAAAATATTACATACACACAAGCACTAACCTCCATGTTCATGCCTCTGGGGAATCTAATGCAGAGCAGTGCCAGTATCTTTCACACATATACTTGCCATCAAAGCACGAAATTAGTGAAAAAGGGAAATACAGTGTCCACATTTTAATTAGGATTTTAAAAAGCTTTTGACTTACAAGAAACCAGAGGGCACAAGCAGGAAGGATGAAAATAAGAATAAAAAAAGAAAGCCCTAACTAAAAAATAGGAAGCTATTGATAAAAACAATTTTGACCTGAGGGCACTGATATGTAAAACGTAGCATAACTTGACGTAAGGAGACAGAGCCACATGATTACAGTTTTAAATTACTTTTACATGAAATCTCATGACGAAATATGATGATGAAGTAAAGCTTTATTTTTACTTTGCAATGTACTTCCAGAGGTTCTGCTCCAGTGGAGTTAGTAAAGGAGGCAGGTGGCTGCTTATTGCCAGCATTCAGGCAATATGTCATCTAATCCAACTCAGAGCAGGTGTCATTGTTACAGTGCTTAATTTCTGGCAGGATTTGACAGGATTGAAATTCTGGAACAGAAGAAGAGGAAATGCTTGCAAATGTCCTGCCATGTAGACAAAAATATGTGAATGGGAAGACAACTTTTAGAACGTGGTAGTTTTCTTGAGCAGAAGTAAAATGCAAATACTATCTCACTGCTCAAATTTACTGTGCAATGATGAGCTCACAATCTGCAGTACAGAGATATAAATTCATATGAGGTAAGAAGCAACATGAGAAAGGATGTCTTTAATTCCATCTAATGTAATCCAAATCCACAGGATGGATCTCACAGTAAGGTAACTTAGATGTAGTAAATCAACCATGGAAACAATATCCTCTGAGTTGGACTTCACTTCCAGAGAAAAGAATTAGAAATACCCACAGCATGACTGTCTTCATGCAGAAGGTTGATCTGACTGTGAAGTAATGATAAAACATTTCTTGATAATCCCATCAGCAAATACTGAATGAGTACAGGTTTGACCCATCTAGGTAAGATTTCTGTGACGCAATAGCTAATAATATGATTTTATCCGACAAACATCTTTTAATTCCTCTGGACTGGAAAATTGCTACCAACTTGTGAAATCATTATTTGAAGATTTAAAAATACAGACAGTTAAAACCTCTGAGCAAAATAATGCACTTTTACTTATAAAGACAGTATTTGACACTGTCTCTTTACATGAAACATCAGTTATGGGCTGTAATTTTAGATTAAAAATTTTAATATTTTATACAGTGATAGTTAAGATCATTTAACCTTTCTGACTGTGCTATGGACACAAAAAGGTCTCTTATGTACAATTGTCTTGGGTTGAGCTGGCAAAATGCCAACTGCCCAATACAGAGTGTCAAACTCTCTCCCCCCACCAAGAAGGCAGAATATAAAAAACCTCAAAACAGGTTTAAACTTAAACTGAGAGGAGAAAATTAACAAGAAAATGTTCACCTCCCTAGATAACACAGCGTGGATGGTGGAAAGGCCTTATCTTGGTAGAGGTGGGCAGTGCGTCCTCATGGGTCTGAGGCAAAGACCAAAAGAGACAGAAGCTCCACCTCCCTCTGTTTTTATACTTCTTGATGATGTCAGATGATACAAAATACCTCTTTGGTTGCTTAAGTCAGGTGATGCTTGTCCCTTCTAATCTATGTCACATCCTTTGGGCCTGCTGAATTGAGGCCTAACTAAGGCCTAGCTGAAACTAAAACCAAAACTACCACAACATTTCACTTTTTGCATCACAGGCCATTAAAAATACATCACACAATTGAACGCCACTTCATAATGAAGCGTCATTTGTGATTTATTTCAAGTTCAAAATATAAACCCAATATTTTTCCAATATGGATTTCTTTCTCATTAATCATTTTTTGAAGTAGAAAATACTTACATTTAATGAATTAACTGTTAAATATTCATGTTCGCTTTTAGAGGCTTGTTGGAAAAACATTGCTTTGGTAAAGAAAAAGGCAATTTATTTTTTGTCCAACAGCTAATTTAACAAACTTTATAATTAATCAAACACACAAAAGCTTATTATAGCTTTTGCATACAAATGCAAAAGCTGGAGAAAACTGAACGAGCTGCTTATCATTGCATCATAGAATAATATAGGTCAAATCTCCTGCTCTATGCATGGACAAATAGAGTAGTTTGTAGAGTCTTGAATATCTCTATGGATGGAGACCTTGTAACCTCTCTGGGCACCAGAGCATCTCTGGATGCAAAGGCCACAACTGAATTCCCATGTGGAATGCAGAAGTGTTTGCATCAACCCACATTCAGAGCACATGCCAATGCTCCAGCAATGGGAAGCTCTTTGGTAGTTCAACTCCCTCTTCCGAGTCTTTTTCTTAGCTCATACAACCAAGGAAAGCAAGAAATACTTATATATTAACCTAGACTCCAAAGTCTTTTCAGTGCCAACACTTCCCAGGCAGTGAACTGTCCTCCAGTTCTCTGTATACCTCTCTATTTGACAGTGTGATTCAAAACTTTTTCTAAAGAGAGACACAAATGTGTTCAACAGAACACAGCTGAGAAAGAGCCTACTCTAAATGGCTTCAGTTCAGTCCACATGACACAATGAATTCCCAGGTTCTTCAAGTCAGCTGCATGTCCACAACATGAGTAATTACAGGCAGATATGTTAGCTCTAAGGGCGGTCCCATGGCATAGTGGAGAGTACTCCCGACTCCGGCTCCTAGGTCGCGAGTTCGAGTCTCAGTATACGGACCGCCCCCGGCAGTTAAATGCCTCCCTGCCATCCGATCCCATCAGATCTCGGATGCCAAGCAGGGTCAGCCCCGGTTAGTACCGGGTGCTGTAGATAGTCCTAAGGACCTCAGTGTCACTGTCCAAGCTTGCTCGGCCGTGGCAAATGAACCTTAGGACTTAAACAGTGGGGCCAGCTCTGCACACGCTGTGCCTCACCTAAAAAATCCACCGCGCAGGCTCGGAGGGCACACCCACGTGGGGAGAGCCTTTCCCAAATCTTCGTTCACGAAGATTGGCCATTATTTATTATTTATGTTAGCTCTGGCAGTGGGGGGAGTAGTGGGGCAACGCACACAGCTTGTTATGTTGGGTGCTATCCCACGCTGACATGACTGTAATCCCTACTACGTCAGCTGGTAACACCTGCGTGTGCAGGACACACACGTGCCTCTGCTCTGCAGGAAAGTTAGAGAAGAGGACTCTGACAGGACCTCCTCTGACTAATGCGGGTTCTCATTTTCCAGGAAAGAAAATACCAAAGCAAAAGCAAGACCCAGCTAAATAAGGGGGAAAGGTGCATGGAAGAATGTGAATGTGAATCCCTCACAACTCTACCAGTTACAGTTCCCCATAAACTCTGATGGTCTGGACAACTCAAAAGCCTGTTCCCTTGACTCATGTCTCATTTTTCTGTGTCTTATGTATCTTCCTGCTAAGATTTTTAGAATTGGAAACACTTTGAGGAGCCATCTTCTGATAATTCATTTCACATTGTTCACCTCATTGCTGCAAAGCTCTTCTGCCCAGCTTATTTAAAGACAGAGACATCAACAAGATATTTTCCCTTTCTTCTTCCCCATCATACAAATAATTGTTATATTCCTTTAATAAGTTGGACATGGTGAATTTCTGAGCAACTGCATTCTGTAGTCTTAGTAAGTGATCTGATAAATTGAAAGGATGTAAACAAAACGTTACAATGAAAGTTGTCTTGGAAATTTGCCAAAGCAAATGACAGAGCAGCCATCTCTCCAAGTATGACACTATTACTACATGAAAGGGAAGTTCTTTCCAAAGCAAAACATGTCAGTGAGAATAGACTTGATCACCACTTTAAAATAATTATATAGATTTACCTTCTTTTAAATCACAAATCATGCTTTGACTATGTAAGAATTGCCACAAAAAATTATATACAAAACAAGACATAAAGGCAAATCTGCCTTAATATGTTGGCTTCTGAAAGTCACAGTTTCAGACTGATCATAAAAAGAAATCTCATGGTCTAGTGCAGAGAGGAAATTTCTAATGATTTTTCACCTGTCTCTGCTCAGCTAAGCTCAAAGTAATTTGACCTCTGCATGCAACTACATCACGTGTTGTTAAAAAACCCCATATCAGAAACCAAAGCAAAAAACCAACTTTCTTAAGCAAAGGTAGATTAATTAGAATCTAACTGGAGACAAGATGAAATTGAAATACATAATGACTCTAAACTAAGAGGAGAGACTACTGGATCCTTTGTGCATCTCCATAAAAAATCCCTTCATTTATTAGACGTGCTTTAAATGAAACAAGGTCAAGTTATGACTAGAGCAAATTTTTATTTGAGCTATTCTAATTGACTACGATAAAGCAATGTCCATACATGGCACAATATATTGTCAAGGCAGACACATAAACATGAGCTCTGCTACTGATCAATTATTGCTGTGCCCAGTGTGCCTACTGACATAAGGTGGATGAAAATACCTCCTGTATGACACAGAAGAGCAAAGCAGCAGCAGATGGACCTCAATATCTTAATGGTTCAGATAAATGTGATAGAGCACAGAGACGATTTTCTCTCCTACTTCAGAGCTTTTGCGTGCAGATTCAATGAGAGGAGTTACAGGACCAACAAATCTTTTTCTTGAAAGACAACATCGCTATTACATGAGATTGGATATCTTGCAAAGTGGTGATACTAATCCTAAAATTGTTAACTGAAAAATACTAAATTTTGAGATCCCTATGATGCCTTGAAATTAAGGCCACAAGTAACATATACAAAGGCAAAGAATCCCCCTCTCCAAATTCACCTGTACCATGGAAACTGCTGTAATGAAGATCTTTGCTTAATAGACAACATTAATCTTCTCTAGAGATAAAACAAATATTAGTTCTCTTTAGAAATCCCCAGCTAACAAAAGGCAGATTGTTCAGCTTAGGCAAGTGCAAACATCTTTTTTATCTACTGGCAGATAAACATTCCTAGAATTTTTTTATTTTGCCTCCTTTCCATAGAAGAGCTGAAACTCTCAGGGCTGCAGCAGAGAATTCATAGCCCAAAGGTGAAATAGAAGTCACTGAAGAGTGGTACTACTACTACTTTTACTCAATGTAAAACTTGGGAGTAGTTGTGAAACTCTCATCTACTCTACCTCTAGAACTAGCATACTTAGAGCAATCTGTTTCATTTTCTTCTATGTGAAGCGCAGAAATGCAACATGGAAATGAAAGTAAGATGTCACTTCCTTTAATAAGCCTAGTTTTTCAAGCACTTTATAGGTGCACTATTATAGACATTTCTTCTATGACAAAGATTTCCTGACAGGAAAATTGTAATTCCATAAGATAATTTTTGAAATAAATCAATATGGCTCTATAGATCAATCATTTTTTTGAAAGGAGTTTTCTTTAAGACACAGAATTTTGGGTTCAGTGAACATAAGAAAAGATATTTTAAAAATGGGGGGAAATTCTGTTAGTGTTATATCACTAGACAACAGGAAAAAATTATCCAAACAGTAGAATGCTATCTCAACAAACCAACTCTTAGGGTAGTATAATTGTACTTACACTGCAGTGTGTAGTTTCTGGCAAATATTTAAAACATAATGTATAACATGTCCAAAAAAGGTAGTGTAGAAATGTGCTTCGCATCATTTGATGCAACTTTGCAAAGGCACTATAGTTACTTCTCCTGTATGAACATACATACACCCTCATGCATAACCTCTTTGAAATGTCAGAGCACAGTGGTGAATTGATAAGGGTAGAAATGGTATTTAAAACTGTATGGCACACACCTATTCTAGTTCTTGGTACTACTGACTGAAAGCTGTGAACAATTGTTATCATCACAGTAACACAGCTGGTGAATTTCTGTGCCCTACTGACCACAGTTGCCATATTGCTCTTCAAAAAGGAAAGAAGAATGATAAAAAATAAGTGATTTCTGCAGCATAGTATCTTAAAGCAACTCCCCCTTCCCCATTTCTCTGTTTTACACACACATGCAGAAACACAACTGACGAACTTCTCTTAATGATACATTTGTTTCCTCCTCCAGAATCCCATCCCTGCCTTGTTTGCTTATCTCCTAATAAGTCAGTATCACTTTTCCCTTACCAGGTTTCTTCTCACCATCACAGAAGGCAACTGGTCCTACTCATCACTCTGGCTGTGTATAACATACGATGGAGGCAATTCCAATGTCAGACCTCTGCCAAAGACAACCTCTGGAGCGCAACAGATCAGAGATCTTTGTTTTTTTAAACTTCAATTTGAAAAAGTAAAAGGAAGTCATCTGAACTGGTGGACTGGAATGTAAACTATACATATATATATACAAAATACTCCAAAACTACCAAGGGAAGAAGAATGTGTGAATTCTAGGCTTGTCCAGGCGGTATTTAAGAACAAAAGAGAAGAAAATTGAAAGTTTTAAAATACTTTTTTTTCCTAGCAATAGTTAAGTGAAGGGGCCACCTAATGCAGATGCAATCTTCTCTGTAACACACGGAAAGTTAACAGCAAAATATCAAAATACTAGTAAGGAAAGATTTCTAGACAACAACTGAGCAATCACCACCACTGTACATAGTTGGTGGAAGGTGCAGTAACAGCAACATGGACAAGAAAATAGAAAGCCTCATGTAGGAAATGTCCCCAAGTGTCTAAAGTGATGTAATTATCTGGCATGTGAATTCTTTTAATGTATAATGAAGAACAAAGGAAAATGGGTGGAAAAAATAATGTTCTGTGCTTACAGAAATGACATCTCATGAGAGTTGAGAGTTAAAAAATGCAGAAAACACAAAACATCACTGTTAGTATCAAGGAGAGCAATTATCAACAGCCAGTCTAAGGTAATGTGCATGAAGAGGAAAAAAAAACATAAAATTGAGAGCATAAAGGACTTAAGTCCCTAGTCCTTTATTTTGTGTAGCTATTCAGCAGGAGGTGAAGTCCAGCCTGAGTAAGAAATAGATGGATTAATTAAGGAAAGATCAGAGCAGGACAATAAGAAGGATTAGGAATTTTGGGAGACTTGACCTAGGGGAAAAATACTATTCAAAACACAGACATGATTCAAAACACAGTAAGATTTTTTTAAAATAAGTTACAAATAGTTGTGAATAGGAAGGGAATAAACTGCACTCCACGTTACTTCTGAATCAGGAAATAAATAACTTGATTAAATTGTAACAAAGGAGATTAAGGTCAGATCGTATCTAACACCGGCCTAGGATTTCCAGGATTTGGGATGTGGGGCTGTAATGAACATATGAGAGGCCAATACTGTCTAATCTGGGATAAAAGGTGAAACTCTGTATTATGCTCTTATGTGGATATTACTGTAATAAATTCTTGCAAAGAAGGCAGAAATGAAGAGGTGGCTTCTGACTTAAACCCTTCATCAACATCCACACACACTTAGTTTTCACCATATTAAAATCAATAAAGAGCTATTTGATAAAAAATTAAAGAGGATTCAAGCAAAAGTGTTATTAAAATCCTAAGTTTCTGCAAACCCATCCAATATCTTTCAGAGGTAATTGTAGGATTTTTGAATGGTATCTGTATGCAACGCTCACTGTGCATATGTTATTATTTTACTTAAAATTACTTTCTGAGATGTTTAGGTTTTAAAGATCACAATTTGGTCTCAAGATCACAATTTGGCTTTTAAGGGCAGTAGAAACATACCTTCCCTTTGTTAAAGACATATTCTTAAAACAATTTAATTTACAAGACACTGGGAGCTCAAAAATAACACAATGAAACAGGCCAGTGCTTTTGGATATTGCTAATTGTTAGAGTTATGGAAAATGCCTGTCAGGCATTTAGAGAGGTGCACATGCACTATTTAGAAAATACAACATCTAGGTATTCAAGAAAACCTACCACATATTCATGTTTCCATTGAAAATCTTTTGGAACTGACTGTGATAATCTCTGAACATGGGATAAGAAATGTTAAGTGCAAATAATCCATTCATGTCCATGTATATCCTGATGAGATCTAAACCAAGTCGTGGCCTGGCACTATGTCCCAGGTTGCTGATCAAATTTTACCTTTCTTTAGTCATAGGAAGCAAAATGCTTGTGCAGTGAACCTGATTGCAAAGCTTTCTGTTAGATCATTTCTGCATCAGGAACCTACTAATGAGTTTGGGAAAAAAGGCTTTCTTTTATGTGACACAGTGTCTGATGGAAAATATCCTTGATGTCTTACAAGTAGTCTAGGAAATTAATTAAGAAGAGAATCAGCATATAAAAACTTTTGCTAGCTAGGCAAGTTTAGTCCTATATGAACATTCCAGTGACCAGCTGTGATGCCATTTAAGAGCAAAAAGCATTTTATTGCAACACCAAATTGAGTAAATTATATTAAAATGGAGCAAATTGGACAAGATTTCTACAGTTTTTTCAGGAAACATATGATAATTTTCACTTTTATATAGTTTAAAAAATTGTCCACACAAAAGAGCATGATTTTGGTATATTACTGGATGAGATCTGCTTTCTCTGTTTCAAGATAGCCTTTTTTAACAATTAACATGGCATTTTAATATCACATATTTAATATTAAATCTGTTTAAATGAAATATTTTCCCATAATCAAAAGTTCCCCAATTTCCTCAGCTAAAACTGTTTAAGTCTAATCTGTGTCAGTGACTATTAATTCCTTGCCTTTCTCCTTTCCTGCATTCTGTTAGGATTTTCTCCATAAAGACAAATGATTTGTTTCAAGATGTTAAGGGCTCCTGTTATAATTCTAAATAGATTTTACATTCAGATTTTTATAGTAAGATGGGGGTTTTCCTACATGTCTGCCACGATTTAATGTGGATATGCCTCCACATTTTGATACTATCTTCCTCTTATGCTTTCTCACTATCATTCTTGTTCCTCTCCTTCCCAACACTCTAATAGCTTTACCTTTCTCATGTAATTTTTATGTTGTGCCTTTTAGCTGGAATAATGCATGAGTAAGATATATGAATTATGTTTCCTTTCACAACACAGACCAAAAACAGGCCAAGACAGAAAGGTACATTGGTATGGCAAGCACTCATCAATTCACTGTCAAACCAGCAAAGAACAGATGCCAAATAATGGAAAAACTTCAGAAACATTTGTCTTTTTCAGAGCTTGGGGGTTTTAGAATGGAAATTTTCATCTGTTACACAAGTCCATTAGTTGCATACTTTACACTACACCAGTATTGGGATGATCTTGCAGCCCACAGATCTATTCTGGTAAATCCATAGATAACACTTGGACGCAGGGCAAACAAAAAAGCTTATCTTGTGTAGCGTTTGATACGGTGTGCGACTTGCATCTGATCCAGTTTCCCCTGCTGGATACTGGCAGGCCATTAGATTTGAATCAGAACACTGGCACTATCATGTCTGTAAGCCCACTGATCCTGTGAAGTTCCCTGAAGGCTTACTCCCAAGGAGCAGACATCACAGGTGTGATTCAGAGCAACTAAGTTTAGATATCTGCAGTGGAGGGGAACAGGCACCTTCAAGGTATGATACATTTGCTCTGTTTTCCTCAGATTGAGATGAATTGCTGCCTAGAAGGGTTTGTTCCTCCCCAGCCAGATATGTACATTGCCAACAGCTACATCAGTAAGATTTCTTTTTTTGCCCTCTTGGTGGTCTGCAGTACAGCCACCCTGTTCTCCATGGACTGCTTTTACCTTCCTCATCGCCAACACCAACTTCTGCAGTAGCGTAGACACATTACTTCCTACAACTGCACCTTCATGGGTGCCTCTAGTTCACTCTCTAGCTGGACGTATCACAGTGACAGCACTGGATTCAGAACACTTTGCAAGGCCTTGGCCGCCATCCATTTCCCCCATCCCACTTTATTCATTTTGCCCATAGAGAAGACATCGGGAAATGCAGATCTATAAATAGCAAAGCCTCCCATCAGTGGCCTCTGCACTTTAAAAGACCTCTCAATTTTGGTCAGTACTTTCTGTACTTTATTACTTGAATTCCTCTCTCTTGTGAATTTTTGAAGCTAATGATAGAATCTATAAATTTGCACAAGAATTTTGACCTGGGATGTTCTACATATCACAGCTTCTGTCCTCTTAACTGCTGTTACAGGACATTTGTTTAATCCAATCCTGTCTCAAAGTCACAGTTTCCAGTAGCAATAGCACTCAGTACAACTTCAAGAACTCTGGAGATGAAGAGTCAGGCTGTATTCTGCACTGGACTATAAATACAGAAGGCAAAAAACATGGCCATCCCGATCTAGCATTGGTAACAGCTCGGCTTAATGAAGCTGCCCTTCAGACATGCCTTCCCACCAGCACTCCTATGATAGTAGGAAGCTGGAGCTCTAGATTCCCCAGAAAATGAGGTCAGAGGACAATTAGCTTATAAGGCACAGAAAGGCACAGGAATCTAGATATGGAATGATGAGTTTCTTGTGGAGAAGAACATGATTTTTGCATATTGAAAGTAAAGAGTCATGGTTTCCAGATTTACATCTTCATTTTGTCTTTCTCCTATTTATATTTTAACTGTGGAGGTTTTATTCCCTATGAAAAGTTCTGAATTTTAAAAAGCTGTAAGAGATGGCTGTTTAAAGAAAAGTGAGCACAAAGTTCTCATATTTTACTGCTTGACAGTGGAGACTTCAGAAGAGGAGGGGTCAATCTTATTAGAAACAGGTCTGTTTGAGTCTATTAACAAAAACAAGCTGTATCTAACAAAAATAGCAAGTAGAGTACCATGAAGACCTTCAAGAGGAAACCAAAAGACACAGTTTTGCCTAAAAGACCCTTTTACAGATTCTTCCAAAAGCTTTCAGATAATTATATGAAAGATAATTTGTGCACTGAAGAGAGTTTTGTAAACCAGGTAAGACTTTAAACAGGGGGAGAAGACAAACTGGCAGACAGAAGTTTCATTCAATGAGGCTATCTCAGAAACATCTTTCCCTTAGGTCAGGCTTTATTAAACTTCATTTACAACACCACTTCATTACCACTCAAACAGCAAGAAACGAGTATACAAATATGCAGTGGATAATGCTGCATTAAGTTTGGGCCCAGAGACCCATAAACTGAAACATCCTCTTCAAGAAAGTTGAGCCCCAGTGTAATTTGACCAGTTCTATTTGTGAGGCTCTTACCACAATTAAAACACATTTAATCCAAGGTGCAGAGTGCCAGTTTTCCACTTGCTCCATGCGTGAATTAACCTAGTATAACAAAGAAAGTAACCGGAAAATGAGAGGGCCTGGAGTCCTTGTGCCAAAAGCACTTGAAAAAGGGAACTGTCCCTTCCAGATTCATGCTTCCCTCTTGGCACTACTTTCAGGAGGGCAGCCCCACACCACTTCCGCCTTTTTGTGAAGATGTAAATGTCCCCTAGACCCAACATTACTATTTGTTTTAGAAGCATAATTCTGTAAATACAGTGCTGTCTTCTCAAAACAAGTTCAACACCAAAACCATCAACATGAAATGAGAACGTAAAGCATGCTTCTGGGTTTCTGCACAGTCTTTCTTTCTGTTCCATCCAGACAATCTAGATTTCTACTTATTAAGCCATTACTATAAGACAGTTTTGCAGCAAAGAGTCATGTCACCTTTGGGCCATGGAAACTCTCACTATGCATTAACTGATCATAGCCCTGTGCATTGTGCTTGTTTCTGACGCCACGGGTAGGCAAACAACATCTCAAAAATAATTGCAGTTTAAGGCCAGTTACTGTAAAGGGAAAGGTGACTTTTGACATATAGGGGACATCTCATATAAAACAACCATCATTTTTCTTAATCTATTGCCTGCCTGGTTATTTTCCTCCAAAAGGTTTTTAACATTCTGATTTGTGAAGGGTAAAAACAGGAAATTCTTTTACAAGAGATTTTAGTCATTCCTGAAAAAAAGATATATGTCAGGGGCTTTTTTATCCCTTTTCAGTTATCTAATTATTTTCTGTATTACCTCCATATTCCATGAAAAAGTAATACTTTTTTTCAAAAGCAGACCAAGTTTTCAGCAACACTTTGTTAGCCTAGTAGCTTTATAAAGCCCTGTTAAAGGCTGAACTTTTTCCACTCAGAAACATTTTCATTTCTAGGTTCCCTCAGATAGTCAAGTTTATCTTTAAAAACTGCACAATGAAATTTGAGTTCAGTCTATCCAGACTTTCATGTGCCTCCTCAAGTTTTTCTTCTAAATTGGTGCTGTACTGTACAGTGGATGTAGTGCCTGAAATCTAAAACTTTTCCCCTCAGAAGTTCAGGCAGCCAGAACCTTCTCCACTGTTTAGTGACCACATTTTTTGGTACAGAATACTCCCTGGAAAAAGGCATTGTTCTGCTTGAATCAACAGATTTTTCTGTAAAGCATTGCTGAAAAGAGACTCCATTTACTATGTGCATTAGATAATGAACTAACAGCAAACCTTTGAAAGACTAGTCTGTTTTCATCTTGCTCTGGCTGAATTTGGATGAATGTTTTAAACCAAATAGCTGGAAGCACTTTCACTTATAGTGCTAGTGGTGGCCTTGCATTTAAGTCTGGTTCCCTTTTTGCATGCACAGTTTATGTCATTTTGATGTCTCCAACCATGATTTGTGGATGCAATCAGGCACAGTGCTTAAACGTTAAATAACAAACTGCACCTGCTAATAATGGGCTGTTATGCTGCTCATGAAACCACAGCTCCTGCAGGCTGCATAATTTGTACTGTAAGTTCATTAGCTGTCGATATTTACATATTCAATAACTGGATCAGAAAAGAGGGGGGGGGGCTGAAACAACTTTACTAGAGTCCATGAAAGCTGTGGAATTCTTGATACTAGTTGCAGTAGCAGAGTAACATTGAACTACCTCTGTGGTAGGCTGACTCTGCCTGGCTGCCAGGTGCCCACTAAAATCACTCTCTTCCTCAGCAGGACAGGAGAGAAAACGTAACAGAAGGCTCATGGGTCAGGATAAAAACAGGGAGAGATCACCCGCCATTACCACCACAGGCCAGACAGACTCCACTTGGGGAAATTAATTTAATCTATCACCAATCAAATTAGAATAGGATAATGGAGAAATAAAATCAAACCTTAAAACACCTTACCCCAACCCCTCCCGCTTTCCAGACTGAACTTCATCCCAACTTCTCTCTACTTGTCCCATCCAGTGGCACAGGGGGACTGGGAATGGGGACTGCGATCAGTTATCTCTGCTTTTGTCCACGTGTTGTCTCTGCTACTCCTTCCTCCTCAGGGAGGTGAGTCCTCACACTCCTCCCTTGATCCAATGTGAGGTCCCTCCCACAGGTGACAGTCTTCCACTAAGTTTTTCAGCATGGGTGCTTCCCACAGGCTGTAGTTCTTCACAAACAGCTCCAGTATGAGTGTCTTTCCTGAGATGCAGTCCATCAGGAACAGACTGTTCCGGTGTGGGTCTCTTGAATGGGGTCACAAGTACTGGCAGAAGATCTGCTCCAGAATGGGCTCTTCTCTCCATGAGGCCACAGGTCCTGCCAGGAGTCTGCTCCAGTGTGGGCTTCCCACAGCATCACAGCCTCCTTTGGACATCCACCTGCTCTGTTCAGTGACCTTGGTGCCTGCAGAATTGTTTCTCTCACATATTCTCATTCCTCTCTTCTGGCTGTTGTTCTGTAGCAGTTTTTTTCCTCTTCTCAAATACTTTATCACAGAGGTGCTACCCCATTACTTATGGGCTCAGTCTTGGCCAACAGCAAGTCCATCTTGGACCTGGGTGGCATTGGCTCCACTGGGCATGGGGGAAGGTTCCAACAGCTTCTCAAGAAGCCTGTAGCCCCACTCACTACCAAACCTTGTCATGCAAACCCAATACAACATCTCATCTTCTCCAAAGACCAAGAAAGTACAGTTTTGCCCTAATGCCAGTTTGGCCTAAAGGGAAACCTGCTAGCCATCGATGACATCCTGCATGTTGCATGACCTACCATGAATGTACAGTATGGATAATTATCACTCTCACAGTTGTACCAGTGCTTCCTAGCACATACCTCACACAGGCATGCTTACAGATATCTTTCTCTCTGTAAAAATATCTCAGAGGGCAGATGATATAATATCAGTATTGGAAGCTTTCCCTAGCCACCCTTTTCTCTAGAGGATATGGGATTTTGGTATGTGCAGAGTAAGCTCAACGTGACAGGGAAAGAATATGAACACCAAAGGAAAACTAGCAGCCAAGAAAAGATTTCCCAGTAGACCTGCAACTTGCTTCTGGCTACCACACAAATTCTCCTGGCAAATTGCAAATAGTTACTTGGCCATAGGCTAAGCACGCTGCTTTAAACTGTGTGCCTAGTTGATTAAATTAACATATATAGCAGCAATAAATTACAAAAAAGCTGTTATTCTTTCAATAACAAGATAAACTGAAGTCATAAATGAAAAAGAAACCTGGAGTCAACTCTAAAGGCACTGAGATTTTATTGTGCACTGCTCAGAGAACCAAATTACATAAGCTACATTTATAAAACCTTTTCTAACTCAGATCTGCAAATGCCACTTGGGGTCTGGAAGTCAGTTTAATTCTTCTCTACCCATGAATCACAATCAGCAATAACATTTATGTAACAGAAATCTCAAGAACAATCGCAATGATGACGCACAATCAGAAAAAAGCAGATCAGTCTCACATAACTGTTTTGGCTCTGCAGTACTAACAACAACAAAAAGGAGTAGATGTCATTTTTTTCCAGAAAGATAATATTTGATTACACTCAGAAGCAATAGCTGTTGATTATAACATCTCTTTCACATCATCACTTTCTAAACACAACTAGCGCTTAGAAGTTTAAGTCTTTGAAGTTTTTACTTTTTCATACTCATTCTTTGCTTCTTTTACTTCACTTCGACATGGTCATAAGTCTATTTTGGTTTTACACTGAGGGATGTGCCAAAAGTCATGGAGATACTCTATTGTGTGCTCTTTCTGTCATCTGTAATTTCTCTCAACATTCATCATATTGAAAACAGACTCTGAGTTGCTGCTAAATATAAGCATCTGACTGAATACATGTTTCTAGCCTCTGAAGTCCTGCCCCAGTAGTGCAGGTACAGTCACATTAAGAGAAACTGCTTTGTTTCTCTTCTCTTTACCACATCACAAACCTATCTACATTGGCCTGCAAATTTGAAAAGTCATGAAATAATAGTATTCTGTAATTATATTGCATCAACTACTGACAAAGATTTCTAAATAAAACCTCTGGAGTCCTATTAACATAACTTCTAGATTTATATTAACATGACTCAAGTTATACCCGCTAGATGGTACTTGTTTATACAACAAAACCAAAGCTTATACTGCCTTTCTTCCTTGTCTTTTTGGGTTTTCCCTAGAGAATACCTACTAAATATTTGTACTGCCTATTGTATACACCAGCTGCATTTTGGCTGCCAGATGTTGCACCAGAAATGTCAGTTGCTGCTTGAGGCATCCAGTGAATGCAATTAGAGATGCCCTGGTGACAGCTTGACACCTATGGTGGCAATGTTTAAATTTTTAATCTGGCATGTATCACAAAAACCCACACAACTTGGATTGCTCCCGAAAACTGGACCAATACTATGCTAACATCTCTTCATGCTCTTAAGTGAACATTTTGCTCCCTGCATTCATTACTTCCTGGATGTTTTGCTGTGCTACACTTGTCAGCAAGCCACTGCAATGCATTTCTCACTCCCTGCAGTGTTAATGAGGAACATGGTTTGGAAACTGCAGTGCTAAACAGCTCTGTAAGTTTTCCTTTCTGCCATCCATTTCACATTAAAAAGACAGCACCAACACAATCAAATGTCAACATATGAACAGACAGTAGTCAAAGGAGAATGAATCAACAACCACACAAAATTTACAGAAGGTAAAAAGTTTCTTTCAGCCCAGTAGTAACAACCTATTGCCTCTGTATATGTTCTGTGGCCAAAGCCACAATTTTCTCATTTCATTTGGGAGCAAACTTCTTTCAATGGAAGCACTATATTATATGTGAACAACCTGAAAACAAAACTGCAGTTAAAGTCTTCCAGAACTAGTACTCAGAATGATGTGTGGTCTCAACAAAAGGAGAAGCGAGAACAATGAGAAATAATCTAGACATTATCTGATCACACAGCTTAGTTTAAAGCTAAATGTTTTGCAGCACTGTTGTTACTATCTGGGGAGGGTGGCAGGAGCGTACCAAGAATGTACATATTTCCTTCAGGATTATAATTAAATTTAGAAACTAATGTGATCACAAAATGTACATGCTAGGGTTTAATTTTATGTCAGAGTAATGTGTTAAAAAAGATTGCTACTCTAGATTTTGAAAACATTAGCTCAAGTCATGTAGCATAACCTCATTTTGATCATTCTGAGTTCAGAAAATGTACAATTACTGACTCTGGCACGAAGTCACACCAAGGGCAAGTGAGATTAATAAGAAATAAAACTGCATATCAGTAGCAAAACAGAAACTGAAACGAATAATCAAATGGGCAGAAAATTCATGCAGCCTAGGCAGCAAAGTCCAAATAAATGGTCCTGAAAGGCATAAGAAAACTCTATAGCAAGCTCTCAAATCATCAGTTTGAAAAATTTTTCTGTGCAGAATGTTGCAATAAGTTTCATAATACTTAAAATATAAAACAATTTCATAGCTTTCACTGCTAACCTCAGCACAATCATAAATCTGCAATAAATACTAAGTAGGAAAAATTGTTTTGAAACCATTTGGCGTATGTATTAATAGCAAGGATTCATTCCCCTTTCATTTTCTACACTGCCCACAACTTAGAGACTTCATCAGCGTCTCTCCTGGTGGATGCAGGGCAACATTCTGGGATGGGAAGCCGAACAGCTGCAGCAATACTCTCATGCTCTTGGGTTTTGAGTTACAACTCCTACAGACAGTAATAAGAATACAGGAAACATAATAAATGAACAATGTCTGGCATTGAAAACATCTATCATCTACTGAAGCACTGAAGATGCTAACTTACATGTTATTTCAAGGAATAGTTTAGGGTAACTGGTTGCAGTAACCAGTGATATGTTCTTATACACTTATATCCACCAGTACCCATGTTCAATCAAAAACATTTAAAGAAAAGAAATGTTTTCATTTTTCTGGAAAGAAACAGCTTCCCTTTTTTTCTCCCCAGTGTTCCACAAAGACGTGTGCCTTTCAAGTACACAGGCAGAATACCTACATGTGTACCAGGAATTCAATGAAAGAAAGGGAGATAGTGTATAACACCTACATAATTGACCAAAGCCTGTATCCTGAAGATTCCCCTACCGTTTCCATCAGTGGCAGCATGATAATGCATATTAGCACGCGTGTGAGTCAATCAAGCACAAATAAAGCTACTCAGCAATACCTCCTCTATATGGAAGTAAAACTTAAGACCCATTAAAGCATATTATGAAAGTTTAAGAAAGATCATAGGCTTGGCAAAAGAGAGATGGTCTCTTAAAACCTTGCTCCTGCTACCTAACACACCCATACATTTTTAGACACTATGCATTCATTTCTACACCCTTGTCCATAAAAGGTTTACTGTTTTAGGACATTGTGTTGGAATAACATGAATATAAATTATTCTGATGTACTGTTCAATTATTTCAACACTGAAGATAAAAGCAGAAGGAGAAAATTTAATCTATTTTCAAACTACCGAAGTATTTCTCAAGTCCCTATGCCTAAGTTGACAGGTAAAGGAAGGCAGGGGTATAGTTAGGTTTCTGGAAAGAGTACCAAGAGACTCAGCAAACAGTGGAGCAGGTAGCTAGAAGGAAATGTAGGTGCAGAAATGTGGATTGCACTCAGTAGAATTTAGGCTGTTCAAACTCAGCACTGGTTTTCTATGTTGCACAGCACAGTGGATGAAAGTCAGTGGCCTACTTGTGCATAAAGTTGAAAAAGATGACTGTAATGGCCTATTTTGGCCTTCAATTCATGTGTCTGATTTTCCTTTAGGCTACACTTTTGCACCGCTCTTGCCCATATTTAGGTATGCTTAAAAGAATTTTTCTTCTGCTACAACAGAGTACAGAAGTTTCAGCGTAAACAAACCATACCCTTAGATTCTACACAGATTTAAAGATGAAAGTTTTTTAAAGGAAGATCTCTTACTTCTTTTTCCATTTGAAGTCCTTCTGCTCTGATATTTCTCTCAAATACTTCCCTCTTCTCTGTCTGTGGATTAGATTTTCTATACACAAGGATGTAGTCAATCCGACATTTCCCATCTCTAAAATATAGTCCATTGGTTTTGTTCTTATCAGGTACTTCCTGTAAAGAGAAAGTCAAACAATTCAGTAATGCTAATTTGCCTTGATAATGGATGCATTTCTGTTTGCAGCATCAGTTTTCAGTGATACTCAACAGGAAAGATAGGAATCAAAACCAGCTGTTCATGTTTGTAGATGCTTTACACACACTGCCTCTGATGTCATCTGAAAGGTGCACAGATTTCCCCTCTTCAAAATCAGGAGGTCTTTTTAGGCAGGTGTTCAGTCATATAGGCATGGGATAGGAGAGAACAGAGAACACAAGGCAACTTTCCTCTCCCCCCACCCTCTGTAAGACTAGGAAAACTTCTTACTATAATATAGAGAAAAGAATAGTGTTACTGAAGAGGAAATTTAAGAACTTCAGTATTGTAGGATGTCTTTGTACATATGAAAAGAATAAACAATGACATGAGCCTTTAATGTAGTGAGATTTTCATTGCTTTGCCTCACAGGACAGAGACAATTTGAAGTTTCAGTACCTACCTGTCCTAGTTCAGCAGCTGGTACCAGTTTATCACTGTCTGTGTGTAACCAAAACTGTGTATTCTACATCCTCTACGTAATTTCTAAGGAACTGTTAACAATGGACCATTCTTAGCAGCTGCCCACAGCACACCTGACCCCTCAGGCTACAAGCTGGGTGTTAGAGAGAACCCTGTGAGATAGGGTCTTTATAGCAATGACTGAGCTGTGATAACTCCTCTCCAGTGAGGCATTAACACCTTCACACCCAGCCTGGGGGGTCATGTCTGCTAACGGGCCATCAAAGATTCCAAAAACATCCCATGACTCACAGAGTAAATCACCCATTGTCAAACTCCTCATGCTGGGGAGATACTAGGCATTCCCATCTGAACCTGAGTGTATATGATCTTCGGGCTTGGGAACTTCTGGTACCACTCATCAGATCCAGAGAAAGATGAGAACCTTGACAGGATTGTGACTGCCACTCTCAACCAGACTGCGATCATCATCTGCACCAACAGGGTTTTTTTCCTTCCTTTTACTTTGGACTCAGGGGGACCATGTGGTGCTCAGCACAGGCACTAATGAACACCATTCTGTTCATGTCCCAGGGTGCTGGGTTATACATCTGGGGTTTGTGGGTTAAAATCAATTTCTCTTTGTATCATTGCATTTATTGTAATATTTTTATTAAATTGTAACTCTGAGTTATAATCTCTTTTGAATTGGGTTCATTTCTCCATCTGGTTTACCTTTAAACCAGCACACTACCTCACCATACCTCATCAGACTAACTATGGAATATTTTTTGCTTAAGGAACAGCTTAGAAAACCCACTGGATTTATTTGGTCAGAATTCCTGGTGTTTGGTCTAACACTACATAAACACAATAAATACTGTTGCTTGAATATTTCTCAAAAAAACCCCACAAACCCAAACACACCTGTTCAAATGTTTGCTCTAACAGAAAGAAACTTGACTTCACTGTTAATAAGAGGTCAAGCAGGTCCCTCTCCTGAGACATAAAAGACCAACTACTGGTCTTTTTCCAGAAAACCATGAGATGAAATTCTCTACAGATCCTCCTCACAATTTAACACTTCTTCCACATAACACAAGTCCTACCCAGGGGTTAAGCTTTCATTTTCCAGAGAAGTTGAAATTGTATGGCAGTTTGCAGGTTGGAGTGTTTCATACAAAAAATGTGCACTGGCAACAAAATGTGTACATGGCAACAAACAGCACTCCCTCTGAGCAGTATAATGGGCAGGGACCTTCAGGGACCTCAAGATCAGTCCAGCTCTAAGGTGAAGGGAAGGTTAAGCCAATTTATCTCTGTTTTCCCAGAATTCGCTCCTCTATTCCTGCCAGAAATAGCCCTGCCCTATAATATACAATCAAATCTCTGAAAAAAAGAATATTTCGCCTTTCACATCTGGTAGAGGGAGAGAATTTTCAAAATACTTTCTCCTTAGGAGAACCACTTCTGAATTTAAATCACAAAGTGAACATTGTAATAGGAAAAATGGTTCTTACAGAAAAATAAACAACAAAAAAGACAAAACCAATATACTCATTCAAAGAATTGAGTGTAAGCTATCTTCCTGATTCTCAGTAGGCATTTTGATTAAATGGAAAAATGAATGAAAGCATCCCAAATGTCCCATTCCCTTGGTATATCCAGTTCACTAAAGGAAGAAGAAAATTTTTCTAATTTTTTTTTATTGTAGTGACTGACTCCTGACACAACTTAATGCAAACTTGAAACAGTAAAACAGTTCTTAGAGTCTGGAAAGAAGGCAAGAGAAAAGATTTAAGCTCTAAGGAAATAACAATAACAAACCATTTATATCTATACTGCATATCATGCTGATAAATTATATTATCATCATATGAGAAGTATTTTTCACAGAACATTAAATATGAAAACAGCTCAGGAGGAAAATTTTATTTTTTTTCATTAAGAATCTATGTCAAGAAGACATAAAAAACTCAACCCAAAGGGTATTTATGTTATTTAAACAAAGAAATGGTGTAGGAGGAGATTAAGTGGGCCAGCTTCATGGTCCTGTTGTGATTTCTAACCCTCCTGACAAGGCATCCTTCCTGCTCAGTAGTCAGAGTCACTATGTGCACTTTAGCAAGTGATGTAATAAGAAAGGAACTGTAGAACAAAACAATCCATGCTGCAGATCTGCTGTCTACACTATGTAGGTTTGAGGGCTGACTTTGGATCCACTCTAATCTGGTCCAGGAGACTCACTGGATTTACATACACAAAAAATCCAGGTTTAAAATCCAACAGTGCTCTGGACTGCAAAGAAATCGTGGGTAGGGGCAATTGAGGCAGTCACTTCAAATGCACACTCGTGACCTGAGCTCTGATCCATCCTCTGAGTGCCATAACACAAGGAACGTGTCCTTCTCTGCATGCAGTAGTGTCTCCACCGGAAAAACAGATTTGCCCTTTATGCTTCCTGTGTTTCTTCTCTCTGTAAAAAATTGATTTGCCCCACACTGACTGATTAGAGAATGCAGAACCTTATACTAACGAGTATCTCTGAGATCTAGCCAAGTTATTTGACTTGTAGGATTCTTCCCCTATAAATATGACTTTCTTGGGAAATTACTTGGACTTGTGAAACACCAGCAACTACCATATTGCAATTTTTCACTAAGAAAGAGAGCTTGGGCAGTCTTATCTGTACTTGAAGAAACTGGGAAGGAACCCTTTCACTGGTCCTCGGTTACACCCTGTAAGGCAACTTTATAGACTGAATGTGGACTTGCCAGAACTCTTCAGGATCTAACATGATATAAAGATGGTTAGGGCTGGCCCAGCAGTGTCAGGAAATAGCACCTGCAGGGCTTTTGCATTGTCCAAGTATTACAGGCTTACGTATTCCAGAGAGAGATGTTTGTTCTACCTTCCTCCAGATACTGCATCTCCCTTACCTGTGTTACGACATAAATATTTAGTTTTTCTAAACTGATTAAAAAAATATAACTAGAATCAGATCTGACTGCAGTTTTTGGTGAAAAAGTGGTGTAGTCACATATGTCAAATCTCCATTCCTTCATCTGAGAAAGGATGCTTGATGAAAGTGGAAGAACATGGAAGACTTCACTTGAGTAAGAAGCTTAGCATTTCTGTTTACCTTTACAGCTGTATTGGTAATATATTTTGTATAATTGGAAATGGTTTTCCAAGGATTGCAGTAGTTTTTATCTTCTCAGTTGGGACTCATCAACATTCATAGATGTGTAACTCACACACACAGAATCACAGAACATTTGTACACGCCAGGAGAACTTTAGGTTAAAGGGCTCACTTAGATGTTTTATTATCCAAAGCATCAGGATTCACAACCCTAGCAGCTATAGAAACTTTAAATGGAATTTTTAAACAAAAATGCAGTTTGGGAAACAGGAAATTTGAAACTTTACCTGCAGGTCTTAAAAAGAAATAAATCAGAAGGGACTCCAATGCTCACTAATTTAATGGCAGATTAGATTCTTTCTTCATTCCTAATTATGTCAGTACTTGGTTAGTATCCGTATGGATGCTTCATGAAGGTAGGTTCTTTGAATTCTAAAGAGGTCATCTTTTCCTGTTGGTGGTGTCTACTTGAATTAAGTCCCCCATATGTGATTTCACAGCTGGTGCAGAGATGTATGTACCACTAACAGTGATAACTTATGAACTTCAGCAGAAAAAGAGGAACCCAGAACCACTCAGTTTTCAAAGCACAGTTCCAAAGAACAAGTATATTTTCTTTGTGTGTTCTTTTTTCTTGATATCTTTTTGCCCATTTAGATTATAATTTCATGGAAAATGCAGTTTTAATTTTTCCACGTCTCCTCACCAGTTGGTATATTCTTCTTGAGACCATAATATATTTAATTACATGGAAGTTTTCTAATAGTGAAATTATTTAGACTGCAAAATCAAGTGCTCAGGTGCTAGGAAGTAAGAGATTTTTAGTTTTCTCCAAAAGCTTATACAAATCTCTTTCTGTTCCATCCTGATCACTGAAGACAACATGGATTTGATGGAAAAAAAATATGTAGTTAGCTTGCATTCTGGTAAATACATATGAGCAAACTGAGATGAAATTGCACACGCTATCATAAGTGCAATAGGGAAAAACTGATTTCTTATTCTGCAATATGAATACCTTCTCTCTACCATTATTTTCAGTGCAAATTTCAATTTATAAAAGAGACTGTTAAAATAAACTATATTATTCTGTGCAATGTTAATAAAATAGCTCCCAAATATTAATAATTTGATTCTTAAAGTGAGAGCTATAGGAGTGACTTTTACTGTCATGATTTCAAAACTACCTACGTTAGCTGGAATGTCAAGATTGAGCCATAGAAACCCACGTAAGTGAAAGTCAAATTTTGTCCCAGCTTCATCATTCTCCCTTGTTTGGAGACTGATACAATAACTCCATAGAAAGGCAGAATGGATGCATACCTGGAATATAATGCTAAATAATTTTTACTTTAATTTTTACTTTCTCACTGCTGCTACTCAGAGAATAATACTTCAGAGAAAGTAATACAATATTTTAGTGAACGTATTTTATTTAAATTGTAAAGTGTACACCTAATTGCTATACTGGCATATGTATAAAGTATTTTGAACAATGGACAGAAAGGGGAATGAGATTTTCAATTCTCTCAGGCTGTAGCTGTGTTTGAATGAAACATAAAACTCAGAGGAAAAAACCCCATCTTTGGGCAAAGGACAAACTGAATCCCAATCTGGCTTCAGTTAAGGAAGTGTTAATAAAGCTCCATCCATAAAGTATTCATTAGACCTTCTGATTGAGCATGAACAACTACCAGCTGAAGCAAACATTTCAGCTTTTCAGCTAAACAAAAATGATAAGAAATTCTCTGTAAATTTCTTTGATTGTAAATTCATTTTAGTGAATTCAGCCAGAAGTCATATTAAATTATTTTGTGATATCAGCTTCAAAAGTAGACCAAAGAAACATCATTACATTCAGGGAGACATTAACTGGTGCCAGATTGCCTGTCCTGATGGCATTAAAGGGGACCTACAGGCTTTCTTAGCAACTGAAAGACTGAAGGGAGCTTCAAAACTCACCCTGCTACGGTATAGTTGTGCTCCATATTTATCCCTACAAACCATAGGTCATCCAAACAGTGTATCTTTTCCTTCTGGAGTTAAGCAGGGACAAAGTACGTTGAAATTTTTTTCTGGTAGGCTGCAGCATCCTTGAAGTTCCACTACAATTTTCAATTTTCGTCTTTCCCTCCACCCCAATCTTATACCTATGTATGACCTCCATTGCTATTTTCCTGAGCTATGGTTATAAAAAAACCCCTTATATCTGTTCATTTAATTGAATAACTCTGAAGTTTCCCCCTTCTCTTTAAAAAACAACAAAGAATACATCTAAGGGGGGGGAAAGTTTTTGAAGCATTGTTTTTGCAATACTGTTAAATTAACAGCCACAAATCCTTCTGATTGTTTTCTGTTAATTTTTCCTGTCTACCTTACAAAAATCACATGCCTTTCACTTGCGCCCTTTCGTTAAAGACCGTATCGTACATGGTCATAAAATGTAATACGGGACTATTAAACTATTAAGCTTAATAGGCAAAGAGGGCTCTTCGTAAGCTGTACAGGAAGCTGGCAAAGAGCTGTGAATAAAGAAGATGAAATTGTGAGCAAGGTCAAACACATATTCAGGGTGTCCTGAATTCTGTTGCTTTAATTATCTGTCTAAACATTCCAGGAGTGCACCTCTCTATGGGCTGAATTTCTAGAACAAAGAAAATCTGTCTCCTCAGCAGTGTTTCACAAAAGAACTTGCACCACAAAACCCTCTTTCTCCTGAAAAAGACATAATTTGTAATTGTACCTTCTAAACTCTATCAAAACCAGTAAACAAAAGAGGGTCAGAGCAGGGGCTTCAGCAATGTCCTGTGATTTTCCACGCTTTTAAGTACTAGAATGGTCCCTGCCAGTTGTGATCTGTGTCAGTCAGCCCTCTGCCAAAAATTCCTCAGGCACAACTTGCAGGTAACATCAGAATAGTTCAGTAAGTAGTGTAGATGTAGCCACATTCCTGAGGTGGGAAAAGGGAGAGAAGTCCCTGGTCTCTTCAGTCCCCAAGGAAACAGTCCTAACATTCATGGGTTGCACGGCAGTTACAGGCAAAATTAAAGGGTATAATGTTCCTTTCTGCAAAAGACACAAAAAGGCACTTAGACTTAAATTTTCAGCATGGGCCCATGATACTCTGCCTGCTTTAATACATAATTTAAAAGGGACTGTGTGCTGAATATTTCCTCACTGGTGTGTTCTTTGACACCATTATGCACCATAGGGTCCCTTGTTCTTCACTGGAAAGTGTCTCAGAATTGACATCCAATGCTTCTTATGGGAGTTTTATGATAAATCCTCCTCTGCCTTCCTTACCCTTAAGGGATTAATATAGGGAAAACTCTTCCATCATTTTCAGAAACAGTGAAGGATTAGACTTGGATAGATGTTTCACTGGGGGTGCATGAAATCAAAACTTTTGAACTTGAGATATTTTATATTTCAGCACTATAATCTTAGAATGGAAAATCAGTCTTCATAGGAAAGGTTAGACACAAGTTGACTTGCAGAGAATGAGATTTTAAATCAAATTACCTTTATTCCCTCTTGAAAAACCTGCATGAATAAACACTATATTGATAAATCTGTACGTTCTTACCTCTCCCACAACTTCCAACCTGCTGGCATCATCAGAAGTACTAGTCAAGTTACCATGGTGAAGCAGGGAGTCATCATCTTTGGAAGGGCTGTTCACACCTTCTAACTCATCAAAAAAAATGTTGACATCCTTAGCTACTAAAAAACAAAAATAAAAATATACATTTAGATTGCCACTGAAACAAATGAAGATGACAAATATCACCCATCAACAATCCCCCTTTTTAGTTCTGGTTGAAGTATATACTATGTTAATTTTAAAATCTGTTGGGCATTGTTGTAATGCTTTCTTCACCAGTGAGCTACACAGAGATTTAAGACACCACAATACATCTCTGATGACAAACAAGCAATCTGCCATTGCAATGAAACAGACATGAGCTATTTCCTCAGATTCTCTTGGGGTAAATCGCTTAAATTATTACCTTCTGGATTAGTATTGTCTCTGAAAATTCCTTATTATAAAGAAACAAATTGTGAACTTACTATATTAAGGACAAAATTCAATGTTGTGCAGACTTTTCGGGCAGCCAGAGGCAGAAGACCTTAAATAAATACTGTTACCTGAAAGGCATTGAGTAAATGGGCCTGGGCAGATATTTATCTTTGCACAGTTTGGCATGTTTCGATGCATATAAATCTGACACTTTCAGATCCACCTGCCACACAGGCCTCAGTTTTGCATGAAGCAATCACTTAATTCTATAGAATGCTGCAGTAAACCAAACCCTGATCAAAAGTATAGATATTAAGGGCCTGGAGTGGCTGTCAGATGGGAGGCTCAGGGCAGGCAGGCTCACTCTGCACCCCACGTGCTATAGATCTGGTGAGAAAGGGTGATGAGTTGTGTGCAGGGAGTAGAAAAATGCCTTACTGATGATCAAGGTTCAGCAGTGGATGGACTTCAACTCTCAAACCTCATGCCTTATGAGCAAAATCCAAAATTATGACAGCAGAGTTGCAATTGTTAGAAGGGACCTCCCAAAGGTCCCAGCTACCGAGCCTCTTCCCCTGACTACAGTGGGTACAGTGGGACCAAATACCTAATGCTCTTTACAGAAACTTCACTAACCTCTATTTCTCACATTTCTTTGCAAACTTCAGTTACTTTTGGAATCATTCTTTTGTGCAATAACCTCCTGACGCTTTTACTTCTACTCAGATTCCCTAACTTAGTGACAGGCAATTTTAATTCCTGTTGATGTGAATCTATATTAACAGGGAACAGCCAAAAATCTCTAAGTCCTGCCAGCAACTTAGTTCCATTTCTAACTGCTGGCTGCAGGTGTAAAAATCCATTCCCCTACTGTGAAGAGACTGAATAGCTTCCAGAAATTAACAGCCATTAAATGTTCCCAGCCAGCATGAACATTTTGTGACCTCCTTTTTACCTTTCGCTTCATCAGGGGCCATAGCCCAGTTTAAGAATCCGTGTTAAGAAATCGCCGATGATACTGATTCCCCAGTCTCTGCAGGTGACCTACTTTTCACTCTCACAAGCAGAAGAAAGTTTTCTCCATAATTTTCATCCCGAGTTTAAATATATTAGTCTTTCCTTGTCAACCATGAGCATGGAAAGAGTTTCCTCCCTTTTTGTACATATTTTACAGTATCTGAAGTCTATTATTACATTTGTAGGTAATAAAAAAAGAAAATCCTATCAAAATATTCATGAATCCTTTATCTTAATTTTCATGAATAAAATAGAGACAAGGTTAATGACAGACATTAGATTTTTAGTTGCAAAAGTTTTGCCTAGAAAGGCACTAAAAATCTCAGAAACAGAAAAATCCTCATGTCCAAAGTAATCCACTCTAGATACCAGGCTAATGTAAGCAACCTAATTTTTAAGAGACATTCTGTGTTTCTGGTGTTGTTTCGTTGTATGTGATGAGAGCCTACAGCTCCTCAGCGTCACTGTGGCTACATCCAACTTGTCCTAGGGCAAACCGCAGAGGTTTTAGGAGACTTAAAAGGCAAAAAACCAGTAGCACATGCACCAGTAATATTAAAGAATTTTTTGCCACCTTGATCCATTTCAATCCACAAAAATCATGTCTATAAAACAGAGGGGAATTTCTGCAAGACAGCATAGCCTAGCCAACTGTCCTTCACTGTCCCCACTGTTTCAAAGGTCAAGACTGGAAACACTCCATCCCATCAGATAATAATTTGGATGTAGATTATGACGAGATCTTGCATACGTGTTCATATGAGAAGAATTAGCCTCAATATTCAACAGAAAGAACTACAGAAAACATTTTGAATGACTTGAACTTCACTAAACTGAAACCCATCAGAGTGCCTCCATCTGTATATGAATAACACCTCAATATAGTCTGAAAAAAACTGCGGAAACACTCATATCCCCCCCNACCTTCTGAAGATTATTCAAGACACATATATCTTTTGCAGACAAGGGAATGAAAAACGTAAAAATGAGGTTTGCCTGTATACTATACTTGAGGGAATTTGAACTACCTTTATTGTGACATTAAGACTGCCTTGTGTAAAAGATGAGGCCTTTGAGATACTAGAATTGCTGCTTCTTAAAGTGTTTGTAATGCTTTGGGTTGCAAAATATATGGGTTCTAAATGGATGTGTTGAGATAGACAACTTGGTGTGTAAGACAGTGAAGGTGTCTGGGGGCTTCTAGTAGAAAAGCACTGGATTATCGTGAGGACTTATGATGAGCAAAAGAATCTTATTTTAAGGTCACTTTAAAATCCAGCCCATGTCAGTAGTAACCAGAAGCTGCAGAAGCAGTGAATCTCTGCTGGGTAGTGAAATTAGTTACCAGGACTTGTCCAGATTGCCTGCAGTAGAAAATTGCTTATATCAGAAATATACAAATAAGTGACATGTTGGTGGGTCACTACAGAATAGGGTAAGTATTAAGAGATGTGCTGGGCTATCCCATCAGTGCTAAAGGTGTCTGTTACCTTTTTCTAGTTGCAGTAAAGGTGTGCTGCCACTGAGAAAGTGGAGCTTTTTACACTGCAGTTACCTTGATGGTTATATTTTTGAAAATGTGCTCATAGTATTTCAGTCATTGAAACTACATACGGGACCCCAACAGTTGTTGAGATAATTTTTCTACACCAAGACTCATTCTATACTTAAAAATAAAATCATAAAATCCTGTTCTAAAAAAAAAAATAAATAATGTAAATAGCAAATCCTGTTTGCTTTATATTAATAATGGTGATGGTACTTCCAAGATAACTCTCCTGCTGCCTGTAGGTAGCTCAACCTCTCCACTCCAATGGATATGAACACCTAGAGGGCCAAAAGTTGTGAAAGGCATGATCAGGGCTCCATCTTTTCTGCCTCCTTCAGACCCTGAGAATCATATTCCCACAAACGTCCTAAATAGAACGATATGTAAGTTAATGATAGATATGCATATATAATCATATATATATGATATATAAGCATATCTATTATATATATGTGTGTGTATATATATATATATATATACACACTATATTTGGGAGACAGAATGGTGCTACTGTATAGTCATATTTTTTTAGCAGTGAAATTTAACAGGAATGCAAAGCGGCGTATGAATTGCTACAGGATGTATTAAGAATTTTTCCCGATTTTAGATCAGCTTAAATATGCAAATACTTTTCTACAGCTCATGTTCTATTTTGCAGAAAAAAATCAGTTATCTGATAATTCAGAATCCCTTGAAGAACTGGGGAAAAAAAGTGGATATACAAACATTATTATCCCAAATACATTAGAACTACATATTCTGAAAACTGAATGCTGAGAGATTCTGAGTGAGAGTCCATACACAGTTTCAGTGGGTCCACAAGCCACTTAGGACCAAAAGACTCAAAGACAAGATTACTCCTTTAATTTTCTGAGAAACTGAAGTGCCTAAAATCACTTGTATTTAAAAATGGGACCTGAATATGTTATTGTGTGGCAAGACAGAAATATGCTCAGAGATCATGCTCTCTCTCATGTTCATCAACTGTCATCTTATTACCAAGTGTTACATCAAGCCATTGAGTATACTCTGACTTTGGATAATGCAAGCTGAAGATCAGTGGTCCAGAAAGTGCTCTTTGGAAGCTTTTAGTCATATCAGTAACATTGAAAAGTGAATTTCCTTAAAAGTTCTTACTGGCAATGTCTATAATAAGTATAGAGCACTTCCATATGTTAATGAGGCATAAAAAATGATTTGATTTAAAAGCAGCAATATTGGAGAATACCCACTAATAAAAACACTGAGTACAGAATAGTTTCTTACCAGAGATTTACAAAGCAGAAAAGTTCAAGTATAAAAAAACCAAGACCCTTTCTGCATGTTATTGTACTGCATGTTATGTTTTTACAGCACCTATGTTGATTTTTGAGTACATTCTTCTGCATTCATTAAGGCTGCAGATAGAACTTACCACAGTTTGCTTCAAGGAGGCCATTCTTCAGATACCATATAGCCCAGAAATTTTTGTCATGTTAAATGTTAAATTCAGTAACTACACAGAAGTGCTGGTCTCCAGATCCCCAGAGCCCTGCTCAACCACAGCCCCACTGCACCAGGGTAGTACTTTCTGCCCAGGGCTGGGGCTGCCCCAGTGCCATGCTGCAGCCTGGGTACAGGCTGTGTGCAGGCAACACCAGGCAATTCTGGTTTCTGTCTGACAGAAGTACATACAGAACCTTTACACTGCTGCTGTCTACTTTGAAAGGTTGGTTAGGTCAAATCCATCATCCTGTTCTGCAATCCCCTAATCTACAGTGTCCTACCTATAGCCACCTCCAGATTAGTAATTATTGTTTATGGACTGTCTCTGATACTCTGATAATTTCTGAATATTGTGTGGTCAAGAAGAAACTGTTTTAGGTAATAATTACCAGAAATATTTAGAAACTACTGTACTGAAGTGCAGAATTTAGCCTTGATGCAATAGAAGCAACTTTTAAGTCTTTCATAATAGGAGTATATTCACAAAAAAATAAATAATGAGATTGCAAATCTTTATCTTCAGCTGCAGTCCAAGACACTCAGTAGGGTAAAAGAAAAAAAAAATAGAGAGTAGCTTGAGGTGTTTTAAGATTTTAAGTAACTAAATTAAAAAGAAAATCAATCTGCTTTTGAAGGATCACTCTTGGCAGTCTACCAAACAGAAAGATGTGTCAGCTAGCTGGCACAAGGCATCCCCTGAAGAGGGAAATGCTCAGGAATCTTATGTTAGCAAGAAAAAGTACGTGGTCTTTAAAAGCATCATTAGCCTCTTTTAAATTATCATTCAATGCTAATAAATGGGAATAAAAGTAACACTGACTGTTCAGAGCAGCTATCCTAAAAAGAATCTTTAGACACGTTTGTCCTAATTGTATGATATTCACAACAGACTGCAAGTGACAAGACACTCCCCTGGACACAAAACAAGCCTCTGCAAAGTGGGATGTACAGTCACAGAAATCCTTTCATTTTTGCTGAAGGAAATGTAGCTGAAGGACACAGAGATTAACTTCCCAATGGTACCTGTGTCTGGCCGGGATAAAGAAAAAACACTATCTCGAAGTCTGTAAAAGCTACATCCTTCTCAAATGCCTTGTAAATTATCCATAAATCAAAATGTTAATTCTTAAAATACTTCCAACTTGAATTGCTTATACATGTTTAGCTATTTATCCTGTCTATTCAGCTTCTGAAAAACTATATAGTGTCTTTTCAGGCTCTCCAGTTGGCATCCCAACCATCCCCAGCCTGTATCTGGGCTCTGCTGGTATGGAAAAGGGAGAAAGCAAAACCTCATGTTAAGATTTCCTGATGAGAAGAGCTTTTTAAGTAACAAAACATGGAATTAATCCTAAACCTGCAGCTTAAGTAATAAGGTGATGTAATTCAAATTATTACCCTCACCATCATACTAACTTGAGTGTTCTCCTTCCACCCCCAAACTAATAAAACCACCAAACAACCCGATCCTATCATTGTGTGGTTACTTATTAATACCGCAAAAATCAGGCAGAATCTGAGATTTTATGTGTTCTTATTCATCTTCTATCACTCTAAAATGTACGTTGCTATTTCTCATCTTAGAAAATTGCTACACCAAACACCGAGTGTAATAATAAACCTGGAAAATAAGGAAACCAGGAAGCCATGCTATGCACTTTGATTCTTGGCCTACATAAGATTTTTAAAGCATTATAGAAAATTTTCTCTGAAATTCCATGCGATTTTGGATTCCAGAATTGCATCAGTTTGGGGTAGACAGAGTATCTTCTGCTGTTATTAACAACAGTAGTACTTCTTCTAGCACAAGCCTTGAGATCATTCTGTAGTTGGATTTAGGTAGTGTGAATCAATTAGTTCTCAGCCCACAGCCCATTACATGTGAAAAGAGATCATTTCATGTAGCATCTAAGACATGCTGACCTTCACTTCTTGCGAAAAGCTCATGACTGCTCCCAAAAATTAATAGCTGCAAAAATGTGAATACACCCCAACACTTTGGAACAGCTGAAACTTCAAGTCCAGTCTTCAATCTCTGACTGTAGCATTTGTGCGACATTATTAGTTCACACAGCCACTCAGGAATGCAAAGAATGGACTAAAGTAACAGGAATCTTACTATTTCTGATTATATCTGCATATAAAACACATACTGCTGGAATCCTTAGGCACATAATAATTCAAATCCTACTATTACTTCTCTGATAGTAAAAGATTTCTTATTGGCCTTCAATAACCCATTGAACTGTCTCAGAGATTTTAGTAATACATACTTATCATTCAGTTCATCCCTCTGTATATTCCTTCAGTTATAATTTCAATGCATCTCAATTAAATCTTCTACTATAAACACAATTTTGCATCCAAGAACAACTTACTTTCTTGTATTGCATTAAGAATTTCTGAAAAGTCCACATCTGTCTTCTGTCTGTCTGGTTTTATCCATATTTGCGTTTCCAGATGGTTAACCTGCAAATCCTCTCTTCCTTCTGAAGAAATTGAAGAGATTGATGGGGTTTGTGACAGTGCAGTAGAAAATCCAGCCAAGGGGGTTTCAGGTGAGGAAACATACACATTGAATGCAGATATTTCCATTTTTTCTCCTTAGTAGAACCAAATTTTCTTCAAACCAAGCAGTTTCAGATAGAGCATGGACTGACTTAGAGCTAAATCGAATGAAACAACAGCATTCTCTGCTATCAGTAATGATGCAGGGTCACCACTGGCAAGTCCTTTGGCCCCTTGTTCAGACGACCATACATCACCATGCCATGAGCATCACCTCACCATACCCTCTACAAAATTAACTCCCAAACGTGAAAACAGACAAGAGCTGTTGTTACAAATGACATAGGAACAACCAGACTAAAAGGAAACACACTAACACACAACAGATGAATTAAGATGTAAGACAGAAATCAACCATAAGGACAAAAAGAGCATGGACAGCACGCTTCAGCCACAGGCCACCTTAAGTTCTCACATGCCAACCTGATGGCATGCCATAATCTAGGAAGAAGTCCAATATTGCAAAGGGATTCACACTTGTGTGTAATGGTTGATGTTTAAATGCACTGCAGAATAAAAACATATTTTAGTGAGTCACGGTTTCAAACATATTTGCACACATAGGTAGGCACAACATTTTCCCATTTCAGTGTTCTTTCAACATGAGCAAAGAAAGCAGGAATTTTTAAAAACAGACTTTCTCCATGCAGAGAAGTGGCTGCATATCAAGAGTAGACAGAAAAGGGCACTGGGAAACTGGGAAAGGCACTGGGAAACTGGGAAAGATGCTGGCTACAGGGCATTTGGATACAGGCAGGGAGACAGAGGGAGCTACTGGAAATACACCTGGTTTTTAAGGACTAGCAGGAAAATCTTTCACAAAGGCATTTGTTAGAGATGATGCTCTTGAATCCACAGTTAGCAGAGAGCTGCAGTGGTCAGGAAGATAGCTGGGAAAGGACTGCATGACAAAAAGGCTAAGGTGGAAGAACAAACCTTCAGGTTATTTAGACCATTACTGCGCTTCACTAGATGCTATCACTCATGCTTTTGATAGAATCATTTTCCTTTCATCATCACAGTCTGCCTACAGCAAGCTGGTCTTATTTGAAATTCCCTCCCAGCCCACTGTATCTTCCCCTTCTCCGTGCCAAACAACTACCTCATTACTTCCTTGATGAGAGCTACGAATTACAGTCTTGGGCACAAAATTACTCAAACCTATTTTAAAGGTCCTTCTTCACTTTCTCGAACTACAGATCTCAAAATGGATACACTTAGACCACCTTTCCTTTGTTATTTTCCAGTATTTAAATATTATAAATTCAAATTGTCTCATGCTTGCTTCAATGTATTCTTTTATTTCACGGCAAAGGCCCACTGTTAACATCAGAGACAATTCCCCTTGTAGATTCCTGCAAAGCAATCTGTCATAGCAGCAGCAGGAGTCAGCATTTAATGATGTAGAACAAAGAGAATTTCTTAAGTGAGACAACTGATTATTCATACAATAGCAGCCTAGGGGAATCTGCAGATGGCCTCAGAGATGAGAGGCTAGAATTTGACCCAAAAGACAGTTCTAAGGACCAAGTTAAAAGACTCTGAAAAATGCATGAAAACAATAGGATGGAGGTAAAAAAGTAATCAATGGACAGAAATTCAGTTAAGCAGCTTTGCAAGTGATATCATTCTGTTTCTTCTTAAATACTCAGCTATCACTTTTAACATATACCATTACATACTTACATCCTTAAATCCAACAGCCTTTCTTCTTCATTTTAACCCTAGTTAGAGCAAATTAATGACAATACTGACAAATATAAAATACCCTTTCTTTCTCTAAACCCTCCATCCTTGTTGCACTCAAAGCACTGCTCCTCAGAACAGATGAAAGCAGTGGGATCCCTGCAGCACATCCAGCAGATCTGAGCCAGGCAGAAAGGAAGTGGCAGCCTGTCAGCTATTGAGGTCCCAAAGTGCTGATAACTGATGGACAACCTAACCACAGGCCTGTTAATAAAATCAAACTATTGGAGAATGTACATACACAATTTCAAACCCACTTTTTAATTACTGAAAAATACTGCCTGGGAAGTGGTCAGAAAATGACCAGACTAAACCTGACTTCTGTTTGGATGATGAAGTCAGGACAATTTTGGTGCACTAAAATTTCCTCTGCCTGTATTTGATCCTCTTGCAGTATAGGGAGCTTTCAGCAATCCATAGAAATTGCAGTGTTCTATGCTTGTCTGATTCACAGTAGCCTTAATATCTGGCCTCACTGCACAAGTATCAGATCAGCAACAACATGTAACCTGATCTCACTCAAAATTGTAGGCCTAATTTTCTGCCAATCATTTGTGATTGACCACATAGTTAATCGCAAACTCTCCTTCACCAACTAAAGGGAAAAAGAAACTTATCTCCCAACAACATGACTTTAAATAAGGAAGTTCAGGAACACTTTATTGATACTATGAAGATCATGGTAGAATAAACAGACTTGAGTTAGGACACATACCTTTCTACCCTACTTCCTCTCTTTCAGCATTCACTTTGCAGGAGAGAGCACAGCATTTTTTTTAGCTGAGAGAAACGCACCTATGTGATGGGTTGTGAACTGGCCAAATTAATGATTTCTCATTAGTTGTCAGTCAGAAGTTTAAGACAAGCAGTTCTTTGGGAAAAGCCACAGTAATGTTGTCCAAGACCCAGAGATTTTTTTTTATCTTATCACAGATCTTCAAAACAAAGACAGTATCTGGTGTCACTGTTGCCAGTGAGGGATCACTAGCTTGGCTTTAGCATTTCCTTCTTGCTTTAGCATCTACCAAATCATGCTTTATCAATAACACATCCAACTGAGTAAAATGTAAGCAATACTGCCTGGAAGGTTGGGAAAAACTCTTTCCATAGAAACATAAGAAATGAATGCAAATAAAAGTGAAGTAAACATTAAATTTAACTTTTTTATTCTTTTTAAATGTCCATATTTTCAGTATTTTCCAGTAAAATAAAGAATTTAAGAATCAATCTGATGCAACAAGTGCTGCTGTTTCTCAATGCACAAGAAAGGGCTCAAATTTGCTCCATTTTTGAAAGGACATGAGAATAGAGCCTATCTTTGTAATTCACAGTGGCAGCCAGGGCTTCTTGAACAGTTTTACTGTGTAGGTTCTGTTCATTGGTCAGAATACAAACACTTGACTCTGATGCTTTCCAAAATCGCAGTCTATTTTCTTTGCCCTCCCTTATTTACAATTACTGCACCAAGTGAAAACAAATGTTTTGTTTACAGTTCTAGAAGTGTCTGTAGGGAAAAAAAATGTAGATTCAGATGATCGTTCTGAAAAGGCAGCTAGCCGGGGACTTCTATCAGTCTAGGAATCTGATTTCCCTCTTTTTTTAATAATTTTGGCAGTGAACATACACTTTCATAATGGTTGTACTTCAGCAAATAGCTAGTATGCAATGTGGATAGGTGCTCCTATCCCACAGGGCTATCTACCTCTAAAAGGGCAATATTTAGCAAGAGCAAATATAATACTAATCAGAGCAGGTTTGTTTTTCTATATTAAGTATTGCATGTAATTTCTACAGAGAAGTTGCTCCTTCTTACCAGAGCCTCTTCTTTGAAGCAAGCACAAAGCTGCTGTATGTGGTGCCCTTTTCACTACAAACTCATGTCAACATGGGATGAAGGATCACCCCTTCAAGTGTATTTCTATTGGATTCTCATTGTGAGTGATAGGCAGGTTGCCTACATTAAAAGCAGAAATTGTTTTAAGTGTTAATAAACGTGTTAGTCAGAGCTATACACACATGTGTACACCATAGCTTTAGTGTCCTCTCCTGTGGTATTTCTCATTTCTGTGACAGGAATGAAACAGAAATGTAAAACATAGTTGGTTTTCCAAGCATCTGTCCCATGACTACACTGGACAACACACCGCAATGGGTGAAAGACATTTTGGTTCAATTATTGCATCAGAAAAAGCCCCATAGAATGTATGCAAATACATATTAATATACACGTGTCTTCTTAGCAAGATTAAGTTGGCCTGAAAACAGTAGCTCAGAGATACCTAATTATTTCATTAAGTGGAAGGCTGATGTGTCTCATAACTAGTCTTTCAGAGAGAGCTGGTTTTGCTGCATTGTTCAGAGAGAACCTCAGAGTGTTTTCTCTGATAAGTCCTGTATCATATTCTGCTTTGTTCCTCATCAACCAGTATTGTAATATTCTTTCTGCCTAAGCATTTTTCTCTTCTGCAGCATAAGGTGGATGTCAGAGTGTTATTCTATGCATCAATTGTACTGCACTGATAATATTAGATACATTTTAATATATTAAAAGTATTCAATTTTTTGTTGTTAGCTTGAATCTGTCATGTACAACAGTGCAGAGTTTCATGTTGTGAAAGTATCTTTTATAAGACAAAATATCACATAATAATTAAAGAGAAGAAACAGGAATATCGAAATAGAGCTGCAAGAGAATGAAGTATTCGGTATATTTAAAATATATGTGGTTAGTATCCCTGTTTTGGAAATGGAATAACGTTTAATTTATGGGTCAGTAATTATGGAGGTATAAAATTTATTATCAGAAAGATAATTTTATTTCATCATGGTCAGTTTCATATTAAACATAAACCTCTTTTCTAACTCTAGTGTAGATACTGCCTTCCTCAATAGAAATGAAAAAAAAAAAGAGGAAACCAAGAAGAGGGTATTTTGGAGTTTCCTTACAACTCTTTTGAGCAGGTGGAAGGGTTTGTCCTTTCTGTACACAGCCACAACAGTTCCTGAAAGTACAGGCTGAGTCCACTTGGAATCAAGTTTTGCATTATGAATTCTGTCTTTCAGTGTTTGTTTTCCTCTTGAAAATATATGAAAAGGTGCAATAAGACCAGTTTTCAAGGTCTATTTTTTTCCCCCCTGTCAGGATTTATGAACAAAAATCTTGGAAACATGTAAAGGTCTGTTGTAAATCAGGTTAGCACTGATGATGTGCAAGTCACCAGTGCACGGGGCAGTAACCCTGTTGAGTCAACACTCACCTTTCTCCTGCAGTCCTTGCTCCCTACATGAACTGTACTCACTCACTGAGGCCTCGCTCCCACCCCAGCAAGGTGGATGCAGAAGCACACGTTGAAGAGGACAGCTCTCTAAGACTGGCATGGTTTCCCCTCAAAAGCCTCACTTAAATCAGGGCAAAGGCAGCGTGTCCTCTTTCAGAAGTATGTCCTCAGCACAGGATGCAGAAATGTGGCTCGTACCCTGCCTCAAGCAGCCCCTTCTCCACACAGAAGGAAAAGGCTTCATTTTCAACCTGCAACTCTTTGGCCCACCAGTCCAGCACTGGACTTCTTTCTGGAAAAGACCACTACCCAGAAACTTTCCTTTCTCTCCTTGCTCCTTACCGCTACAGAAGCACTAAGCCTCCTCTGCCTTACGGCTTCAACACGATTTCAGATTTCTGAAAGGGATGAGTTGTGTGTCTGCTGATTTCCTTTTCCTTTCATTTCAATGTGTTTCCAGCCTTGGGCTCCTTTTGAAGATGGCAGTGGGGATAAGGACAGGAGAACATATATGTCCAATTCTCTCTTTCTGAGAATTTGCTGACATATTTGTATATTTAAGGCAGTGTAACACATCAGGGTAAAACCACCTATCTGCCACATCTACAGTAGTTTTTGTATGGTGTGGCAATGTCAGCACATATGTAGGTGCAGTGACGAATTGGGAGTATCTTAAAGGCCCCAGTTTTTCCTAGTTTGAGGTATTTGTACCTGTTTAGGTCACAGGATTTGCCCCATCTATCTACAAAGCAAATCAAGTTTTGGAAAAATTGTAAGTAATAGGCAGTGATACATGTTGAGAGGCCTTTGGAGACTTCTGATTTAAGAGAAAGCACTCCATCATAACAGCATTAATACACAATGCACTTCCAAGACTAAAAAGATTGGGTACTTGAAGATTTTTGAAAAACATCTGACCTGGGAGATTGCCATAAATACATAAAGACTTTCATAAAACTCTTGATATTCTTAATTGGTTTACCAATTTCCTTAAAAAAAGGTGTATAGTCTGTCACTATTTAGTATACCTAAATGAATGTTCCATTATGCAGATAACACCATTTATCTGAAAGGTTTTCTCACTGATTATGCATAAAATAATGTATCTGCCTGTTGGCATCTGAGAATCAAAAGCTGGGTGCAAAATAACAAAAATGTCTCATTAGCATTAGCATTATTGAAATATAAAAATATAAAGCTACTTCATTTTCCATAGACAGTCCAAAGAGTATTAGAAAAAAAAAATCAAACCTCCAATCATTCTGTTTAGCATGAAGCACCTATACCATAGGTGAATAGATATGTCAAGGGTATGGTAATAACAACGCAGGAATTATTTTTGAAAGGAAATTTAAAAATAGGTTTCCTTTGCATTGTGGTATACTGTAAGGCATGACATATATTTAATTACAGTAATACAATCTCTTGTCTTATCTTCCAGAAGCAGCAGGAGTGAAGGACAGATTTCTAAACACTTATTATTACTGATTTATCACACAATAAGGTATTTTGAAGTCATATGGTGTCCATTCTCCCCTCCATTAAACCATGGCTGGTATCAAACACAGAGCAGTACACTCAGCCAGTTAACTATGGAGAGGTGGGGAGTTCTACGTTCCCCACTTACTCTATCTCTCTCTCATGCTGTAAATGCCTTTCCCGCAGCAAACCACATTAAAAATGCATGGATACCCCTTGCTGAAAAGAAATACCTCAAAAATTCCTTCTACTGCCACAACAGCCTGAACACCAGACTATGGGGACAGAGTCCTGCTTGCCTTCAATTCAAGTATTTTTAATTCAGTCACTGGCCAGAATGAGCTGGGGACATAAGCACAGTCACACCCACCAATACTGTGTTCATAACATCAAGGGAGAGGCATCCCTTAAGAGCAAGTTCAAATAGGACAATAACTGAAAAGAGCTGGTATTCCACATCTCCCACATGGACAAGCAACCAACCTACTGGATTGCTGTGCAGACACTCATAACCTCTTTCTTCATTTCCCATGTATGCTCAGAGGATGCCTCAATGTTCTGATTATTGAAAGGACCCAACACATAAGCCCCAAACATAGAATGTCACACATCCCTATGCCTAATATTTCCAATTACCTGGCTCTACATGGCCCTGCTGATGATCCTTCATCAATCAACAGACGGACAGTGTGGCACAATAAGCCTTTGGAATTGCTGCCTGGAAGGACTTCTTTTCACTGATAATACAAAGAGACAGGGCACCAGTGTGTGTGCTCTCCTACTGGGAACAAAACTATCCTTTTCAAGTGCTGCAATGCCTGGGACAGAAATTCACAGGACACAGTCTGAAAAGGGCTGAAAGCCACAGTGATTAAATGAGCAAAGCCACTTCTGCACAGTTGTATACTACAAATATGAATCTAGAAGGAAGTCTGAGATCTAAACACGTTGAACAATTCAGTTCATTTGCTACTACTCTTATTTGTATAAAAATAACGGTAAGAATGATTGTCTTTTAGCTCTTCCTCTTTCCTCTTACACTGTGAGTGTAAATATAAAAACATAGCTAGCAAAGATCACTATCACGTGTTCAAACATTTGTCCCTGTTTGAAACATCTAACTACTTGTGAATGATAAATCCCTTAGTTATCATCTACCTTTAACAATATCAGGAATCATTAGCAAGCAAGTCATAAAAGGCAAGAGAAGAAAATATTTGCTGAATAAACAGTTTATTGCAAAAAACTCACCCAGTTCTCGTCACTAGTTTACTGACGAGACAAGCAGAATATCTGGCTGTGTGGGAGATGACCTAACAGATAACTTCAGGGCACCAAAGCTTTACTTTATTATAGCATGGGACAGCAAGACAACTTTTACGAAATACCAGATGTCTGCTTCAGGTGGATTTTAATGCTACAACCAATTATATAGACTCATGTCATACCACATCACTGCCTCCGCAGTCTAAACACAACCTGGTAATTCATTCCTGCAGACTCATACCAGTAGCTAAACAATTTTGGGACCTTTAGCTGTCCTAAGACTGCTGCAGAATGAACATAGCATAAAAATATGAAAACAGTTATCCTGAAGACAGAATAGCAGAACAGAACTCTATCCAGTTCAGGAACCTGCTTCTGATACCAGATACTTATCTAAAGGGAATAAGAACAGGGCAAGCACATCCAGTCTACCCCCAGTCTGTCTCTTCCAGCTTGGAAAGATTTAGAAACTTATGGAGTGGAAGGTTTCATCTAGGTGATAGAGATTCATAGCTACCAAGGCCCCTTTTCTCTAAAAATCTGTTCCTTTTATACCCTCTGTCACTTGTGAGCCAACAGGTAGCCATCATACTCCTCCCTCCCCCTTTTACTTACCTTGTTTTGCAGTCTTCATGGGCTAGAGGGCCTTCTCCTCACTTACGGCATCATCTTAATCCTTTTCCCAGGCTAGCTCAGAAAATCAGTCACCACAAAGCATTTCTTAACTTCAGTTTCATACAAGAGCTAACATGCTGAACCCATGAAATACACCTTTCTGTACAGAAACTAAACATGGATCAGTGAATCCCACCCTAGTCTGTCATAGGGAGAGGATATGGTTCTGCCATAGGTGCTAAAAAAGTCCTGCTTGAATTGTCCCCATTACCCCCATAGAAGAGGAAGAGGAAGGGCTGGTTCACTACCTACTGCGGTCAGGTCCCTGAGGGGACAGCATGCGACCAAGCCAAACAGAAAGACAGCTCAAATACCAGCCTAATGGCTTGAGAAAGCACTAGGGGAGAAGCTCTGAATTTGGTGGGGGAAAGGCTTTTTTTTCTTTCTTTTCACTTTTCTCTGCCTTGGGAAGTGGTCGGAGAAGAGGTTTCTCCACGCTGATTTTTGCGGGTGCCCCATGCCTCTGGTCCCAGCCGCTTGGGTTCCCAGCTACCGCCTTGCTGGGTTGCATCACCACTGGGAGGGGACTGGGAGGGCACTCGGCTCGCCCCCGACTCCGCGCATCTTGCGCTGTTTTCCACTGCGGACGACCCTCACTGACTGGGTTGGCTCTGGACTCATCAAGGCCCGGCGCCGTCTGCAGAGGAGTTTCTAACCTCGCAACGCCTTTGGAAAAAAGACGATGAGAGGTCCTTGCACTGCCACAGCAAATGTCCCATCCCCACCCTGTGTCCACCACTCCCAAGTGAGCTCTGGGACTGGCACCCTCGGCGGTGCCGGGGCCCGACAGCGCCCCTGTCGTTTGTAATTATAACTGCACCGAAGGGGCAAAAATAGGGCTTAATGGTTTAAAAGTTTTGGTTACGGTGTTTGTTCTGTTCTTGTTTTGGTTCAATATCTAAAAATACATATATCTATACATATATACATACATACACACACACACACACACACACACATAAGTAAAGAACTGTTATTTCCCTTTTCTACATTTTGTGCCTGAAGCCTAATAATAAGTGCCTGAAGCATAACAATAAATCGGAGGGAGGAGTTTTCTATCTTTTCTACCCCAGGAAGGCTCCTGCTCCCCCTTGGCAGACATTTTGTCGTGTTAAACTGGGGCAGGTTCCAACCTAACAGCCTGAGTGTGTGGAAACCTAATAAGGGAATGGTTATAATTAATATAATCACTCAGTGGCAAACTGGAGCTGAAGAATGGAGACAATATTTATATATGATTGTGTAAAAATATTCTTTCTGAAATTTTAAATTTTTATGTGAGAGAACTCCACAAGCAGCAGAAATCCTGCCCCTAACGCTGATGCAATTGGCCTTTCTTATACATCCCTGCAACCTACTCTAACTACCAAAACCCACTGAGGAGAAATAGAACACTTTGTCATTAAAATGCATGGACTAGTTTCAGACTGATCACACAGGATGCCTACACATAAGAAATTATTTTCAGCGACTGGACTTAAGCAGAGTTTCCTTTGCAGGCAGTAGAAGAGTATCTGAATAGTAAGGGTCATAATTTTCAGGCATTCTGGCAGCACAAAAGGCCTTGCAAATATGTACAGTTTTGATGACCCTTAAAAATCTTTCAGGCTTACGAAAGTGCAAACTACCTTTTTATGCCATTGGATTAATGGATGTTGAATTCCCTTTATGTGTTAGGTGCATTTCTAAAGCAAGGTCTAAATAAAGTATCAAATTGTAGTGCTACTCCCTTTTTCAGTTTTAAGTACCTTGAATGCAATCAGTAATGAAGACGACCTCAAAAAGGCACGTGCTTTGAGCTCCATTTGTCCTTTGAAGCATAACATGGTACGGAACTGCAGTCCCAAAGGATGTAAGCAGCGAATATTGTGCCTCTGTGGGGTTATCCAGCGTGCAGAGAGCACATCTGCTTTCCTGAGACACCCACCCACTTATGGCATAGGGACAGTCAGCCCTCTGCACGACTCAAAGGCAGTTCTCAGAAAAAAAGAACTGATCAAAAATGATGTCACCTTGTTACTTTGTTGCTCCCCTTATATATGGTGCAAGCTGTGATGTTGAGTATAATGCAACTCTTTTGGGCTTTGGGGGTTTTTTTGGCACCATAGTACATTACGATGGTTGGAATTTCTAGTGGGTTCTTTGGAACCCTGGAAGCACTTATCTGTATGTATCTTCTCACCCAAGGAGTAAGCCCCTCTCCTGTTGTGTTTTTGGTATTATTTTGGGTTTTTGTTGTTGTTGTTTTGGTTTGCTTTAGTAATTTTTTTTTCTTTTGTTGTTAGTTTTGGTTTCAGTTTTTTGGAGGGCATGTTTGTGATTTTTGTTGGGTTTTTTTCTGTTTGTTTTTGTTTTGGTTGTTTTGGTTTGGGTTTTTGTTTGTTTGGGTTTTTTAAGTATAAAGAAATGTCTGGCTTAATTTTGAGATATCAGAATGAACCAGCAGGCTTGGTGTTAGGAAAGACATCTTGCTATCTTTTGGACTGATACAAACCTTTTGTGGAAATTAGTAACACTATGCAGCCCTATTGCAGTCAAATCCCTTTTCTGATTTTAAAAACATCTCTGCCAAAGTAGAAGCTCATTTGTTCCATCTTTTGACAGTTTTCCTGATAGGACCTTTCTTTGGAATATATGAAACACATTTAACATTAGAAATAGAGTCTTACATAATACTAACCCCCTTTAAGCAAGAAATATAGAGCTAAGAAAAAGCCACATTATTCAGTCAGGCATTAAAGGAACGTAATTGATTATTCAAAGTCTTTCTCATTGCTTCATGAATTATAAGCTTTTTTAAAATGAAATAGGTCATTACTTTCTCAGAAACATTGCAAAATTTTATATAAGTTCTGTTTTCTTCATTATAGAGTTGTCAAGAATCTTAGTTGTTTTAAGACAGCCATGGTACCCTGGTCTCAGGACATTATAACTTTGCCCTGGGATCAATGTGTTTAGTGCTAAGCCTGTTCGTATTTTTTATCCTTGAAATGACTCTCTGATGGTGGAACGACCAAGAACATCCACAGAGAGTGGCATTTTGCAGCTTTTGTGAGGTGACTACATATTGTAAATGAACAACATCCAGGATGGCTGAAATCTGAGGGTAAACTGTATGGATTTTAAAGTAGCCATACAAAATTGATTGCAAGAGTGAATGAAAGACTGTTTTATAAGAGCAAAGAGGAGACTCATCAAAGCAAGAAAGAAAACAAACAAGTCTTTGGAAATACTTGAGTTTAAAAACATATAGTCCCCAGAGAAGGAGAACACCTTCAAAGCCACCACTTAAAATTATTAATATTATTTTTGAAGCCCCTTATTGAGGGCATGCACAGGTCCCTCAGGTAGGTTCGGTATCTGTGTGTGTCACATGCAGCACAAATTGATACAGATGGACACAATTTCTGCCTATATCAAATATATTTAAATTAAACAAGACAGATAGCATTGAAAAACACCACTTTATATGCCAGCTTTTTTTTCTTGTTAGCATGATGTTGCAAAACTGTTCTCTGAACTGCTAGAATGAATGTTCTAGACAACTTTATACCTTAGAATCTGGAATTTTCAAACAAGTGACTTTTGTCCTAGAAAAGTAAAGGGCTGAATGAAATGGGCTGAATGACTAAGCAAAGAGAAAGATTTCAAGCTCTGCATCACCTGCTGGCTAGATCAGCTCTTAATTTCAAAGTACTGCATAATCATCATGTGGTGACCTGTCACTCAGCCCAGTGATAAAAGGTCCTCATTGAACTGAAGCAAACTGTTCTACTCGTTAGGAGCTTTGCAGAGGCTCCAGAGCACCAAGTCAGGAGGATGAACTGTCTCTGTGTACGGCAGGGAGGTATTTCCAGATCATGTTTGAAATACACAGGACAAATTTTGTTTGGTTCCTTGAACTTGCTCAGTTTTGAGCACAGGTTATAGAGAAAGAGAAAAGTTAAATATGCAGGATGATTTCTTTGACATTAATTTCCCTTCTGCACAGGGATGTTTCTTGTAAACATGTGTTGGTTTTCTTTTCTATGAAAATTAGCTTAATGAGGCGAATACTAAACTTTTTTGAAATCTGCTTGCTTCTTCTATGCTTCATTCCACATGAAAGTTCTATATACATCAACAGAAGGCATACTGAAAAAGATTGTTCCCTTAATAATGTTAGACAAGTAAGAGAACAGCATTACTGTCAGTTAAAATGCAAATTTCCAGCTGAGTTTACATCAGCCATTCCCACACTGTGCATGGATTTGCTACCAAGAAATAGGTGCATGACAGAGCTCTCTGACAGAACGAGTTGCAGGATTTTATCCTTTTAATCTGAGAGAGATGCATGCCACATGTCCTGCCAGTCAGCAAAGAAAAGCAAATGGGATTTAAGCAACAAGTCTGTGCTGGTTTAGAGGTAAACCAGCAGGAGAAATGAACTCAACACAAGAGGGATTATGAGTCAGAACCACAATTTAATAATAATAATACAGTAAATACCCTAACGAAAAGGGGAATTGCTGTCAACTCCCAAAACCCAGCAGTGTAACCCAGTGCCCTGGGGTACAAACCCAAAGGGGTTTGTTAGCCCTTGTGTGAGACCTGTGTGGTTCCCCCAAGTCCAAAGCAAAAAAAAAGGAGTGAAAAAACCTGTTGGTACAGGTGATGGCTGTGGTCTGGTCCGGAGTGGTGGTCTCCTCCTGTCAAGGTCCTGCTGCTCCTCTGGGTCCAACAAAAGGGTTCCCCAGGTCTTCTTACCCACCCCCTTTTGTACCCTCAGGGAGCATCCAGTCCCTCCCGTGGGGCGGGGACTCACACAATGGGTGATTAACTCTGTGAGTCATGGGCTATTTTTGGACTGTTGATGGCCCATTAGCACCTACGCCCCCTCAGGCTGGGAGTGGAGATGCTAACGACTCCCTGGGAAGCTGCTGCAAATGGGCCATTGACCTTGGGAATGAATAGATGGGGGTAGAACACATAGCTTTGGCCACCCCCACACAGTGACAACTGGTCCCACTTGCTGAACTAGGACAAAGTCACATCTAACACATATCTTCTAAAGACCATTTACAACTAAATGTGAATGCTGACAAGCATATGCGTATTTTGTACAGGAAATTATCATTGTTTATGGATTCAGTTCCAGCTTTCTTATATTTTAAAGTTCATCAGCTTGTGACTAAGCTCATTTAATATGCATTTCCTTTTTTTCCTTTAATTTTGGTTGCCACAGTTTCAAGAACCATGCATTTTTACTTGCCTCCCAAGTCAGTTTTTCTACTGGCCAACACCACTAGCTCTTCTTTCTTATTTAGATGCCCAGAAACTACAGTCATCAATAAAAATGCTACAGTTTGATAAGCAATTAAAAAAGAGGATACAAAAGTAAAGAAAAACATATCTAAGTCAAGCATGCCCTCCTTTAAAATTTGTAATCTGTCAGATACCACTTGTCACAAATGGCAAGAGAGTGCAAAAGAAGTTTCTTACAGAATTCCAATGACCCCAGTAGACTTACAGAATAATGCCAGAAAACCATCCTTTCAGCACATACAGTGCTTTCAAGTATTATGCATATGTCTATATTCAGTTCAGGTAGCAAGAAATGTCCATTCCAAAATGTACAGTTCTTTGGCTTTGAAAGGGATTTTTTGGAACAGTTAACTGTTGAAAGCAGAAATTTCTAGAATATTTTATGTGTTTCCTGGAGTAAAGAATCTTTAAAGGTTAACTAAATTTTAGAAATAAATTATTTCAAAGACAACCCTTCATGTTGCTTGGGTAGGTTACCTGTAGAACTAACTTGTACAAGTGATATAAATTGCTATCTAGATTATTTTATATATATACTTCCAAATAAACTTTGAAATGCCTTAAGGTTTTACCAGAAGCATAGAGAAAGAAAATCTTGTTGGAGAGCCTCTGAATCCCTGTAATTACAGAAGAGGTAACACTATTAGGAACCGTTGCAAGTAGAGAAGAACTAAGAAGATTCCAGAGTTTCACACAATGAAAGAATTCACTTTACTGCTGCTGAGACTTATTAAACAAGACATTTTTTCCACAGTCAGCAAATTTAGTGAATCCTAGAGATATTAGGTTTGACAAGTTCTGCAGAATCTGAAAATAGAGGAATTTGTCACCTGGAGAGGAAAACAATGTAGCATTGTTCTGATTTGGAATAAATTAACAATGGAAAGAGCAGACAGAAACCCAGAAACTAAAGTCCGTTTATCACACAGCAAAGGTGCAACACCATCAGAAGTGAGACAAGCTTTTTTCTTTTTGTCCTCAGATTTGCCTAACTGACATTGAGGGAACAGACTGTGATGACAACTGAACCTCCTCTACACTTGTTCAGTGCTTGGTTCTGCTGCTCTTACAGACAACCTAAGTGATGATTACCATCGCTTTCAAAATGAGCCTTCTATGTGCAACACAGACACATCGATCCTAAACTGTTTTCATGAGAATTCTGCCAATTCACTGCAGCCAAAGGTCTGCCCCAAGTGCTTTGAACTCTGTACTTCAGTAGCCTTGTACCTCATGAGCCACAACATGCCAGACATGGTCAAAGAACTGGAAGACGATAACTGGAGGATTCTCAAAACTAAAAACATACTGTCTCTCCCCAGTTTTGAAAGGAATATATTAATGTCATTGTATCCGATTTTACTACCTGATTCCAAAGTTTGTTTTTGATTTCCTTCTTTCTTAGAGGAAATTCTCCTATATGGGTGCACCTGAAAATGTGTTCAAAGTCCTCACTTCACTGTTAATAGCCATTTTCTTTCACTTGTTTCCTCATTTTCCTCTGTGTTTTGTTTCAGTTACTTGATACTTTTTGATCTGCTTCAAATCAGAGCTCAGAAGTTGTGGTTCTGCTTATAGCCAAGCAGTACTTATTTGCAAGCTTGCACAGAACAATTTTTAAAATTTCATTTATTTTTAAATAAGGTACAGTACAGACAACTTGGTACTCTCTAGGCACTCTAACACCCAGATTAATAGTAGAAGTCATGAGCCTCAGGATCCTTACCAGTTATAAATAAAACGGGTAGGAAAGCAAACTGAAAATAATGCTGGAGCACTAAAAAATACCTATCGTTCCCCTCTTTAGCATGTAGCTACCTATGAACTTCATTCAAAGGAAACATCTGTCCATTAAGTAGAATTCATGATAGATAATAAAAGGTGTCATTCTGGAGAGAAGAAAAGGGGTGAAGGGAAACAAAGTGCTGTGAAGAAAAGAGTAGTATGCTATCAAAGGGAAAAACCACACTCAACTGTCATTTCATCCAGGATCCTTTCTTTCTGTGGCTCTGGCCTTTCTGACTAATAAGAATTAGAAATGACATTTAAAATCCTCAGAATACCTTTCTGCATAATCTATTATGCTATTCCGCCTTCCTGTTTAGGGTATTTGCTAAGTGGACAAAGGAAATTTCAGGCTGAATATAATGTACACTAATTCAACAGTGGGACCTACTTGATTGTGATAACAGCACTCAAATAGAAGAAACAACTCAAATGGTGTGAACTATTTAAAAGTAGTCCGAACAAAAAGCTATGAGCTTACTGCATACAATAGCAGGAGGATAGACTAGAAAACACTGGTGTAAGAGCTGGTACCTGAGTAATTAATATACACAAGGATATTTTCTTTCTAAAATATCAAAATCTTTATGATTTCTTAGATGAAGTACTGCCATTGGACAAATAGTGTATTAAACTAATTATGAGGTTACAGCTGTTAATTTGTTACTGACTTAGAGTGGAGAACATATGAATTTCAGTTTAAATTAGATTTTTCTTAGGAGTGCTACTCATTACTGTTGCTGCCTGACCATAATCTTTCTTAGACTCTACTTGCATACAGCTCAGATGGTTGCAATTTAACCTGGACAGAGACACAAATTTAGTGCTCTTATAAAGCACTAAAAGGTCAGACCAAATCATAAAGGTTATTTCATTGCAGATGAAACAATGGCACCGTAAGTTTGTTAAGAAAAGACTCCTGTCATACAAAAACCTCATAAAAATCTGCAGTCTTTGAGGGGCTCTGGGCACTATTAACTCCTCTCAGCTTCAGTGAGGTTTATTATTCTAAATGCACCCTGGAACCAAGCTGACAAGTGCATTCTCTGTGGGTCATAGATGCTGTTATTGTCTAAAGAGCAGAATATGACAGATAAAACTAATCTAATACGCTGAAAGGTAATTTCTAAGAAAAATATCATCCAAATGATGCTCACTAATGAGCTCCATTTTAGAAAACTTCTGGGGTCTACCTAAAAAGGGATCTTTTTGTCAACCAGAAGCCAGTATATGCTGTTTGTACATTATTTAGTAGCAAAGCACAGGCCATACTTATCAACACATACATGTAGAATGTGTAGCACCTCAAAATGAACATTGTTATTGTGCATGTTCAAGATCTTTTTTATTACAAACTGTGATGTAGAGTTTTTTTGACAATCTCGTAACGTGCTGCAGACATGATTATGTATCTTTAGCAGCAACATTTCTTTAGTAGTAATTTCTTTACTTCAAAGAAAAAAAACATACGCTTAACAAACAGGACAAACAAGTGAACAGAAGAACTGAAATAAACAAAGCATATGGTTATGAGTCACTGTAAAGTCTTAATTGATCTGTGTTGACAAAGATACGGTGACTAAATAGTATGGGTGCATAAAACTCATGGCAGTAGATCTGTATAGCAACTCACAATAGATAATCTAAAATTTCAGCTTTACTAGATCTGCAAGGTAAGGGGAATACATTACCAGTTTCCAGGCAGAACTGTCATCTCACACAAATAGATTCTTCTCCCTGGCCCCCAAGTAGCTGCAAACAGCAAGTATCTTGCCCTTTCCTGGCCAGTAACATGGGAAGATAAGCCAGACCCTTCAATATACAAGCTACAAAATTGAATTTATGGGCAGCCTTAATTTTCTCCACTCAGGAAAGAAATTTGGAGTTTGATTTTCACTGTGAAGAAAGACTGAACGTGGCCAGCACAAATGTACTCCCCTGCTATAAGAAAAGATACTTTTAAAATAGCTCTGGTAATTATCATAACAAGGAAAGAACTCATCATGTCAAATAGAATTTGATGGTTCCCAGGAGATTTTGACTTTCTTTTAAGAAGTTTTATCTTATTAACCAGTTAACTTACATTCTAAAATCTCCTTCAGATCCAGAGTTTTCATTTGTATTGTAGCAGCAAAACTTTGGCCTACACCCTGGATTATGCCTTTGTCCAAAACCAACATTAGTGTCAATTACTGAGTTCCATGAGGGGATGCCTGCAGCCTCTAGAGCATTGTCATTAGCTCAGGGCTTATAAAAATTAAATATATATGTAAGGGAAACAGTATCAAAAACAACAGCTCAAAGTTCCCTCTGTATTAACATTTTGGATACCACTACATGATGTACAATTTTTAAGGTTAAACTAAAATTTCCCACATTAAGCTGTCCCAACTGCTGTTACTCCCACTAACCTATACCAGACAAAAACATACAAAAACATAAACATCAGTCCATAGTTCTGACAATTGATAGACTGATCACTTTGCAAGCATGACCTCATGCTATTAATACCAGCTTCCCAACATCATGGTGTATCACACAGGAAATGGAAATGGAAAAGATATTAAGGCAAATCTGTTACCTGGCTGATGGGTTTTTGCTTTTCCACCAGTGACTGCTGAAATCATAGATCCAGAAGACGAGGCTTCCATTTTTATTGACCCTCTGACTTGTGGGAGTGAAGGATGCCCATCCACAGGCGGACACTGTGAAACTGGGTAGCTTCCTGCAGTTCTCCTCTGACAGATTTGCACACGCTTTTCAGCCCCATGAATAGATAAACTTATACCTGACAGGAATGAAAATTAGTACTGTTACATACAAGAGATCAGCATGGAATAACTAAAATAGAAATATTGTCATGGTTTAAAATGTAACTGCAACAGCTTTTTCACAGAGGGAAAGAAAAAAAAAGGATAGAAGTATAAAGAGATTAATTTTCTATGAGAATTAAAAATGTGAACATCTTTGCTGCTGTGTTGCAGACATCAGAGTCAGCCACACTAACAGATATTTAAATTAATACACAGATATGGTTTACTGCATTACTGGTCTGCAGGAGAAAATATTTTCCATTCCTTCAAAAAACACATACAGCTCACAGAATATTAATGAGGTAATTATTACAGAAATTATTAAATGACAGTTTTCTACTGATGGATTAGAACTTGGAAATAATGGTTGCTTTCCTTCTGAGCATTTACCAGTATTAGGAAGTCCCATCAGATTTAGAAGATGCTACATTTCAGGTGTTAACTAGTTTTTAAGGAAAAAATAAAGGTAGGTTTTGTGGAAAGCAATAAGGCTACAAACAACAATAACGTGACCTTAAGCTTAACAAAAAATTCTACTTTCACCAGACCTGTGAAACGTTACCTTCAATATTGGAAATTGTCTTTCACAAAAAACATTCTCAAATTTGTCATATAATCGTTTTTAAACAAAAATTGTGATTAAAAAACAGGCTTTATTTTTCTAAAGAAAAAAGCAAATTTTAAATTTCCTATGTGTCTATTGTACAGTATTAGAAATATCATCTTACAGTAAAATTGCTGATTCTGACTTCCTCCTGTTCACATTGATGCAATTGCTCCAACTCCATTTGAATTACTTTCAGTGTACTCTGGTGAAAACCTTCAAACAATCTCTTTTAGGCAAGAACACTGAATGATAATTCTAGTCTACTGTTCTACATTTAATTTAATTGTGACTCTTACTGCTTCTATCAGCAAACAATCTTTCTTTAAAAAAACACCAAATGAAACACCCTAGCCAGATATAAATAAGTAAACTGAGAAGCAGATGGAAAAGAAGACCCTAAAAACTGGAAATGTGGATATTGTAAGCACATTGTAATTTGCAGTTGCTCAGAATTCTTAGATATCATGGATTGGATTGCTCAGTTTTCTGAAACAGGTCCCTGACTGAAATATCCAAGAATGTCTTAATGACTCTGCTCCTCCAGTTCTACTGGAAGTCAATGTATGTGACCCTCCAGGTCATGGGAGAGTTTAGAATCTCTGAAATATTAATACACTTATATTCATTATATACTACCAAGAAGAAGAGAGCTACCACTTCCTTAGGGAATTTGTGAAAACAGTAGGGTTGCACATATGAGCAAAGGCTGTGCAAACTGCTCTCCTTTAAGATGGCTTTGTGCATTCAGTATTGAAGCTGCAAGCTCAATACCTGACTTTGCTTCTTATTACCAAAATTGATACTTAGGAAATTAGAAGTTTCCTGCAGCAACTGCTCACCTACCTCCTGGTTTAAGGGCTAATGAAACTGCCAGCTGCTAAAGACTGTTGGAACCACATCTCCATTAGCATACAGAGCAAATCCCAGTCACTGCATTCTTGTGAAAGGCAGCGTATCAATCCAAGCGAAGACAATGACAATGACCATGCCTTTGACCATCTTAGCTATAAGAGGTTTCAAACTGTAAGGAGCTAAGCCCCAGCTGTAAAATGAGCTCTTTACTTCTTGTGCAGTCACTAGAACCTCGCGATGCTCAAAATATTGTGCAATTATCCCTAAGGTATTAAAAAATTAACTTAAATTTTAGTTTTCTTTAAGCATCACCACTGGTTGTCACATCATTTAAAACCATCACACTCTGAGGCTTACTATGGAGTCAGCCAGTTAGTCAACATGAACCTGCCAACACCATGTATTTACTAGCTGGATCTCAGTAAGGCTAGGCTTTCATTTAGTCATGAAATTAGCAATCTATCTTGGGAACTGGTTCCAATAAACTGACTGCTACTTTTCTCTGAGGTTCACATAAATTTGTTCTTTGCATTCCAAAAACAGTCTATAAACTCTTGTGCAGCTGTGACTCAGCTTCCTAAATTATTTCTGCAGCACATTTTTTTCAGACATCAAAATAAAGGATACTGCTGCCAGATTACTATTCCTAATTACTGCAAAATGTGCAGATTGATCACATCCAAAATTAGGTTCAATCAAAAACTTAGTTCTGGTTATATGCAACCTTCTATTTAGTTTACCAAGGAAAGGCGATATATTATACCTCCAAACTACATGAGGAAGAGTGTTCCATCATTGCTTAAAATTTTATAGACTATGCTTTTGACATACTTAAAACTTAAAAGTGCCCAAAACCAACCACCCAAGGTGTGTCACAAATATATACGAATATTTGGAAGTTCTTCACCCCAATCTTACTGGTACTGCAGTTATTTTTTTCACAGAAGACATTTTTTGACTAGGGGAATTAATTTCCATTATTTTCCTGAGAACTAGCTACAGGACAAACATGCAAGTGCCTTTATTTAATTATAATTTCAGATTTTTCCAGAGAAAGGCCAGATCTTGCTTTTCTATTTAAGTTTCTTTTGTTAAACTAGAAGTCTGAAAAATATGTAAGACAGTAATAGTGCAGCAAGCTTCAGCATTACCTTGTTTTCATGTGGGCCAAAGTTCTTTTAAAAGAGTTACTGCGTTTGAAAAAACATCCCCAGATAACATGCAGAAAAGCAGAGACAAAGAGATGGGGAATCAGAAGTAGAAAAGATATTGGGAGTAGTGTATGTAACTTATGAGAGAGAAAAACCTGGTGAACTATTGGCACTAAGCAGACTCTAGAGTAAATACTCACTATTCTTCCTGCAAACAAACCACACTGCTGATGAATCCAGGGGTTTGTGGACCAGAGATGTGAGAAAACAGTACAGAGACTTCTCAAGAGTAGATGTTAAAACTGACATTTGTTATTTTTTTGCAGCGTGACAATACCCGCAGAAGACATCTAGAAAGAAAAGTAAGTTCTCCAGCGGCACAGTGAAGACTGGGTCTTCAACTAACCATATTTGATAGAGTTTTTCTCCTGTTTTTAGGCTTGGCCATACAGCTGCTGACATCAAAATGCCACTACTGTTGCATGCCTGGCTGTATGATCTCTGGCTGTAACTCTCCCTTCAGCATGGCCATTTTTTAAGTGAGCTTGACACTTGCACTCAGTAGCTGGGTATGAGCACACTGCCACGCTCTGACAGGTAGTACAGATGCTCCGAAAGTCAGGAGTTTGTCCTGCCTCTCCCTCTGGCAGGAGCACCTGCTTGTGAGCACCACTTCAACCCAGGCCTCCAGTGCAAATGCAAGTGAAAGACTAAACTACTGTCCAGTAGCCGCAGCTGACTGTTCAGTTTGGAGGACTGGCTTCTGGATAGGACTCAGACACCTGCACCTGGTTGGCTGCAAACCAAATGAGCAGGAGTTTAGTGTTTTAAAGCTGGATAAGATTTAGGCCTTCAAGTATTATACATATCACTCAGCTCTTTCCCTTTCCTGCATGCAGCAAAAATCCTTCTCTGTATTTTCAAATCTGCACTTTCGTTCTCTTCCTTACCTGTATTTCCATCTTTTTTTTCTCATACAAGCTTTTTGTCTCCATGAGGAGCTGCTCTTCTTGCTGCCCTTTTGTTCTCTGGTGACTCCTAGCTTGCAGGTTCATGTAAGACAAACACCTTCATTCTCTTCCTGCCAATACATCCCAGCTGTGCAGTTTGCCAGAAGAGAAGAACAGCATCTGTCTGGAATATGGATAACTTCTATTGTTCCCAGATATGCCTTTTTATTATAATTTTTTTCAAACCGGTATTTCTTTCACATTGAGCATATTTTCTACTTGTAAAGGGGTAAGACATTTAGAAATTTGTAATGCTGCAGGTAACAGCTGCATATGAGAACATTAAAAGTGGAGTATTAAAGTACTTCCAAGTCATGAAGCAATAAAATCAAACATAGAGAAGAAAAAGGAAGGAGAAATTATTAAAAGTTCAAAACACTGCAGTGCATGCAAAGTTTTAGGTGATGATACTTGTTTTGTTGGCTCATCAGATGCTACAAAGATGAAACAATATCCTGCACCATGCAGATATCACTCTGCCAAAGCATCTGACAGAGCATCTGCTTTGGTGATGTCTTAGCCCTCACCAGCAGTTGTGCATCATGCACCTTTGCACCCAGCAGACCTCATCCAGTGTGCCTGCACTGTCTGACAGCACAGCACAGTGGCTCTGGTACCCACGGGGATGTCTCTTGCACCTGAGTTGGGAGCAGAAAGGCACTGTGCCCAAATTATCCTGTGCTGCGATGGAGACACCTCTTCACCTGGGGAGACACTCCTGTAGTGACTGTCAGGTTTATGTCAGCTGCAGTTATTTCTTCTACCTTGTACCACTTTGGGTTACAGGCATCTATTTATAGGTTGCTTTCTGATATGGGTGTCTCTAGACAGAGATTATAAGAACATGAATAAGCAATAATAATACAATGCAGAATTACAAAATTGTATAAACAATCCATTAGCTAACAGTGCTTAATTAGCCCCAAGTGTCCTGACCCACTTTGTAGACTTTCTCTGGAATAACAAAGTAGTGCTGGCAGGTGAAGGAAGTCTTTTGAATTTTGTATTATTACAGTGTCAGTGCTCATGCTAGAGACAAAATACTCCACTCTCTTCTTTATGGGTCTTTTATTTTGTTTCAGCCCTATGTGGAGGCCTTAGGAGCAGATTGAGGAAGATCCTTTCTTCAAGGCCCTTTTCAAAGAGGAGAAAGTAGAGAGGAGAACAGAGAAAGAAGTAAGGGAGAAAATCTCAGCTGCAATGTCACGTAGAGCCACAAAAAGTAAAGCAGCTCTGGAAAGTCTGCACTCATCAAGGCACAGAGAAGCAAGGTCATAAGGAAGCACTTTGGAAGCAGGAGCAGAGACCGGAAAATGAGGCTTTAAGGAGCAGTTTATAAATGGGAAAATTACATATCTAGTTCCTTTCAGCTTTTACACATAGGAAAGGAGAAAGTGAGCTAATTTGTCCACCTTAATAAGCTAAGCACCCCTTCCTCACCTTGTGCAAATTGCCACATTTCTCATTAAAGTTAACGATGCTCTGCAGACTGCTTCAGCTTTTTCACATTTCTAAGATAGCCTTGATGAGGGGGAGCTCAGAAAAGGAAGCAATGTAAAAGGTTTCTCATGCAAATGCAGTTTAATTTGAGACTCAGAGAGATAGCTATGCTTGATGCCATGATGGACTCCTCTGCTTGCTCTGAATCCTAGGTGGAAATGAAGGAGCATTAGAGAAAAATTCTCCTGCTGCTCTCTGTACACATGTCCAAAAAAGTCTAAAGGCAGTTCCCTTTCTTTTTTTCATCCTGTGCCTTACATAGGTAACAAATACATCCAGAAAGCATGGTCAACTTGGTGAAAAATGTTACATCAATATGATTCCCACATTAGACTAAATCAGTTTTCAGAAGTTTAAATATCACCTGTTTAACACAGCATCAAGTTCCTTGCCATCGATAACACACCATTACAAAATCATATTCAAGACAAGATTGCACTTCAAGTATAGCTTTGAAATTATGTAAATACTTCTGACTACATCAGATGTGAAAACCACCTCACAACTGCAAAGTCTTAAGCAAGCAAACAAAAAAGCTACTCGTTACTGAACTTCCCAAGAACTGCACTGGCCGGAGAGAAACAGTAATATTGTGCATCTTGACAAGCTACATGTGTTTAGTTTTCTGAGGTTCTGAATGATTGCTCCCTCCACCCTGCTTCCTCCTAAATATTGGAGAAATGACAGGATTTTCAGGATTCAAAGCAGTATCAGAAACTGTTCCCTAAATGTTATTTTTTCTAATTTTCAATAAAAAATTTTGTCCAGTTAGCTTCTGAATTTACATCCATTTTTAGCATATAGAATTTTCCATGGAAAGAAACCACAGAACTTAAACATACAGTCAGTAGAGGAATAGCTGATTTTCTTTGTCTGAAACATGTTATCCCTGAAAGTTTTGTGTTAAAAGAGATAATGAAAGAACTCCTCCCTTTACCTCTCCTTCCACTCATGATACTATGGAGCTTTATCAAATCCCCCACTCTTTTGTTTCTATTTCAGAGCTTAGGAGGTCTAGTTTACACTATTGCATCTCACTCAAAAGCTGTTGTATACCTCCAATCATCCCTGGTCACTCCTCATCTGTTCCTCACCTTTTTCAAAGAATGAAGACCTGGAATGCACATTAAGAAAGTTTCAACAACCAGCATCAGAAATGCTCATGATGTCCAGGCTGTGTTTTCTCCAAAGATTTACACAGTGACACAATAATACTTCAGGTTTTATTATTTCTCTTGTAACTTCATTTGTCCCTATGTCAAGCAAAGACGGCAGGAAGCAATATTGCATTATTTTTCTCATTTGTATGTTGCAGCTTTTTCCTTGTCAGTTGGTTTCTAGGTCTCATATTTATCACTTCTGTAGAAGCATTACTATACATCCCTTTCCTATCAGTAAAGCAAATCTTCACCAAGGTGTGTTATTTGTCATTGCATTACTTTTCTTTTTTTTTTAATTACCTGCCTTCAGGGGGAGGAGGGCAGCATCATCCTGTGCCTGTGAGTCAGTGGTGGTGGTAGGATCTGCATTTTGAAGTGGGATCAGAGATACACCTGACCTATAACCAGGACTCCAAGAAGGAGTTTGTGTACACACTGTGTTTTATCCAGGTTTATCTGCACTGATTTAGAAATGAACCGTTAAAGAGCTGCAGGGAACAGAGATTTACATTTCCTTGTGTGTTTTAGACCAGAACAGCTTATTCTTCCCTGCGAAAGTGCCAACGCTAGTCGTGGTAAAACTGCATCCAGAGCCAGTGTTAATTTCAGTCTGCTGAAGTCGTAATGAATAAAAAGGTCATGTTCACCTTAGGCCTACTATCAAAGGGTTGTTTTTATAGGCCCAAAGGTGGTTTATTAAATTATAACAAGCTAGCCTTCAACGGTGATTATTTAGCATGACTGAAAAACTCCCATAGTGCTCACTAGGAGGCAAGATAACACCTTGAAGTCATGAAAATGTCTTGGAGAGAGTAATAACAATCCCACTTTGATGGTCTACATGACACTTTCACTTCTGTCTGACAATTCATTCTTTAGTTCCTCTCTACAAAAAACAAGCACAATGTACAGTGCATATATGCTACTCTATTTTCCAGGCATTTATCCCTGACAATTATGTGTAAAATATGCCTCACTTCAGCTCCCCCAGCAGCCTACTATCAGTGTTGTTTGTCACCATCCCAGCTGACCGAATTCCTCCTGAGGCTGCTGGCGTTCTTATTGTTTATTACTGTTCTTTGTTTGTTCAGTATCTACTTTGATATACTTTATTGTTACTACTGGACTTTCACTAGTATTAGAACCATGTGCATGATGAAGAGTAGTTTGAAAACAAGAAAAAAAGGTATTCTAAAAATTTCCTCTGTTTGCCCCAGTGTGAAAATTGCAGTGAGAAAGAGTACATGGTCTTGAAATTTGCTAAGCACAATAGAAATCAAAAACTGAGGCAGATAAAACATTTTCAGTAGAATGTTTCTCTGTCAAAAAATGTTAATTTTTTTAGGAAAAAAAATTTGTTGCAAAGTCAAGAGTTGCTGTAAAAAAATCTTGTTTAGTAAATAATAATGACCTTATCTGCAATGGCAGTATCTTGCATTTTGTGTTGTAATTACTTTACACTTTGAAAAATGTAATCTAACAAATCATGTAGAATATAAATTATCAATTAGAATGCCAATTACCTTTGAGCAAGCCAAAAGAAACTATCATTTCAATTACTGAAACACCATCCATAATACCAATCATCAATTAATGTTACTTTAATGTAAAAATAGTAAGAAATAATTCAAGCTTAACTGGAAAGCAAAACAAATCAAAATAATAAAGCAAAACACAATAAAACCAAGAAGTCCAACCAAGGGGAAATCTTTCAACTATCCAGAAGCAAATTCTGATAGAAATATTTTAAACATTACGTAGAAACATGACCCCAGAAAGTGCTCAAAAGAGAATCAAAGGCAGAGGGGAAAGCAAGAATATTAGAATTTCTGTGGATTGGATATTCTGGATTTTGACTCACATTTTCTCTAATCAAGCAGAATAGAATTACATTAGAATGAATATAGGTTCAAACAAAAAACAAGATTGATATTTCAGTTTGTCACAACAAATAACATCATGTCAGCACTTCTCTCTTTGAAGCATTACCTATTTCTTAAAAAGAAAATAAATTGGAAGACTGAATCTGTCTCCTTAAGTGGCACTTAGTGATTTGGAAACTATGCAGTAAATCTTGCCTTATTCATTCTACTATCTATGCACAACTTTTATTAGCTGAAAATAGACTCAACACTGAGATGATTTAAAACTTACTTTGACCTGTGGTAAGCACTCTATTTGAAATTGTTTTCTTTCTTAACAATTAGCTATTACTCTGATTTTTCAAAATCAAGAGCATTCTATTTAAACCTGTTTGCACCGATTTGGGGCTTTTAGCCATACAGTAAAAGGTAACTGCACACACAGCAGTGATACATGGTACAAGCATCACAGCAAACTGCAATGCTTTGGGAAATAAAGCACCAAGTCAAGTCCCAGATATGAAGATAAGCACTAACCATGCAGATGCATTCTGTGTATAGGTAGATTTAAAAGCAGAGATTTCTCTTTTTCCCCCCATCTTAATTTGCTGCCTGAATGTCAACTGCTACATTTCAAATACCACAAGTCTCATTTTATCTGGTTTAATCAGATATTCTCCATAATGCAGAACAGTGCAATCAGTCTGAGACATCATCTGTGAAACAGGAAAAAGCCCTCAGGAGACTTCACAGATGGGAAAAAAAGATAGTTTGAGATACATCTGAATGTGTCTGCCTTCATGGCACAGACACTAAGGATTTTCAGCACAGCAACCAGGCTTAATTTAACATCCTCTATTTGCATCCCATTTCAGGGGACTGTTTCTCCGCTGGTACTCTCTTGCTGCTCCAGCCAGTTCTGGTCACACTCTCTGGGGAACCTGCAAGCAGCAGGTCAAGTGTACAGTCCTGCCTTCACTCACCCTGTGCTATAGTCCCATCTTTGAAGCTTTTTACAGGTTTGGTGTCTAAATGCTCCCTGTCCACAGACAGCTTTATTAACCATCAATTGACTTCTACTTTGATGATATATTATCATCAAAATTGCACAGCCAATATGCTCAGGTGCAGGGCTTAAGACAAGAAGTTACTACTTCTTCCTCCTCCAAATAGGAAAAATTATCTTATACACCATATTGCAGCAAAGTACAAACTTTAATAAAATGTCTTTAAAATAAATATGCATCTGCACAGATACACATCTGGGTCACATCCAATGCTTAGGAGGGTTTTTGCCCTCTGAAACTACTGCCCACTGTGGGCATACGGGCTCTTCCTACAGCCTGCGACCCGTGGGCACTTCCCAGACTTCAGCATTTCATGTGTCCAGCATCTGATGCTGAAGCCTGTTGGAGGGAAACCCAGAAGCCTCCTACCCCTCCTGGGAAAGATTGTCATATGGGGTGGAAAGATGTGCTTTGTAGTATGTTCCATCAGAGCATGGAGGAGCATCACGCTGCAAGGAAGAAGCACCAGCCTTCACAGCCATGCTTGCTGAAACACCTAAGTCTGCCACCAGACTCTTCCATGGAAAAGACATATTAACAAGTGCCAGTTGTATCAGAAATTTCGAGGCATGTGTACCAGTTGTCTTTGTTTCATGCATCATTAGTTTTCAGTACACTCTCTCTTGGCAAGTAATACTTTTGCTTGTATTAAAGCCTATGGTGCCAAGCTTTCTAAATGGTCATAAACTGAAAGCGATCCTCGGAGGAGATGGCAGCTGTAGTGTGAAGCACATGCCAATGAAAATCTGTGTTCATCTGCCACCTCATCTTTCTGGCAAGACTTCAGACAATTAACAATAACAAAATACTACAGAAAAGAATATGTAAACCTGCCATGCTTGTACATATGTTCCTTATAGGGGCCCAGCTTGTTCTCAGCTTATGCTGATCTGGATTGGACAAAGGACGAGTGTCGCTTATTTCACTTCTGAGCTAGATTGTATTTCTGATAGAAGACCAATAAACTCTGAAAGACAACAGTAATCACATAACGATTCTCTGAATTTGGCAGGTAAGTACACAGAGATGGAAAGAAGTGCTCTACTCCTTGATACCATTTGAATTTCTTTATCTCTTTAGAGCAGAATCAGAAGAAATGGTAGGTGGCTATAAAAATGCAGTAACTGCATTGTCACATGTGAAGTCTCTAACACACAAATTTGTGTTTTGTTAAGGGCATCCATGCTCCAATTCATTTACCCAATAACAGCCTTGTGCACAGGCAAGGCCTACTGTTCTTTCATAAATAATTCTCTGATAACTTAGCAATTCAGAAAAACAGGCAAAATATGCAAGATAGACTTTAAGCTATGTTTTATGCACTACATAAAACACTGGAAATTAATTTGATACTTCTACAGTTTGAGAGAGGGCACAAAAGAGACACAAATTTTCACAATCCACCTAAGCCAACCTGATTATAGGAAGAAACTATAAAAAGAAGCATGTGTCTAAGTTTAGCTCCTGTGACTGACATCTTCAAAGTGAAACTTGTCCTTTCTTTACTCTTACCCCTGACACTCAATGTCCCATTACTGTTCATTCATTTCAAAAACCACAAACAGAAAGTAAAAAGAAATATTTTAAAAATCCCACTACATATATAAAAAATATAGATGTTTGCGGTAAGTTGCACTTGCAAGTATTGCAAGTATACTTGCAAGTTATATTTGAATGATGTTGAATTTGTTCTGAATGTCACAGGAGCTTTGAGGATTTGAATCAACAGGTAGTTCAGGAAGAGAGACAGTTTCTCTTCACAGATACCACTTTGCCCAGAGTAAAGTACATACATCAAAAAGATGTGTAGAATGTAACTTCATGAACAAATCGTAAACTGAAATTTCATCTCCTAAACTGCCTACACAATCCTGAAACTTGTTAGAAACGATTCTGAGAAGAGCTCAACATGTCATTAACAGGGTCTATCCTTGAGCAATATGCAACCGCTGAACAATTAAAATAGTTGTGTACTCTGCTCCTCTAATGATGTAACACCCTCAAAGAGAAAATTCAAATACACAGGCAGCAGTCTATTGAGAAACCAAGAAAATGTAAAGTCCACTAGAAGGGCATTTAAACCTAAAAAATGGATGGGCAGCCTAGTCAATGAAAAAACAACTGAACAGAAACAACATCAAGCCTCCCATATGTAAAATGCTTTTAAAAACCCCATCCAAGAGCCACCAACATAAAAACAACCAATCAAACTACCTACTTCATTCCTTCCCTGGGGAGATGCTTGGTTAGACATAACCACATGAAGCTGTCTTACATACTCCCTGAAAGAAGGAGCCATGAGTACATCTTCATAGTAGATCTAATCCCCAGAATCAAAAGAGCACTGAAAATCATGGGTCCCACTGGACTAACCTTTTTCTTCTAATTCTTTATGAACACAGTTCTAAATCCTGAAAAAGCTGGGTTTAGAAATAATATTCTTGTTAATTTTTTATGAGTAATTAACCACCAACCAGAAATATTTTTATTCATTTACAAAGCAGTATGAGCCAGCTTACAAAATACTGTTGATGAATCACAGTCATAATTACAATTACACCAACAGAAATCTCAGAATAAATTTCCAATTATGATTTTAACGCCTCAATCAATAAAGTATGATTTGTGCCTAGAAATCAAAGATGTAGATTACTTAGAACTGAAATGGATGAAGGTGTGTGAGAAAATGAATATTAGATAATATAATCTGTTAGAGTATTTCTTCTCAATTCCTGATAGCATTCATGACATTTTCCACCTCCTTATGTGATATCTCTTCTTGTTGAAAATTGGGCATGGTCTTCCTATTATGACTACTGACAATACCTCCTTTAGTGATTAAGCCATGGCAAGGAAGTGATTGTGACACATCTATTGAGTTTTGGGTTTGCTCCTGCCTTTGCAACTGTCAAAACTTATTTCTCTCGCAAAGCGTTTTTCTATTATGGGTCTCCACCTGGACTTTTAAAAAGTAAATCTAAGCCAATCAAGGTAAAAACAATTTCATCATTGACAATACTGAGGCTTTCTTTATTTTTCACGTTTTCCAGTTAACAATCCTTTTTATATTAAAATATATCAGAGCCAAAATATTAGATCAAGTAGACCAATGATCTATAAAAATTTAGTAGTTCTAAAAATTGCTGTTCAAATATGCTTGAGACAATTGGTGCCCCTGTAAGTTCCATAACTGATTTTTCTTGGAGTTTAATGGTGTATTTTAAAATATTTTATATATTATCTTCTATGAAAACAAATTATCTCAAGGCAGTTACTTCAATTTAATCTCTGAATATCTGCAATTTATAATTCAGGGATTATTCTCACTGACAATAAATTCACATTCAGTGAATGCAAAGACCATATATGTTCTTGATTCATTTAAAGTGATAATTCTCTGACTACTTTCTTTCGTGTTTATACCAGGGCAAGATAGTATAAATGCATGAAACAAGGTTCTTTTTCCTCTCTTTTATTGCACTATGCTGCAGCTCATCTCCTTAATTCTAAAACTGCAATTGTTGCCTATGATGAGTAAAGTCTAGTGTCTGTCTTTTTGCATGGACACAAATATGAATTGTTTCTGAAAACAGGACAATGTGACTTTTTCAGAAAAAAGACTATGCAGTAGGTTTTACTATATGCTGAGGGATGGTATGAGAAAGATTGTGATTTAGCTATAATCCCATCTATCAGAAGTGTTGGGGAAACAGAACATCTGCCAACTACATAAGGTCAATCTGTCAGCCAATTTTTTAGAAACCTGGTCATGGTAATTCACAACAGTCACTTATTTTTCAAAAGATTTGTGTTCAGCTTGCAAGCACTTGGTGCGACCAAGCTTTCTTGCAGGCACAATCCCATGCCTCAATGGTATTTTGTAAATGTACTGCTTGCTGAACTGCTCCCTGACCTAACACCTTGTCAAGCTTTCAGTTGACTTTGGGATTCAATATAAAGTTCTTGACAGGACCCTGCACATATTACAAAAAACAACCCTTCAGATCACACTGATCCTGTCCTCCATTTGAAAAGCACAAAAGGCAATTCTTTACTTACATTCCACATGATAAAAATATCACTGAATGATGGCAGAGATATCTCAAAAGAGCACACACTTCAGATAACTGATACTAACTTCACTGGTAATTTTGCTCTGAAAGTTAAACTTTTCTAAAGATGTTACATAACATGAGTAATGCTGTAATTGAGCTTATTTTTAACTACGCTTACTTTTAATTGAGCTACTCAGGTATTGAACTTAAGGCTGTCAACTTCAAATGACTTGCTACACTAATAAAACAAATTTTAAAAAGTCTTTCCAAAACTTTCCCCTGGTTAGACATGCTTTACAATCTGTTTCTTCCAGATATGCAGTGCATGGAGAATTACTGGAATGTTAATACCATCAACTAGCCCTAATTCCAGCAGAACTGGCTTGCTTTTTCCAAGCTGGGAGCAAGACCAGTGGAATACAAATGAACTGTGGCCATGCAGCTAAACAAAACCAGGTGGGGAGCTCATGAATAAAGTCCACTCTGCCCTCTCCAGACACCAGTAGTGTGGCTCAGGCAGCCTCCTGTGGGCAGCTCAAGACCCCACAATTACAGATGGCATGAAAGGAGAAAAGCAAAGTCCTCTTCTGACCTGCCCTCCTGCTTCCTACATGCAGTGTGGGAACACTCCCACACACTCTGATACACTTTTGAATCATTATATTCAACCTTGGCAGAGCCAACTGGATATTTTTTCTTAGCAGAACGTTTTCTATGGTATTTTTGTAATTTGAATAAAAGTGGATATCTCTTGCCAGTCCATCAGCCTTCCTACCATCCTCTGAAATCTGGACAGAGACTGAATTTCTCTGTCTATAAGCTTCTTCTCCAGTCTCACAACTCCTGTGGACATAAAAAGTTTCATTCTGAAAAGCTGTTATTTTGATGATATCAGAATTAATCACCAGAGTTCCCATTTCAGAGAAAAATGTCAAGATTTCATTTGATGTTCAGTATTTTCACTGAGGAAATTCCAATGGGAAATGAAATTATTAATTCCTTGGATCTCATACATACAAAAAAAAAGGACATAAAATAACACAGCTGAGTACTGAGAGAAATAAAAGGAACACAGAGATGAATGCTAAAGTTACATTTCATTGAACTGTAACTTATGAAGGATTTTTCTTCCTTTAACACATGAGCAACTTGTTTTCTTACCCCTCTATTCTGTTACCTCACTTTCCTTTCTGATTTTAAAAATCTTTCCCAATAAGATTCTGAATATGCATGAAAAGGCAGTCTACAACTAGACAAAGGAAAAATAATAAATTAAGTATGAGAGAAATTTTGGAAAATTGTTAACTAAATATCTATTTAGATGATAACTAGTGATATCACAACTATTACCACCAGGCTCTATCTAGTTCTTCCATGTCTATTTTAAGCCAGCATTATGCTGAGATTAGTTAGCATGCAGCATCCTTATAAAAAATCCCCCAAAATTAAAAAAAAACCCCACCAGGATCATATAACTTCCTTTCTGCATATAAAAGTCCCTCTAACTAATTCTTGTAAAATCTTACATTCTATGGGAACATTGCTAGAAGCTGTAAAAACTCACCTTTCTCTTAGCTGAGGACGCTTCTTAAAGGCAACTTCCTATGTTTGGAAACTCACTGTAAAGGTTGCCATGGTGATTAATTTTAAAAGTGAAATTTTCCTGTTTTAAAGTTTTTCTTTAAAGAAGAAGTGATCTGTGCTAGAGCTCAGCCCTCAGCAAGGCAAATGGGAGTGAAAATTCTATCTTAATCCTGAAGATGAAAGGACATAGCCTCTGTGTAACTGAAACTTCACCAGCAGAAACATTTTCAGGAAAATATTGGAAATATCTATTTTTACCTAAAAATAAAAAAAATACATCCATGGGAGAAAGAATTGAGGGGAAAAAGCAGTGTGTTCCAGAGTGCAGCCAACAGACTAGGTTACACTAGCAAAAGGAAGGAGGAAAGACAAGGAAGGAATGGCAGGGGTAGCTGAAGCTCAACAGAAGAAACAGCAGAGTCAGCAGGAGATTGTGTCATTGTGTGTCAAGACCGTGACCTGCATACCCAAAGAAAGAGTGTAGAAACCAAAGGTCACGACTGAAAAAGCTCTTTACCTAAGGCATCTTCCATTTTCTTTCTATGGCTCAAGATGCATTTTCACATGGGTGTCTCCATCTATTGACTTCTCCTCTGCACAGTAACACACAGAGCTACATTAGACCTTGGCTGTCCACACAGCTGTGTTAGCTGTCTGAAAGCAGACAAGTGCCCAGGTCTGTTCCTGAATTGGGAGATGAAAAAGTACCATTTCTACTCTAAAAAACATACAATGTTCAACATTACGTCATGCAACTTGTCCCTGCATAAGCTGTCACTGCAGAAAATATAGCCAGTGTTGTGTCAGTTCAATACCCAGGCAATTTGTGGCTTCCTTATTCACATAAAGATCACAGGACTGTGAGACAGCTGCATTATTCATTATGCATTTAATATTTTATCTCTCTAGACAGAAGTATCTGTACAAGCACAATTAAAATGTCTATGTAGACAGAGTTGATTTTAATACAATGAATCAAATTTGTTTCATAGACCTGCTTGACCTTAAAGCTCTATGGTTTAAACCAATAGAAAAAAAAACATGCTCAGACTCATGTGGTGCAGTGTCTGACCATTACTCATTTTACCTTGAATGACTACACAAAAAAGCCACATTACTTCTTCTTTATGATATTAGTCATAGTAACTGCAAGATATTCTAAGTTTTATCAAGTTATTTTACATTAACACACATGGTCAGGATGAAAATGAAAGAAATGACCTTTTTAAAAATGGCACAACACACAAATAATTACTATTGCTTCTTTGCCGTTATCAAAAATTTTAATAAATCCATATGCTTTGTAATTACCCATTAGGACTTCTAGGGGAAAAATATTATTTGTATAGCATTAGAGTTACAGTTATGATTGCAATGAAAATTGACCAGGAAATAGTCACCATCTGATTCCCCAGACTCCAGAAGAGCAATGCTACTCCTAAATTAGTGATCCCCATGCCTTTTTGCTTCCTCTTACAGGGACGGATCAACAGCTATCTAAAGACAGTCCAGTTTGGTTTCAATGTACAAATCCCAGAGAACTGTATTTTGCAGCACACAGAGTTTAAGCAATGAAAAACCCATTTCTGAGCAAGAAGAAAACTGGAGTTCAATCTGCGAACAGCTAGATTGATACAAGCATTTCAAGGTTGTTATCTGTGTCATTAACAGGTAAGTTCATTATTTTACACACTAATACTTATACAGAAAGTAGTTAGATTAAACCACACCTATTCTCCATATTCAGTCTCGAATAAAGATCTTTCTAAGAACTATGGAGACAAGCCACACTCCAGAAATTCATCCTTAGGAGTCCCTAAATCTTCTTAGAGATTGATAGTAGAGAAGTTGCTGAAGGTCTCCATACAACACCTTATGGCTCAGAACAAAGCTGAGAATGACCAGAGCTAAATCACTATATGATGTTTCTTTGACAGCTGAAACTAATTTTACGTTCATGGAGTAAGTTAAGCTAAGAACAGTGGTAAAGCACCATTCATGTGTTCTGCACCTTTTTTTTTTTGTACTTTTATTCCTCCTTTTCCTTTGCCTCTGTTTCCTTTCCTGTGACTGGCAGTTTCTTTAGACCATGACTTGCTTCTCATTTACGCAACATCAGCAAATTACAGAACAGCAGAGTTTTCTTAAGTAGGGTCTTTGCGAATTGCCTTGGAAACACTGCTGCCTAGAAGTGGTATGACGGGAACTAGCCCAAATACTGGTCAATAAAAGAGCAGCAAAGCCCATTACAGCCACTTTATTTGAAAGGCAATAGCGTGCTTGCAACAGGCATCAGATGATGCAGAATTTCAAAATCACAACTTACAGGCAAAGCATTTTGAAGTGCTTTGGACCAGCTTATCTGCTGGCCTGGGACTCCAACAAGTCTTGCGGCTAACATGAAAAACAGCCAGAGGAAAAAGTGGGAGCTTTTTTAGTCCCTCACACAGTACTGTGAACCTGTTGGGCATTGAAAGGATAAGACCAGTTCTATCTGTTTAAGCTTTGGCATGCAATAAAGTAAGTATGTTAAGAAAACCCCAATCCATTCTGTGTAATTGTCTTGTATTTTTAATCTGTACTATAAATAATAAAGCCTAGAAAACTTTGATTACTTTGATTTAAAACCCAGTCTAACTGGTACTGTTGTCTTTAAAGAGGCAAAGGCACACAGAGGAAACATTTGAAGATTATGAAGGCAGTTAAGTATCCAGCATCTATCTGCTTTTGTGAGTAGATGAAAAATGAGTCCTTCATTAGGATGATGTCAGCATTCAAAAAATCAAGCAGCACATGCATATATTATGAAGGATGCTGGCTGGCAAGTTGAGTACAGGTGGCTATTTCTTGAAAAAGCAGTATCCCATAGGTGTTGCCTGGTGATGGAAGTGTGTTTGTCAGCTAATACAAGGCCAAACAAAATAAATCAAAAGAAAATGTTGTGGGTTTAGCTGAACATTCTCCTTCAGCACCCTTGCTCAAGATGATGGTCTTCTACTCATGGCATCACCAACATCTTACAACCAGCTCCTCGCACAAAAAGCAGTTGAAGGAAACCCAACACAGAGAGGAAGAGAGAATGGCACTGGGGGTAGATGACTGGAGAACCAGCCAGAGAAACCCCTGGGCCACCACAGACAGACACAAAGGCTAGCTCAGAATTATGTTGTGATCTCGCTTCTTTTCTTAAAATGTGCGTGGTATCTTCACAGGAGCTTGCCCAGCCAGAGATGAAGGTAAAAACAAAAAGAGGCACGAGATCATTTTGCCCTCCTCTCAAAAAAGAGGGGAAGACTCAGTATAGGAATAGACACTTTCATTATAAACTTGGAAGTTCCATGCTACAGGTAATCTTGGAAACCTAAAAGAATCATCTATTAGAGACAAAACTTTTGTGGATGTTTCCAGCTTACAAAAAAAGCACTGCAGAAACACAGTCTAAACATAAATAAATGGTTTCAGATAGGAAGGCCATCTGAGCCATTCTAGGACTGAATCAAAATGAGGAGTGTTAATAGCATCGAATGAGGAGAGGAGGTTTAAACTGGCAGAACTCAGAAATGAGAAAAGAGGAATAGATTTATCTGTCAAGGGAGAAGAAAAATACAGCTTATTCCCTTTCTCCCGTGCCTTTTCCATTAACACTGGACAGTTTTCCTGATCAACCTCTCCCTTTGCAATCCAGACAATAATTGTGCCTATCTCACCCTTTCCAGGTGGGAGCAGGCTGCAGTGTGAATGTAGCAAAGAACAAGGTATTCAGCATTACCAGTACAAGCTGCCAGCAATGCAGCTGCTACATTTGTAAATTCACTATTAGACCAGTATGACCAATTAGTTTCTAGCTGGATGGGGGAGCCACTGCAATGTAATCTCTTTAGCACTGCTAAGTGGCACCATTAGCCTGAAGAATGGTGGCCAAATGTTACTAACATGCCACAGATGCAATCTGTGACTGCCACACAAAAATATGGCTCCTAGGGTATCGATGGAAACATAGGCATTGCCATTGAGTGTCTGTGGAAGTAGAGGAACACCCTTCACATCACATAATAGAAGTGCAGAGTAAGCCAAGGTCTGAGAGAGCAGTTTTGGCAGATGACGGCAGCACAGTGCCCTCAGGGTGCTGGATGATTAGAACTCAAGCAGTAAGTCACTACGCAGCTCAAGCTTCCTGAAACACTTGATTGTATTAACCACAGCGGAGTCATTAAAACTAGTCTGACACTAATGCAATCACTCCTACTGAGAGAGTCAGTAGCCTAGTTTCAGGGAGGAGGCCCTCCAGCTGGAAGCCTTCACAGGCCTGAAATAACGGACCAAAGCACTGCATATAAATTCCTATTTAGTAGGAATAATTCCTATCTAGTAGCTGTCAAAGACACAACACCCTGTTTACTGTAAGACAAAATTACCACTTCCTGGGGCACTGAGAAATCCCATCATAATGAGAAGAGTGATGAGGCTCCTCAGTATATTTGACATTGTTCATAAGCACTGCTGACTTCGACATGGTGTAAATACTAGCCAGGGTTTACAAGTGAAGTGTAAACTGAACCAAATCTTACAGCTTCAGCAAGGACACTCTTGCAGGAGAAGAGCTGAGGTAGAGACAATCCAGGAACATGATATTAAGTTACGTCCAGTTCTTAATGAATACTTGGAGCAGAACACCAAGGGGGAGGGAAGGGCCTATCTATCCATCAAACATCAGCTATCTGAGGACATCTGAAAGACAGACTCTAGCTGAGTCATCCAGGAAATGCTCAGACCAAGGAGATAATGGACTTAACAGCTACACCTCCGTGTTCTTCATATAGCTTAGGAGTCTCTGAGGGTGCTCAAAGCAACTACACATGCCACTGAAGAGTGGGGATGGTCCAAGACCTGGGACCAGACATTTGTATGGGTAAGTAAAGAAATAAGCAAAATAGTAATCATAGCATACCACTTTATGAGTAATACTAATGAAGAGATCACTCATGAAGTAGCCAGTGCTGCAACTCTATACCAGAGGGGTCAACCATAGCAGTCTTAGTCCAGAGCCACTAGCTCAGCACACATGAGAACAGTCTTGGCAATACAGAAAGCTTTATACAGAGACTGAAACCTCTTGCCCAGTGTTGGCAGTAGAAATACCAAACAGCATGTACATTCTACATTGCCACACAGTTAGTCACTGGAACAGAAGACAAAGACTTCAGCCTTTGACAATAATTGTACATGCTTCACTGAAGGCTAAAGGTAGTCTAAGGGAATGGTGAAAATTAAGAGCTCTAACAGGTACTCTAAAATCCACACTGCATGATTATGAAGATTGCAAGAGGCAAAATATACCTCCTCTATCTCCCCCTATCAGCTGAGACTCATTTTGTCTGAGGGGACTCCAGTACTGTCTCATCAGAATGAATGGATGACATCCTGAGGTAACAGGATTTCACAAGAGAGTAAAGCAGTATACCAGGTTAGCCATCCTAGGGCATGATATATGTTGACATCATACAGTGCAAATTGATCAGAGGAATAAAGTGGAAGGGGGATTCATCAATCTGGCGGGGAATGGAGATGGTCTGTTCACTTTCAGTGGCAGAAGGCATGTAACACAGAAGCTGACTCCTCCAAATTCTGATCCTTTGGCTAGGAACATCATGTGTAAACAGAAGCAGGTCTTGTACCATCCGACATACTACCTTCAAAATATAAGACAAAAATACAACACACCAGAATAAATCAGTTCAACCTCAAACAGAAATTTATGTATACATAGCCTTCACCTAGATATTCAGCACTGAAAATAGCTCAGTGCCAAAGTAAGGCAAGTAGGAACGAGTCAACACTTTTAAAGCTGGACAACTCCACGGCAAAATCCCAGGAGCTGCACAGCAGCCCAGCTCCAGCTGGAGAACTAAGGCTGTTTGCAGGCAGACTGCTGTGCTGTGCTGTGAAGCACATGCCACAAGAAAAGAACAGCTGGGGAGGGCACCACTTGGGCAGAACTGTCACAACTAGAGATCCAAGGCCAGAGGTCACTACACATGGATGTGCCATTCCAAGTGCAATTGTCAGGTAGATTTGGAACTGAAAGAGAAATACTCTTAGAAAGCAGCAACTGTAACACTGGGAGACAGATACTGGTGCTGGAAAATGATGGAGGCAAAGGCAAAGACAACTGTGAAGTAGCTGCATTGTAGTTGTCTGCATCAGATAAGCCTAGAGCCAGTCTTGAGCTTGTCCAACACTAGAAATTCAGCCCCATGAAGGGCCAGTGGGAACCTGCCTGGTACCATGCAACATGGCAGAGAAACTTTAAGATGATACAAAGAGTTATACTACTTCCCATAAAGATGAACTGGAAGTGGTAAATTATTGAGAACTTATTTAAAGGAACTGGAAGTCTAGCAGACAGTCTATGCTGATAGGCAAAGCACTAGCAACCTCTGGCCTCAACAAAAGAGCAAACATTTGCAAAAATATTCCACCTACCCTGCAATGGCAAAAATTAAAATAGAAACCTGTAGCAACCTACATAACACCTGGAGAGACCAATAGATCTCACGGAGAAAGGTAACTGAGGAGTGATCAGTCTGCACATGTCTCCATGGCTGGCACTGTAGCTATACTTCCAATACCTCTGCAAATAGCTAATTCAAGTGCATGCTGTTACATGATTCATAAAACATAGTGGTTTTCTTTTCCTTGCTGTGAAAAAGTAAAACATTGCTTCTACATATACAAGGAATTTTGAAGTTATTAAAAAAGTAATGTTAAATTTTTCCCTTCAGTGCTGCACTACTGTAATTAGTCATTATTAGTTCTGTCTAGTTCGCATTTTTCCTTCCCAGGTTTTTAATAAAATAAAAATTCTCTTTTCTTCCTTTTATATTTTCTAATGCATTATAAAAGACAACAGAAAGTATGTAGTCTGCTTTAAACTTTAGTCATGTATCTAGCAGTTCTGGAGGTACAGTGATTTTATACTAAATGCATCCACTTGCAATGTATAATATCAGAGAGAGTAAGACTACATGTTCTCATACTAAACATTTAACATTATTATTAATAATTTTAAACACATATTGAAGCAAAGGTAAGAAGAAATGTAGAATCCAGTCACCACATAATCTCTTCACCAGGTTTACCTTGAATCACGAGAGAGAGAAAACTTGCAAGACTACTTAGGAAACAACAAGACAAGCAACAACAATGAAGGTGAATATCTGATAATGCGTCTTACACAACTCACTGTGCAAGTCATCCACTTTCTAAGCTGAGAAGGGACAGATCCTCTCTCCAAAAAATAGAAGGAAAATGCAAAGAAAAATAAAATCCCTGGCAATTATTATATATTAAGACATAATATATGATATCCCTCATTAAAAGACTAGACTTGTTTTGGAGCTCATTAATAATTTTTAATTCTTCAAGAGTCATTGTTCCTCAGCAAAGTTACATCATACACAATGTCACATTGTAACAGATCATGTAGCACCACTGACATACCACAACTTGCTTTGAATGGACACATTTTTGGTTTCATACTAACCTACTTTATGCTGACATGTATAATAACGTTGACCTGAAGTTTTTACAAGGAAAAAAAGAATTTAGTAAATTATTGGTAAGTGATTATTGTAGCAAGTATCCCTGTTTCTCAGTAGAGGTTAATGATGCTCCTGCTGTTAATGATGCCACCTCCTATTAACCAGCCCAGTCCCAAGTGATGCTGTTTAAAATGTAAGGTTGACAGTGGCATTCTGGGGACCATTACCAACAAGAAACATGCTGTCACACGCAGCACAGACATTGCAATGAGCTGCTGACAGTTTGGTACAGCCCTGGCTGCAGACTAATGCCATTCACTGATGCGACCTTGGGCTGAGCCAAGAGAGGGCCAAATCAGTTCTGAAGTAGGGAGAGCTGGGGTGTGCCACTGCTGCTGCCTCGGGGATAAAGGAGTGGAGTGATAACCTTATTTCCAAGAAGACATCTCAACCTGAAATGCTGTTGCTTCACATGCTCTTGTCTTGCCCACAGGCCACGTTGCCAGGACTCTCACAGAAGCACAGTAAAGCAAGGCTGGCTATTCCCCCCTGCAGTCCTTGATAGCTGCTCAGAGTACCTCTGCCACAAGCCAGCCCTTCCCTCCTGGCTCTGTGTCCCTGGCTTGCTCAGTTCCAGCCCACGCTACATCACCTTTGGGTCCACTTTGGCTTCACGGGCAGCTCTTCCTCTTAGAAGCCTGCCACCCTTTCCCCATCCAGTCTCATCTATCACTCAAAGATTTTCCTTCTTTTTAAAAGTCTTCCATTTCACTTGTCCTCTGTTTCCTTTCAGGTCCCTTAAAACACACATTTCTCCATTTCCTCTATCTTTGATCTTTTAATTAAGCTGGTTTCATTTGTTCAAGTGCCATACAATGACTATGCAACACTATTTTCTGTACTGTGTATTGCTTTGGTTATTTAATTCTCTAAAGCCATCTGGAGATGGCTTATTTACAGGACATCATATAATTATAAGGAAGTTTTTAGATTGTGGTGGAAATGAAGTTGTCATTGTGAAACTAGCACTGAAATGTGCTGTGGATTTAATTCACTGTTTCAGTCTTACATCCAGATACAAAACCCACCTAAATGCCAAAACCATTAATGTAGATTTCACAGTAAAAACAATTTACTCCCAAACAGGAAAAAACATCCTTATATAATTGAACCCACTAAAAGCATCTGTTAATTACATTTTAAAATCAATATGGAGAAAAAAACTTCCATGGGGTGGTAAACTGTGTGTTATTCACAAATATTCCAGTATGCTGAATACTAGTCAGGTACAGTATTTAGTGAGAGCAAATTCCTGCTTCTCCTCTAACAGCTGGGAAATACCACTGCTCCAACCAGCATAACATAGGACTAATCCATACTGCAGCCTGTGTGGCCCACTGGAAGCACTGTCCATCTCTCCTGGTATGCAGGGAAATCCTTAGGTAGTGAATTCATATACAATTTATTCCTACTTCAGCCTGCAGTAGAAAGCAGATCAGAAACCACCATTATCTTCTTTCCAATATGTGCATATTAACTGGAGTCAGTAAATTAATTTCTCCACCAGAATACCATCTCCACAGCAGCAGACAAAAGGTATAGCTAAAAGGATTAATATTAATATGCCCTTATGGATTTCAGCTGCAGGACTCCAGGTCTCCTTTGCCAACACTGTCATTCTGGTTACTAGCTGATGACTTATACCACTTGAAAGATATAAATACAAATGTAACAAATACTTTTTTTTTTAATGAAGATTCTACAACAGCTTACTGTTTAAGTTTAATCCTGCAGGTCTCTGTATCTTGCATACCAGCTTCCATCTGGAGTTGCCTAATGCATCAGTTATTCTAGTAGACTGGATTTCTGGAATTCAGCACTGATTCCTCATTTAAACATCAACTTCCACTTGGGATTTTAAGGCCAAAGTTCCTTTGGTTAAAATTCTGATTTACAAAGCAAAAAATAAAACTCAAGAAAAATAAATTTAATTTAAAATACTTTAAAAGAAATAACTATAGTTGACTCAGCACATCTCTTCTTGCAAATAATTCAAACTATTTCACCTAGTATATAGCCAATTTGAGGTCTGTCTCCTTTGATATCCATCTACCATCATGCCGCCCATTAATTTGACTATATTGAGCCCCATCAAGGTATTTAAAGTCTTTTCTAGCTTTGCTGTATCTAAGTAATTATTTATTGCTTGTAAATACTGCTGCATTGGTGTTGACGCTACACAGGGATTTTCAATCTTTGCTCCCAGTTGCCGTGTCTGTTCCCCTTCCTGCTTCCCCATGAGCACTTAACAACCTCTGCCATGCATCTGTGACTAATCTCCTGCCTTGAACCTTTAGCTTTGCCCCAAATTACCTTAGGAACATGTATTTTTTGTTTGCCCTTTCACTGTGAACCACCTCTTTTTCCTAGAAAAGCAATGCTAATTGACAAGGCATCAGAAAAATTTCAGCAGTTTTGATTCATGGCTTCCCTGCCGCACTCACCCTCCCTCATCTCTGTATTTTCTGTTCACTTTATTTCCAGGGGCTGGGACTGCACTTCCATTATTCTTCAACGAAATGCCACAGCAGTCTCTGGCATTACAGGCAGAAATAATTTAAGTCTCTTACAGATAACTAAAATGATTAAGATTAATTGCTTGACTTTGCAATTTAAGATATTATAACGTTACTAACATCATTATCAGACATTCTTTTGACAGTGGTAATCCATGGAACTCCAATGCGTTCAATGGAGAGGCTGAAAGAAATAAAGACTCAGGTGGTAAATAAAACACAAACAAAAAAATCCTAGAGAATAAAAATAATCTATTAAAAGTCTCTGCCCTACCCAAAGGAAATTAATCAGAAAGCTAAATGTTAGTCAATGTGCAGAAATAAGGGGTTTTCTACCTTTTTCTGAATGTACTCTTATATACCTTTGAAAAAATCCCATATATATTTAAAAAGTCATCAGTCATCGTAAGTATTACTATAGTAGCAATCATACTTGCCCTCTCTACAAAATGAAGATATTCTAAACCCAACAACAGTAACATTCCTGATTTCCCTAGGGAACTGTATAGCAAGAAGGAATAGCTGCAAGGAAGGCTTCAGCAAAATGTAGCAACACCACACAATTTCCTCAGGGTAATCTGTTTCAAAAAAAAGTTGCAATAATAATGACAAGAAAGGTAGAGCAACACTTCCAAACAAAACTACACAGGATCCCAGAGCTGAAGATTACCCATGAGGTTGTTAAATTATATGGCCCTTGACAAAGAATTTCTAATGCCATGGATACATTCAAGATATGGCTTTTGAGCACCTGACTCCAACATAAGTAAGTTCAAGGCAGAAAAATATGCAGTGTGTAAATAAACTCACATTAGGTAATACAACTTTTAAAGATTAAGAAAAGTCAGCAATGCAAGCAGACAAGCCAAGCGAATGAAATCAAGCTTGACTTGGGTTTGGAGAAATGCGGGATGGGTCTGAAGCGTGTGTTGCCAGGTGGAAAGTAGATGTGGGATTTGAATTGACATAAAAAGCCCCTTATTTGATACTAAGGAATCTAAGAAAAGAGACCATTTTTATATGACACCCCTTCTTGAACACATCTTTTACTCTAGCCCAATTGTATCTGCCATAAATAGAATAAAAATTACTATTCCTAAATCATTTGCAACAAAGTTCAAATTTTCTTTGTGAAAAATTCTGTTACCTGGAGGCTATGAAACACAATGTAGTAATGGAGCCTTCTTCAGTCATAAATTCCCTTACAGAGGAAGTTTCATTTTAATTTGAGTGGAATGATTTTTGACTACATAATTACCACCTGGATTGCCTCCAGCATGATTTTGCTATACAGTTATTACAAGTATCAGTGTATTGCTTATCTGGTGCTATGCATTTTATAAAATTTTCCTTCAGATTCAAAATAGCAAAGAAGAGGCAATAGTAGATACTCAACCTATATGAAAGTTGAAGGCAGATAAAAGATGACGAGTGAGCTCACCCTTTTTTCTCAGCACAGATCTGAATTAAAATGCCATCACAAGCTTGAGGCACTGAGTTTTATGTCATTAGCAACCTTATACCCTTAGAATCCACCCTCCTTCTTATTTAAAGCACATAAGCATTGCTAATAATTTCGCTTAAACCTATTCAGTTTTACTGAGCTATGACCAACTTTTTTTGGATGATGAACTTTTTGAAATTATCAGTTAAAATGTGACCACTTTATATCATACAGGCCCTTTTGAAACACTGAGTGATATTTGCTCAAATAACAGCAGATTGTTGTACACGGGTTTAGCAACAAGGTGCAAGTGACAGCCAAACTCTCACAGAGATTTTGATGCTCTCACAGGAGAAGACACAATTGCTTAGCCCACAGCTGTTCTCAGATGTAGCAAGAGAGCTTAAAAAGACACATGAAAGATGAACCTCATTATGTGAAATGAGGTTGGTTAAATAGTAGCTGGAGCTCTTTTAAAGTATTGCATGGGGATACACATCCCAAAGAAGTCTCACACACAGCCTTGCGAACTTGAAACATTAGCAGGAATTAGAGTCCTAATCCTAACAGACACAAAGCATTGCAAGGACCAAAGGCATGAAAGTACACCTAGCTCAGAGCCTGACAGCTTGTCTGGATTCAAAAGGTCAGAGCCTAGCCTGAAATAAAACTGCTCTGCAGCACCATAAAAGATGCTTTGAGACCTCGTTTGCATAATAGGAGCAGGTAATGGTATTAAAATGGTGCTAAAAATCTGCTGCTGTAATGCCCCCAACGGCACTGGTGGGGTGATGCTTGTGTTGAGCTGTCTTACTGTGGAGCAAAGCAGGCGACTTGGCTCTGCAGTCAAGTACAAACCCTGAGTTGTCAGAGCAAGTGTCACAGTAACACAGGAAACAGGGAGGAAAGAAACTTGCAGGGTCACCCAGCATCTCTTCTACCTTTTATATTGGGAGACCAAAGTCATGTGGGACACAAGCCACTTTAACCTTCCCTGGAAGTCTTCCGTGGCGCAGACCCCTGCCCGGTTCCCACACAGTCTCCAGTGTCACATTCTCCTCATGATTAGAAAGTTTTCTTTTATGTCTGAAGCTTCTTTGCTGCAGGTTAAGGTCTCTTCTCCTTAATCTAGTTGCTGCAGACAGAGAGATCAGACTACTCCTTTCCTGTCTACCACTACCTTTGATGCAACGTAAGTGAAGGGATAAACATGCACCCTCTCAGTCTTGTGTCTGCCAGAATGAGCACCAGCAGCTCCTCAACTGAACTTCTGCACAACCTGTTTTCCAGGTCTTGCTGCTCTGTCCCAGAATTTCTTCCTTCAGCTTTCCCACATCCTCCTAGAAGGGTACTGCCTCAAGCTAAGCAAGATACTAACAGCTGAGATCTTCCTTGTGCCAGCAACAGAAGGAGGATTTCTCCAGGTATCTTCCAGACAGCTATCTCCCTCCTACACCCCAGTATGTTGCCTGTTTGCAGCAGTACAACATTATTGGCCCACATTCAGATTTCGTATCACTGTAACTCTCCCACCCCCAGATCTTTTTCAGAAATCAGCTACTCCTTGTTCCCCATCCTCCACAGTTGTATTGATTTTTTTTTCTGCCTAAATGTGGTCATCTCAACTGAATAGCATCCAGGATTTCTCCAGACCATTTTTCTAGTTTATCATGACCCTTTGGGTTTGATTCCTGCCCTTCAACACACCTGCGACATGTGACAGGTTTGTGTAACGTGTCAGTGTACTCAGAATAGTATATAGAGAATATATAATAGAATACCATATTACATATAATAGACTGTCATATTCCATCAGTAATTTTATAGTACAAAATTCCAGGTGACCTCCGTAAAAAGTCCTGTACTATACAGCATTTCAGGATTACAGGTATAATATTTATTCTGTGTCTGTTTTTTTCAGAACAACGTTGTACCCACTTTGTAAGAGTCTCATGAGCATCAGATTTCAATATTTTGCAAGTATCATGAAGGACTGTAAAACCCACTACTGAAGCCAAGGAATATGCCAACTACTATTTTTCCTATATCCAGAAAATTATACTGTCTCACAGGAGAAAAGCAGATTACTATCATGTAATATTTTCTCGATGTAATTTGATGGCTGCTGCTCATCTCCTTGTTACCTTCTAAATATGTAGCAACAGCTTATTCAGTAATTTTTCCTGGCTTTTTTTCAGGGGTTAATGCTAAACTAATTAGTCAACAATGTCCTGACTCCTCTATTATTTCCTCCATAAAAGTACAAAGATGCTATTTTCCCCCTTTTTTTTATTTTTTCCATTGTAACTGTACTGTCTTGATGGACCATAATTACACTTTAACATATTAATATCAAATTAGCTCCCCTGTCTGTACTTCCAAGGCAGGCAAGCTGCCTTGGCAGTACTGTGCTTTCCCTTTCATTACCTTAAGTAATTTTTTTTAAGCCAGCCTCTACTCTTTTTGTTCTTTTTGCCTTTGAAAATGTGTTCTCTTATAGTTGCTTAAAATGTACCCTCTTTCTACTAGGACTCCACACTGGAAGACTCCTGGTTTGAAACATCTAAAAAAGAATTTTAGCCTGGCTTAGGAGTGCTTTGCTCAGAGGTGTTTTTACTTAATTAATATGTAAGTCTTATCCATAGCCCTTGTCTCAGAAGTGCCAGAATACTGAGGCTCTGGAATTTTACATGGCCATCATCAGGAAAGAAAGTTGTATGGTTTCTTTTGAATGTCAGATTTGCCCTCCAATATAGCCTGCCTTTATGAGTACCAGAGTTTGAGATTTTGGGGAGGGAAGGGTTTAAAAATTATCTTTATTCCACTAGAGAAAACAGCAACACTTTGATGCTGAAGTGAATAAGGAAGTGAAAGGCCTCACTTCTGTAGAAACAAGATACTGCCACCTCCTCAAATATTTTCTGTATGTTTCATGAGGCTCTGACCACTGAATTTAACTTAAATTTGTAAATAATTTAAATCAACATCAATTACATATGTTATCATCTATTTGGGGGCAAATAAATTCTGAAATATTTGCTTTGTGCCTATTTTCTGTCTCAAAGCACAATTTTATTGCTTTTTCTTTGGCTACGAATTAATTCTGACTTTATAAGGTTTTTTGTTTTAGCAAAACACTCATAATTCTTCATCAAAGAGCAAAGACATACCACACTGTCAAAAAGAATTTGTTAGAAAGCAAAGTTTTGTCAAAGGTGTTCAACAGAATCGTTATTAAGATCTTAACAGCATTAGCAAAACAACATTTGTATAATGGCATATCAAATAACTTAAACACTTTAGCAGATGTTTTGAAGAGCTAAAAACATTCAGAGAAAAAATCTGAGGGATTTTTGTATGTGGTCTGCCCTCTTCTTTCTTTCACCCCTTAGATGTCATATAACAAAAAACTCAACTCCTCACACATGCACAGATGAGTTTTACCCAGAGAAACAGAAGTTCAGTGCTGTCCTGATACTTGTGCATCTGAAGATTTTTCCACTGAAACTTCAGGGCACCAGGCTAGCACTGTTCTGTTGCTACAAACAGATGGGAGCTGTAAGAGGCATAGGGTTTTTTCTTAACATAAAGAATATGGGACTTAAGTAACAATGTGAGAGTGAGAAAGGTAAGTAGAGAAACATCAAGGTTATCAGTAAAGGACACAAAGCACTAATCCCAGGCCTGACCTGAATTTTCCTAGTAAATGTTGGATTAGCTTAGATATTGTGCATTAATCTTTTCCACCAGACATGTGAAAGTGCCAGGTTTTGCACAGCTCCTCTCCTCACCCTCATTATGCTATATTAACTTAAAATTATACATATCTATTGCCAAGGACCTAATGGTCTTCCCTATTTATGCATTTTACTTCACACTAACTAAGTTGGATTCTGCTTGCCTTCTGCAATATTATATATAACATTATGTTTATTTACAGCCAAGCTACCTGAAGGAATAAATTTCTGTTCCTCCCAGGAAGATATACATGCTCTCTTCAGTACACAGCCCATTTAATGAAAAAAATGTAATGTTATAGTTACAAGTTTTAAGGACTTTGTGAAAATGCTATAAATGTTTTGTTCAGATATTCAAAATGAATAATAATTCTTAAGTATTTCCCAAATACTTCCTTAGGACAGCTTGTAGATGAGAAATCCTTTTGTGTCAATTCATGAAAAAAATACAGAAAACGTTTTCTCAGGTGAAGAAGACTTAACCAATAGTCAGCTGCATTGTCAAAGATGTTCATTAATGTACTGCAGTATGGTTGGTATTAGATGAAATTTGTATGCCTTATATTGATCATTAAACTGGAATGTCATGCGTTGGGGGGATCCAAACTGAAAATGAATAGGAAAAAAAGAATGAATGAGATAAGGGGATGCATTTGCCAGACAAGAAAGGAATAACACGGACACATAACAGTTTAACAGCAACATGATTACTGTTGTGATGGACTAAGAAGATATCATTTAGTTACTCACATTTCTTTCTAAAAAGAGATAAAATGATCAATTAAGAGGATACATACTGTACTAGAAAACTCAAGTTTCTGAGGCAGGATGCTATTTTTCAACAATTACATTGCACAGAGAAATCTAGTCTTCTTAAAGCACAGAAAGAAATTACTTGCAAAAGTTCCTACATTTTCAATACAAGTTTAACAGAGAAAAAAATGGAAGGAGCAGCTGGTAGAGGGTGTAAGAGAAATATCAACAGTGCCAAACTTTCCCTGGCTTTTTCCCTCAATAACCTGTGTCCTTTTTCTCCCTCACCAAATGCTTGTACTCACCAAAGTAAGTTGTGAAAACCAGAAGGAAAAATCCAAGAAGATAATGTCAAACACTCTGACAGAAAAAAAAACCCCACCAAACAAAACAAACAAAAAAGAAAAGAGTTGAAGAAGTGGCAGGGTAAATCTCTACTGCTGTAATTAGAGGAGCAGACGAACAACATAGCAATTAAATACTCTCCATTTCTACCATGTTTCAGCCCACTTTATGGTGTAAACATTTGGTTTGCTATGGAGCAGAGGTGAGAGGGACCTCTGCAGAATTATGGTGCTACTGCTTTAATGCCCAAGAAGGTAAGTATATTCATACTCTAAATAAATATTTAAATTTATTTCAGTTTCTAGTTTATTCAAATTGCCCCTGGTTTTCCTCAATCCTGACACAAATACATGATGTGCTCACAGTATACAGTAGGGTCGCTTTCCATTCAAAAATACTCTAGTGAAAAAAATAAGCAGTATCAAAATCTAGTAATTTCTTATGTGTTAAAAAACCCCTCTCTCTTCCAGTAGTTGTTGCTAAGTTACTTATAATGTCATTNGTTGTGATGGACTAAGAAAATATCATTTAGTTACTCACATTTCTTTCTAAAAAGAGATAAAATGATCAATTAAGAGGATACATACTGTACTAGAAAACTCAAGTTTCTGAGGCAGGATGCTATTTTTCAACAATTACATTGCACAGAGAAATCTAGTCTTCTTAAAGCACAGAAAGAAATTACTTGCAAAAGTTCCTACATTTTCAATACAAGTTTAACAGAGAAAAAAATGGAAGGAGCAGCTGGTAGAGGGTGTAAGAGAAATATCAACAGTGCCAAACTTTCCCTGGCTTTTTCCCTCAATAACCTGTGTCCTTTTTCTCCCTCACCAAATGCTTGTACTCACCAAAGTAAGTTGTGAAAACCAGAAGGAAAAATCCAAGAAGATAATGTCGAACACACTGACAGCAAAAAAACCCCAAAACAAAACAAACAAAAAAGAAAAAGAGTTGAAGAAGTGGCAGGGTAAATCTCTACTGCTGTAATTAGAGGAGCAGACGAACAACATAGCAATTAAATACTCTCCATTTCTACCATGTTTCAGCCCACTTTATGGTGTAAACATTTGGTTTGCTATGGAGCAGAGGTGAGAGGGACCTCTGCAGAATTATGGTGCTACTGCTTTAATGCCCAAGAAGGTAAGTATATTCATACTCTAAATAAATATTTAAATTTATTTCAGTTTCTAGTTTATTCAAATTGCCCCTGGTTTTCCTCAATCCTGACACAAATACATGATGTGCTCACAGTATACAGTAGGGTCGCTTTCCATTCAAAAATACTCTAGTGAAAAAAATAAGCAGTATCAAAATCTAGTAATTTCTTATGTGTTAAAAAACCCCTCTCTCTTCCAGTAGTTGTTGCTAAGTTACTTATAATGTCATTTAAAGCATCTCCATGATTACTATCTAGATGTCTTTCCAGCCACGTGAACTTCTGCACTGAGTAAGTACTTATATTCAATACTAACAGCAGCACAAGTATTCTTAGTGCTTATTTGGAGCTTGCCTACAATTTTTACCTCATTCCTGTCTCTATCCAAATTTCTTATTAATTTGGGGTTTTTTTCTGGATACAACTGCCAGATAAAGTAAATTGCTGTAAGACCACAGAGATTGAAAAGGAATTTCTGAACAATATAGGGAAATTGAAACACAGCAGAGGGTAGAAATAACTTACTACCAGTGGTCACCATCAACAGGAGCAGCATCTGGCGCACTGCCTTTCTCTTCGAGGACACCTGCCAACAGCCCTGTTCCAGCCTCCACCAGTAGAACTGGCAAGTACCTAACTCATAGACCAGCGCTGACAGCAGTTGCCACACTTGGACACTCAAAACCATGACCTGAAAATAATTTTCTTGCTAACATATAAGAGACAGGACTTTCAGAAAGTAGTCATAAGAGCATTTTCTGTAGAGGGCTAAGGAGATTCTATTTCCCATGCTGTCCCATCTACTGCTGATTTTTGTCTGCAGTTCTTGAGATCTGTCTAGGGCATCAGGTTAGCTCTCTCAAGCACAGGTAACCAAGGACATAATGAATATTTGGTACAAAAAGCAGCAGGCATTTTCCAGCTAGCCTAGGCTTGCAACACCTCACAGCAGGAACAGCCAAATATAGACAATACACTGTCTTTTTGCTTTTTTTTACTTCTTAATTTACAACTTTCCCTGAAATTTACACCAAAGCTGCAAAGCAAATGAAAACATACTTCCAGAAGGATTCCTTGTCTGGGAACAGAATTGATACTGCATTTCCCACGCATGCTGCAAACTAGACAGTAGGTACTACCCTCACAATAAGCCACACTATTTGCATTGAAGATGAAAGTCTATTTCCTCTAAGATCTCTATGATCCTTTAGCTTGATGGACATTCCACATACATTCATAAGTCAAAGTCTTCTTTCTTAGAAATTGACTCTCAGCTTAAAACCTCTAAGTTTAAAACCTACAATTCCCTAGGTAACCTGTTCCAGTATATCCACTCCCCACAGGAGCGTTACCTTCACATGCTGAGCAGGGCAGATCAAAGCTCACAGCAAAAGAAGCACCATAACAAAAAGCAGAAACCCAGAATTCCCATGGGCAGTGCCAGGCAGTGAGGTTCTGCGTGCTATCTCCCATCACACTCAGCTTTTGAATAGGCTTGGTCTTGAAAGCTCATAGAGACTTGAGTAATTGTGGCTAATAGAAAAGCAGAGAAAATATTCACATGTAGAGGGAATTGCAAGCTCAAGCCCATTGTTCACCAGAGTACACAGCTGGTAACAAAACCCGTCATTTTTACATTCATGAGTAAGGCCCTCAGGCACCAGGCCTCCCGTTATTAATTTTTTTTAATTTTTCATAGACTCTGTTTGTTTTTTGAATTGCTTAGCTTTTGAGACTAATTAAATAATAAAAGTGTTCTGTTTGTAAAATTGCAGCATGCAAAGAACCAGATGGGTATTTGTTTGGCTGCTGAAGGGCCTGTAGTTACTGTTTGTTGTCCTGCTCTTGCTTAAAAAAACTGTTAACATTTGGGGCAGAGTTTTTTTCAGGCCCAATTTGCACCGTTAGTTTTTTCAGACTGCAAGTCTTTGAAATGCCCTCGATGCTGCTCTCTTGCAGGAGTCTGTGAACAACTCTTAGTGCTTGGCTCTCTTGAGAATCAGAGCATTTACTTAATTTCTAAAGACACAGACCTGGGAGCATTGTTTTTTCTAAAATGCTGGCTTAATCAAATAAAAGTAAGACAACGCTGCTGTTTTCAAAGTTATTTATAAACATTTATCCTGTTGTTCTTCAATCTATAGTTTTCACAGTGCTAAAACATCAGTGCATTGACAGAAAAAAATGCAATGGTATGATGCTGATACTTGTGCTGGAAGTACAACAGAAAATTAATATTTTCAAATCAGTATTTGGCATCAGGCACTTGTTAACCAGAGAGACATAAAAAGGTCTTACTCTGGAGGAAAGATGGGAGTGCTTCACTGACAACATATGTGTAGGGTCAAGTGTGCATTAGAAAATAAGAATAGATGAGATACCTTGTGGGGCTTCTAATAATTTGTGGTAACTGCATTTTAAAAAAGATATTAAAGAATTACTGCCACTTCATGAAATGATGCCATAGAAAGATATACTGTGATTGTTCCTAGCATTAATCAACCTTAAAGAAGTATTTGACTCAATCCCACAGGAACTGAATTTCTTGAAGTCTTTAATGGTGTTATCCTCATGAAGAAAACATAAGACAGCAAAGTTCCCAGCCTTACTCTGCTAAATGCACACTTCAGTGACACACCTGCGGTCACCCTAGAAGACTATGGACAGTTCAGAAACATCTACATCTGTCCGTACAGCTTTCTCAAATTTAGCACTTTCAACCTACAGATCTAGTAGAATTAAAATAAGAATACTCAGAAAAGTAAACAAATTCAAGGTTGTGGTACTAACAGCTCACCTACCGCAGGAGTCAGTCACAGGCCCATCAGCGTAAGTAAAGGAGTTCTTGACTCTCAGCATGTAGTCTTAGCTGTAGTGTTATCAAAATGCTAATAAACCAGTACACTTCATCTTGCTAGAAATAATTAGTTAATTCCCTGAAATTAACTAAATTTATTTGTGCTTCTGTGTTCAAATAATTCACAGGTACACATGTGATTCTATGTCTGTGTGTGCAAAACTCCATGTGCATTTTAGGTGGTTGCCCTTCAATGACTGTCCTGTATTCAGCATTTTTCTTCACCAGGAACCAGTACATTTCCTAATAAGCTAAGTGGTTTCTCTAAGAGCAAACTGGATGTCAGGGCTGCGGCTGATCTCAGGACTCGCAGCCACCAGCCACAGGTTTGCAGAGTCCTTTAACTATACACATTTCAGCTGTGCTCCTCCTACTACTTCTGACCTACCAGTCACTGCTGTGTTCAGCTGTAGTTTGAAGGATCAATAACAGTGACAGAATTGCTACATGATGTTAACGAATTTGTTACACAGAAGTATGTTTGACTTTTACTTCACTGTGATTATTGAACATTAAAAGAAGTGTGGATTAGACCAACACTAAGAAATGTTGGATAACACTCCTGAAAAAGGAAAACCATAAATGGCAAAAATCAACAGTTAGACAAGAGTTTAAACGCAAAGTAAAAGACTGCCAGCAAATTCAATGGGATCTCTGCTTCCCAAGTTTTGATTGTGCATGTAACTGTGTGGATCTCCACTAGGCATTTTGGTTGGGAAACATTAAAATCTGGATTTGTCTGCTTTGGGCACCCCTGGTATCTACTTTTGATGATCAGTCTGAAGCTGTACTCTGCAAGAAAAGCAACAGCCAATGTCTCAATTTTACAGCTACACATAAAACCCAGCCCACGGGACAGTGCCAAGAGAACTCTTGTTACATCAATTCTGTTTTGTAATCCAGGTTCAATCTATCATTTCTTTTTGTTATTTTAACGAAATTCTTATTTCTCAGGGCATACTTTGTAAAGAAATATCCACATTTCTTTTCTAGGCTCTAGTTCAGAAAAGAAGATCATAGAGAGAATCCCTGTTTTATTATCTCTCTGTTTTCTTTGGGTGTCTCCCCTCCATTTGATGACACGTCAGGAATTAACATCTTGAAAAAAAGGAGAAAAATGAAGGAATATATGTCTTTTGTATTGCTTGCTATTTTTCCTATGTTCTGCAGTCTAGTAGCTCTTCAGAAGTAGTAAATTAGCCTGCAGCACTGATTTTTCCCAAGACACCTCTATTACTTTGAATTTGCATCCTTATCATGTATATTATGTATTCCTGTGCGTCACTGTGCCTGAATTAGACTACACATTCCTTGCAACTGAATACCTTATTCTGTTCACAGCACTACATTCAATTTTGATGTTCAAATAATAAAGTTACAATAAGGAACATAATGGAAAGTCAAATCAACAAAAATGCTTAGTCCAAGACTAACTACAGGTCTAAGAGCTTCTTGACAGAAGTCAATAGGCATCAAAGCCTAAAGGTTTACAGGTGAAGACTTATAAAAGTAGCCCCATAGACTTTGGATGATCATTTCTTTTCATAAACACGCATCGTGGGAGCTCTTCTACCAAGGGAGAGCTGCTCTTCCTAAAATAACTTCCTGCATGGAAGTGCTTATTCTGAGTTCCTACTAATTAACTACTGTCTCATTTTCCTGGATCTCTGCAAAGATGAGGGGGTAGAAGGGGCCACATTCCACCTTGGGGCTGATTTTCAGAGGGAGAGGGATACCACCTTTGTCTCTCCCTCAGGAGTTTTGGGTTGGCATTTTCAGCTCAGTGCAAGGAAGTAGGAAGAAAAAAATCCCGGGGCTAAGACTCCATGTAAAAGGAGTCCTGCCAGCTAATGCAAATATAGGACAGTTCATCTGAGCTATTCTCTGCTGTTTGCTCTCCTTTCTCTGTCTTGATTCCTACACTTCCGATGACACTAAGAACTGCTGGCTTGAAGCCACTGGATCAATAACAGGGCTTTGGCTCATTTGAAATCCACTACATGGACAATGTGCAGGACTCACTGCAACAAGCATCAACAGCACCAACAGCACAAGATTATTTTTACATGTCCTGGATCACTTCAACGTATTAGCAGTTTTGCAAGTTCTGACATGGGATAATAGACCTTGTCCTTCAAGGAAATAAACTAATCACCTCAAAGAGAAAAAAGAGGTTTATTTTCTCAGGTATCATCATAGTATGATGTTAACCATACTGTGTATTATATAATCATACTAGACATATTCTGAGAAAACTTCCCTGTTCTCTATAGCATTAAGAGCAGTCCACTGCCAAACACAATGAAGTAGATGAAGAAATAGTCTGATTTAACAGTTTCTGCTGCACTTTGTAGCATTCACAGATTTGTTTAATCTGCTGTACTGGCAATAATCTCAGATTTTCCATCAGGACCTCAGTTTTTGGAGGTAAGGAGATGTTCTGTAACTACACTGCTATGTATTAAGTTGGCACTACCACAAACAGTGACTGGAATTACTGAAAATTAGCAGTATTAACAGAAGGAAATGGTATTTTCTGTCTAGCTAGCAGTTTTATTGTATTTGCACTGGACAGCCCTCCATGTATAGTTTGTTTCCCGGTGGTGCTGACTCCTTTTTTTCATCAAGTGTTCTCCTGCACAAATATCTTGTGAGTTCTGCTTTCCCAGCACAGCTGTGGCTGTCCTCAGTACAACACAGCTGGATGCAGCCCTCTCATTTCACAAAATCACTTTTTAATTTATGCCTGTGTAAAATTTTTATGTATGCTGCAATACTTATGGAGCAAGCACAAGCTTTATTACTTGGAAGTGATTCCTTGCACCTCACTACACATAGAGGAGTCATCTACTAGGAAAGTGACCTCCAGCCTTGGGCAGGCCACGATGTACAATCAAACAGTGAAAAAGAAATGAATTCAGAAACCAGTGGGCATGTGCCTATAAATGTTACCTGTTCTTTTAGGTCTGCTCACTTCTGTGGACTGGCTTGGAAAACTCGTCTTTGCACTGTGGATCTGTGAATGCTACCATAATGTCTCAAATCATCTTTGCCTTTAGGACAACACATTAAAAAATCCAAAAAGTAGCAAAAGTAGGGGAATAAAAATTGCAGACTGTTTTTCCTGGAGTTTCAATACAGTTTTTTGCCACAACTAAATGTGGAAGAGAAATGACTTAAGCATACATTTTTTCTTACCTTACTGCTCATAACTCCCTTTCCTTGCTGCCCTGACAATGTCTAACATAAGAAGAACCACTTCCCAGAGAAGCAGCCTTGTTTGGAAATTTTGAAAGTGTTTCTTTGCTGGTCAGCAAGGCTTCAGAAATATAAATGCAATAACCACCAACTCCCATCCAAAACTGAAACATAAGTTTATCATATATGTTATACTCAATTAGAAACTGGAAATGTATTTCTTTTGTTTTTCTCACCCTCTTAAAAACATGAAGAGAAATCAGCTAGCAGTCAACTGCGCCATATTCCAAGCAATTTTACTTCTTGTGTGTGCATGCACTGATAAGAGTCATGATGTTAATTTTTAATTGACTTTGGGAATGAACAAGAAATGTATTGAATTAGTCCCTAGGGTAGCAGTATTCCCCTGTGAAATAAACGCCTGTATCAGTGCTGTCAACTGACAGAAATGTCAGGCTTAGCAGTGGTCCTGAGCAAACCAAGCATAAATATGCAGTGTCAGTTCTTTCCCCTCTGCATCTTCTGAAAAGTACAAATAGGACATGGCCCTGGCTGCCAAGAGGAGATCAGCAGCAATGGAGAGGAGCACTCAGCAGGCAAGCAAGTTGTTCATGCTATGCCCTGCGCAGACTGGGTGAGGGCAATGGGCTAAATCAGAAGGCACAAATCCTTGCTTGCAGTTTGTTGGTGCTGCAGAGGCATCTTCTAAGTCAGGTATCAAGATGGCAGTATAAGAACTGGAAACTGTTGCTCTGACTGTTTTCACCCTTCTTCCAAGCAAAGAACAGAATTTGAGAAAATCATCACCAATACTTTGAATATTTCCCCTTATAAAACCAGGAATCCTTTCACACTTTAGCAACAGGGTTCAGCTGTAAAAGTCTTGTTTTGCTTGCTCATGCCACTGGGTATATTCTTCAGAATACTAAAATACAATGGAGACAGAGCCTTCAATACCTTCCTCAGCAAGAATAGCATAGTGATGGAGACCTTAGAAACAACATGGACATAAATAGCACCTGAGTGAACTTGTCAGAAGAGCTCAGACATTAAGTTGAAGGTTAAAACAAATACACATTTTTTGGAGGTACATGAGTTTTAAGACACCCTGAAAATTTTATGGCCTTTCCTCAGGGTTCTCTCAAATGTATAATAATTGTAGCAACGGATGAGACACTACACTCCAGCTCTTCTGAAACTTCTGCTGTTGTTGCAAAATACACAGTCAATTTAGTTTCCTGCACTGGCATAGAGATAAACCTGCTGATCTGAAGATACGACCTTCAATTTCTTTTTATCAGAAGCTCAAGAAGTTCTTGGATGTCATTGGTTTGACAGCATGGCAGACCATTTCACTACCTCACTTGCAAACGTAAGTGAAAATGCACTAAAAGTGAGGTGCTAAACTCCAGTTTAAACTCAAGGATTGTACTCAGCACAGCATACAGTGCTGAATCTGCACACTGCATATTGCTTCATCCCCAGTGACCTTCTTCAGATTCTCATTTCCACAGCCCACTGCAGATGCTAAACTCTGGTCAGGTAAAGTTATTTCAGATAAACATGCCTATAGTCAGATAATCAAATTAAGCCAACTTGTGCTATATCCCACTCAATTTAGAACCAAAGTACTTTCCAATAGAAATTATTACTTCAAATTTTTAACATTTATCCTCTATTTCCAAACTTTGACTGATCCATCTTTCAAACCTCTCCCATATGACAAACTTTATTTTCCTCACAAGAAGATAAGACATGAAGGGCTGTCTATGCTTCAGTCATCAGTGTGGCATTATTGATGAGTCCATGCAAGACAAACACAAAAAGCTCTGTCTCACCTATATGTGCTGCTCATTCCTATATGGACCTGGTGCAGCTACAGTAATGGCTGCTGAGCTTAATCACCACAGTAGGCAAGGACCAAGTGATATGACCAAAACTCAGAATGCAAAATATTGGCAGAACCAGACAGAAGGTTCACACTACCTAATTTTATATTTCTTTCCAGAAAAAACCCCAAAAAATAAAAGGAAAACCTCGGTAATTCACTACAGTTTCAAATTCTGATCTCATTGTAATGGGAAATTGATCTAAAGAAATCTACCAACAATGCATTTGGCTCAAAATATTTGCTTTCTATTAAAGTAGCCCAAGGAAGCCCATACTTCAAATTTGCAGATCTTTCTGTGTCTACAGAAATATTAGGATGGTTTCGTCATAATCCTGCTACTGACACAGTTTTATGCTTTTTGGTATAACTGTGGTATTAGTGAAGAAATTTTGACCAAGTTGATGATGAACCAATAGCAAAGTACACAAAGAACACTGTCTCTGTGTTCATTATCTCTGGATAACAGAACCCAAATAAATTCTCTCAACATAACACAAGTTAGCCAAAGTGGATAGATCTGCACCAAGCCAACGCTTTTTTTCCCTAATCAGCAGGCTGTGTAGCGTCTCTTCAGCTCCCCTAAATTTGGGTTTCAAGAGAAGGGTAAGGAGTCTGGTTGGTTTGCACTACAGCTTTTCATAAGCAAGCAGACATTGCAAGCTCTATTGGAAACTGATAAATCAGATAAATTTCTTGCTACACTTAGGGATGAATTCCTGAACAAAAAAAAATTAAAAAAAATTAAAAACAGTTTACTTTCCTTATCATAACACTTAGAATCTGTTCAAATTAATTCTGTGCAAGCTGAACATGCAAGTTCTGTGCATGTTTACAAAGAACTGGTTCAGCATTGAGCCTGCCAGCGTTGAATGGTGCTTTTGCTCTCGCTAAGAGAGCTTCATCTGCGGGCTGTCAGCAAGGGTTAGACTGTCCCAGCTATGCATGGTCAGAATCAACAGCTCTAGAGATGAACATTTTTCTTCTCAGTTTCATGTTTTGATAGAATCATCTCTTCTGTTTGTTTCTGATTTCCTCACAAAGGCTCCTCAGAGACCCGGCTGTTACAAAGTCACACACATAACCACGGCAAGAAACACTCCACATTTCAATCCTGAATTAAACATTGCTCCATGTTAATCTGGAAACTGAAACACAAACAACTGTGGACTAAATCAGATAATCTCTGAACATAAACTGTCACAGCTGGAGTTTCTAGAGTAGAAGCACACTGACTTAAGCCCACTGCAGCTGTGTCCCTTTTAGCTACAAAAGCACCCAAGGACTAGGACTGGATGAAAAGTGGTAAGGTTAGTTTTCTTTAGGAATCTGGAAGCATGCAGGTTTTGGTCCAGAGAAAACAGAATAACTGCCCTTCTCCATCAAAATTCATGGCATAGGCTGCACACGATGGCATAGAGGACAATTGAATGAAGTCAGCAGTGTGTGAACAAAATTGTCAGGGTCTGTATCTCCAATGACCAAAACATATACGTCCAGGGATTCAGCTAGCTAGAAAAAAAGGAGTTCTTTCTCTCTGCGAGTGAATGCCTCACTATGAAAATTAATTGTCAAATTAAACTTTATTAATTCAGGCCTACTTCTATCCAATAATCCCCCAAAATACTCTTAAAAGTATTTTAAATAGAAATATTTTAAAGAGTATTTCAAATAATGCTCTTTAAAGTAAAACAGTATTTATTTTTTTTTCTTTCCTTAATTGATCGTTCCATAAACTCTAAGTAAGGAATTGTTAATTTTTAGTAATTTAACCTTCAAATTCAATGTAAAATTTAGAGCACATTAAATCCATGGGCCTTCTGATTATAACGTGAAGATTTAGACCATTTATTTTACTGTAATTACCTAACTATTTCTCTGTGCTGACTTGAGCATGGTTCTGAAAGAGAAAGATGTCAAGGAAAATATAGAGCTTTACAGCAGTGAACAATGCAAGTTTCATTAAGTTATATCCTATCCTCATTCACACTTCTATAATTTTTCTTCTCAAATGCTGTATCTAAAACATAATTCCTACCCTAGTGCATTGTTTTCTACCTTCAATTCCTCTTTAAAACAAAACATGATTCTTTCTAAGGGAAGAGAAAGGGAAAAAACCTCCCCCTCGCCCTTTTTAACCCTGAGGAATATAAAAGCCTATTTAAACACAAAGTAACACAGCTCTGAGTTTTGTAGCCTTACGCACTGTCCCTGAGGCAAGTAACTGCTCCATGCAGATAATGATTGTATGGATCAGAAAGTGTCTGCCTCTGGGGCTGTCCAGGAGGCTGGGTTGCTCCTTAAACCAGGGGGAGTCCCAGGGTCTCCAGGAGGCTGGATGACCTACAGTGTGAGACTAAATCATCACCATGAATAACTGCTAGCTACCAGCCCTAAGTTACCCTCCCATTTTGGGCAAGAGAAATAAAACCCCCCACAACTCTGCCTGTTTCCCGCAGACCTGATTCCTTGAACATCCTCACTAAAATCCAGCTCCAAGTTCCATACATCTGTGCTGCTGAGACACTGCAAACTGTGATGAGAAAACTCTTGACCCTGCTGCTTCTCGTTCACACTTCCACTTGTTACTGCCATTCATTTCTGCTGCATTAGCAGCAACATTCCTCTTTGAACATCAGAAATTAGAATTAGTAAAAAAGCTGCATAGAAATGAGGAGATATTTCATATCTCAGCTCCACAAAGGATTTCTGCTTAAGGCAACCATTTATTGTCCAGACTAGACAGAATTGTTTGATCCCTGTCCCCACTGCACAGGCTACTGTGTTGACCTCAGTATTATTTGAGACTTTCAGTAAGAAGTAGAGATTTCCTTGTCAAAGCTTTGTCATTACCCAAAACAGACTACAAAATGTGAGGAGCCTAGAAATCTGCAAAGGGCATAAAAATTTATTTGATTCCCAACAGGAATAAGGATCCTACAATCCCAGGGGCTAGATAATCACATGCTTTTACAAAAATCAAAAATCTCATCTCAAATGTTTACTGTCTGTCTATGAAGGAGACAAATTACGTAAAAGAGTGAAACGAGGGAACACTTAATGTGACCAGCAGCAACTGGGCAAACCTCATTTGCTCTCACTCATTCCCTGCTACTGTTAATTGTGCAGATTATTTACTAAAACTTTCACAATAATATGATGTGCTTTACAAAAACTGATACCAGTCCATTAAGGAAGATTTGAGTACCATCAAAAATATTGCACCAAGCTAGGCTTTGAATTTTAAACTTTTTTTTTTCAGTCAATTTATTCTTAAATCAACTGGACAAGTATCACTGTATGCTGCAAATTCCAGCAGCATGTTTACTATAGATGAGCAGCAGCTTCTGCCTGAAGCAGACAATATTTCTGCAAGACCAAAATGAAAATGGAAAGCATGCATTTTTACTTACAATTGATTTCCTGAAAAACTGCAGCACTGGAGTCTGTATCATTTTTTCAAAGATTTTTGATTGCAGCAATTCTTAGTGATACAAGATCAGAAGATATGCAATGTCTCTTGCTTGACTCCATTTATTGAAAGCACATGTCTCTGAATTATTTTATCTCTCCTGTAGTCTGAGCTTACTCAGCAAAACGGCAACACTAAACCCAGAGGATTAATGTTGCACCAAAATGCTCAGCATCTGACAGTTTACAGGGTATCCTATGAGAGGTATGTCAGGCTTTTTATTTGAAGAGTAAGGAAAAACTTTTCCAGACTTCCATAAAGCAGGAAATTCAACACAGAAGTGAGCTTTTGATTAGCTGTTGAAGGTTGCAAGACTGGTTTTGTTCCAGATCAACTAGTAAGTGCCTGCTTATGCTGGAAGGAAATGGTCTGTGTGGGAAAATGAGCATTTTATGTATCCTTTAGTGAAAATCAATGTGTCTAATTTCCTTGACACAGAATTAGGTGCTTACTGCCTTAAAACTGCCATGTAGAGTAAGTAAACCTACCATCTTGTTGTCCATGCTTCTGTTTATGAAATTGATCCCTCCACCTTCTGAGAATCAGTATTTTTAGCATACAATTGCAAGTATGATTACATGTAAAAACACTTAAATTATGCATTCAAATTCCACTTTTAAATGATAAACAATGATTGAAGGAACATCCTTAGTACTGTTTCCTGAGCTCTGCAATTCTGTCTTTGGCTTCAGAGTATATTAAGCCCATGATGTTTCCACTGATACATCTCAACCTCAAAGTAATTAAAAGAAATTATTGTAAAGCATGAAAAATTAACTCATGGTTTTCCTTCAGCTGAAGTGAAAGTAAGATGTTTACTGAAACCCAACAGAGACAGGGTTGGGCACTTTCCTGGGATTATGCACTAAATTAAATTCTTGTTCTTGCCCTGAGGCAGCAAAATGCAGGTGACAAACCACCACAAAGCCACAGGTGGCATCTTCCTGCCATCAACACTCCAAGTAGCATTTAGTAGACATTGCTGATTCAAAATCTGCATTTCCATAACCTTGGCTTACTGGTCAGATGCTGGCAAAGCTTTTGAAACAAGGCAATGCCCGTGCTGTTTTCGAGGGCACTTGAACAAAGTATTAGTTGCTTTATTCAGGGCACTCAGGACAGAAGATTTTTTTGATTTTTTTTTTGATTGATCAATTGCAATTTTACTATTTGTATTAAGTCCTTTACTAAAAACCATGTTAATGAGGTGGAATGAAAACACTTTCACAATTTAATCGGATTTACTTATAACACTGAAACTGCAACGATAGAATTTGTGTTCACATAATACCTAATCAAGATCGATTTTTCTTTTTAAAAAGCAGCTTTAAAGTATTAACCACAGCAATGAATATGCTACAAAATCACTAGCCATGCATATACAAACACAGCTGCCTCAAAATTTAAAATACCATTTCTGACTTTGGACATCTGCTCTGATAAATTTAAAAGCAATTTTGCTGGAAATTCAGAGGGAGAAAATTAAATATTTCAGGCTACTTTAGAAAATCTTGGCTACAGAAAAACACTAGTCCATTTCAAAGTTGTGTGCTATCAATATCTATCTATGAGAGTTATTATTGTAAAAAAAAATGATTACTTAAAGTTATAGGCTGCCTAATTATTTCCTTTTTTTCTCTCAGCAGTAGATGTGCTTTTTTATCCCTCTGCATTTGCCCCTTGTATGGCTCAAGGACATGACTGTGATGGTAGAAGAGCAGAGACCTTCTCTCCTGGGATGGCATGGCAAGCAGTCACACCACATCATGAAGAAAGAATTACCCTAATGGAAAGATAGAAAGGTCTGTGGCAGTAGAGGACACTTTGTTCCACTAAACAACCCTCCACAGATTAGGGAGCTTTGTAGCAAAAGATGCACTTCGCCCTGCTGACATTCCCCCTGCTAGCCCTGGAATGACAGCCATGGCCACCAAGCTGAGCCCACACTAAGCTCAAGTCCAGGAAGAAGAAAACTGAAGCTCTCAAAAAGCTGTCCTACATATACAGGCAATGTTTTTGTTGATATCAGAGGATGAAAATTCTGGTTTTTATATACTCTTTTAAAATATTTAGATGTTGACATACAATACAATAGTATCAGAAGATTGTTGAGCTTGCAGTATCAAGTGTCTAAGAAGTTCTAGGATTAATGCTGCGTCTGTGAAATATGCTCAGCACTTCTGCGCTTATGCAATAGGATATGGGTTTTGATTCCAGACCGCACAGAATTTTTCACCCTCAGTGTGCAGTTAGGATGGACAATTCTGTGATAAACATCGACTCCACCTGGCGTCTTCTCCATCTCCGTGCACAGGGAAAGCTGTACAGAAACACAATTTGAAACTGCATGAAGACAAATGTTGGCCAAAGGATCAAAGAATTTCAATTTCAGTTTGGGATTGCATGCCCACCTCTGCCTTCAGTGCTGTTGAGGAAGTGACTTCACTGGGTGTATGTCACTGTCCAAGCACCCAGAAGACATCTGATTAATAAAAGTTATGGCATTCAAAGCCAAAGCCAGTGTCCACTGAAGCCTTATTTTTATTATATGAAATGCTATAGTATGCTGAAGATGTGGGAAAAAATCATGCCCTTGACATTGCACATTCAGGACCCTAGGCTAATGAGTATTTCTCCCTTTCACACCAAAAACCTCAGCTCCTTATCTACCAAGTAGTAAGAATAGACAATATAAGCAAGAAAAATACCATCTCAACTCATAGTTTCCATGAAGAGTAATTATTTGCCATCTGGACATTAGCAGAAGTTGTGGTGATTGCCACAAAAATACAAAGAAGTATTTGTTTTTATTTTTTTTGGAGCCTGAAATGGATCATAGACACTAGCTATGAGACAGAATGAAATATTTTGCAAGGAAAACAAAAAGAAGCAAAAGTAATTCAGTGAAAATACTGCACATGAACATAATGTCTCCAGAATAACACATAAATGCATCCAACCAAAACTGTGGCATTTAACAATTTTTTAAATGCTCAAAAGTGCATCCTCCCATGGTTTTCAGTAAAATAAGACTAGCAGTGCTAGTACCCAAGAATGCAATGAAGTACTGACAAAGCCATACCAGAGGTTTAAAACTGATTGACAGAATTACAGATGTTTCTAAAAATGCAGTTCAAAAGATGTAAGCGCTAAGTGTGGCCTCAGAACATGTTTTTCCCCTGGAGTCTATACAGAAAAGGGAACATGTGTCTGACAACAGTGAAGGAGAAACACCACATCAATTGCAACTTACTTAGCCTGGAGTGTACTGCAATCAGAGCACAAAAGAAACTAATCAGACTTCATGGTATGCCCTGGAAAACAAACAACTAGGAATGTTTAGACAAGCAATGACAACCTGCAGTGTTAGTAAAGCTATTTAGGAAGTGTCTTAAATATTGCTCCACATTCTGTTACAATATGATTTTTTTCTTTGTTAAAACTTCTCTGAGGACTTTTACCTGCTTTATAACTTAGAAGATTAGAAGGTTTCTTCTTTACCTTGTGTATTTCAATGCAGCTTATTTAGTATTATCTGTTAGTATTAGAATTTCCATTTCCCCTATACCATCACTGTGGGAAAATAGGCTAACTTGGAATGGGCAGGGTACCAGCTCAGATTTCAAGAGTCCTGGGTTCAACCGAAACATAAATTTCTGTATGATCTTGAGTGTGACACTTAAATATTTGATGGTGAACAAGTCCTGTGCAGTAATTGTCATGCTACAGCATGATAGCAGAAAGCACATAGCAGTTCCCAGATGCACAAAGTTTCAAAACATCACAACCTGATCCTGAAGCAAAACGTCAAAAAAAAAAAAAAATCAAAAAAAAAATCATGGGATTACATCCACCTCTCCTCTTCTCCCTCTTGGGACTGAAATGAAGCACATATCCTGAACCTGTCTCCCTTTTCCTCTTTATCTTCCTTCTCAACAGAACTTATGAGCAGAGGTGATACCATTTAGCAACCAATCTCACACAAGGCACATCAGGATAAACAGACCTATCATCCCTTCTCGCTGCAACATATATTAAATTTCAATTTGAGCAGTGTACCTTAAGGCCAGGAAACAAGATTGAAACCTGAGACCCCACTTCTGCATTGTAATGTCACCTTTAAACCCCCATTGTATTGTTTCACAAACAATCCATAGAAAATTTTTATTGCTGTTGAAAGAATGCTGGCATGTGTAACAAACACTGCTAGAGTATCATGACTCAGTGGTCTGAGTTCATTTTTTCACAGCTCAGAACTCCAAGCAAAAAATAATATCAGTACCTGAATGGGGCACCTGGACACTGAAATAGCCTTGAGGAGCAGATAATGAACAGAAGGAACAGAAAGAGAAATGCTGGAGGGGGAACGGAGCAGCACCTGGAAGAGAGTCAAAGGACAGGAGGTCCAGGAAGAAGCAGAAGTTCAGAATGAAGAATTATAAGAAATAAGATCAGAGATAGAAGCTGAAAAATCAGAGGCAGAATTAAAATTGCAGCTGAAAGCTGATCTGATGGAGTTTTACAGAAAGTAACTGAATAATTTAGACCTAAATTTTGTCATAAATACACTAAGTTGTGGTATGTTAACATACTGTACTAATCACAAAATGATTGCATCATGTTGAGTTTTAGGTAAAAAGGAAAATAAAGTAGTATTTTTCCCACATAAGAATGCATATCTTGTCTGCAGAACTACTCTGGGTGACAACAGCACAGTAAGTTTCATGGTGAACAGCTTCACCATGGGATACTGAGCACTGATGTAGGCTTCACAAAAGTTGTTTGTATCATCAGAATTACACCATAATGTATTAATCACAATATTTTAGAGTCTGTTATTATCACAAATGTAAGCCAAGTAAAGTTCATGAAGCATGATGAAGTAGAAAGTTATCCAATTTTTTGTCAAGGCATTCTTAAAATCCACATCACAAGTTCTAACTTACAAAAGAAAATGAGGAAATTCTGTTTATGCCTCAACAGCACTTTCAGTGTCACCAGCTAGGAAGAACTTCTTGTGTTTAAGTTGATCTGATGGTCAACATAAAGAGGCAGAGAGAAAAACAGGACAACTAATAGCAGCACTCAGCATCATATAAAACAAATGTAAGTCTATGGGTAGAAACTTGACTACCCTACATTTATTTTAAATGGGATCAGGAATTTCCCTCAATCTATTTCTGGAAGAGTTTGTCTAAATGACACAGGTTAGAAAAATCAGCTGCTGCAGATGTTTCTATGGGAACAAAGGACAATAAGAAATTAAAAGAGGTAATCCCTTCCTTCTCCTGAGGGCAGAGCAGCATTCAACTTAATTAATTTTCTCTTACCTATCTAAAATAAAGAATTTTTATGGCAATAGCATCAAAACCATTAAGCATAACCCAAAACAATGTTGCCTGCATGAAACTGCAGAGAGGTTGAAAGAACTCAGACCAGTATCACCTGCCTAATTCCTTTCTGTTACAGTTCTTTAATCTCAGATTCCACAACTATAGAATATACTACTTTCCTACCAGATTAAGCAAAAGAGTATTTATGTTGACAAGGCTGACATTTCACTTGGCTCTTAGGCTCCAGTCCTTTTGTCCTGCTAAACCTGCTTATCACTGCCTCCTGCTCTCCATTTCTCTACGCATGCTTCATAATATATTGGGACTGCAGCCCAAGCTCTTAATTTAGAAGAGACAATATTTGCATTTCCCTGGGCACTGAATCAGAGCAAGCAGTGCTCTGTCTAGATGGAACACAGCATAGGATGGCAACTAGTATGGTTAGAACAAACCAAAAAAAGCACACCCCAACCAAAAAAAAAACACCACAAAAAAGCATAAAAACTCCCAACCCTCCAAACTCCCCAAACCACACTAACAAAATTAGGAAGAAAACCAGTATGAAAAAACCCCAAACCCAAGCCAGCAACCTAACAGCAACCTATCTCTATGAAGAATAAAGAAAAACCAACAAAAGGAAACCCAGAGTAAGAAAAAAGTGAAGGCATATCAATATGTGAAAAGCCAAAAAGCGTATGTCAAGGGAAAACAGTGAAAGAGGCAGTGACACAGAGCACAAACAAGAACAGAACTGAATTGAGCCTGGGGGATAGATGAAAAACATGCAGAGAGCTTGCATGTCTGCCAGGATACATGGACACAATGGACTTCACAAAGCTCTGGATTTCAGCTAGCATTTTATAGAAAGTGATCCTCCGAAAAGGATCAAGCCCATTTAGAAAAAGTCTCTGAGGCCTGATACATCATGTCTAAAGCATTATGCTTAATTTTAATGAAAAACAGTTTCATCAAGAAATGGAAATATATCTCCAGGTGATCCAAGACAGCTAATCACTAGGCTAGCTTTTCCATACAGAACACTGGCTCAGAGGAGATTCTGTATTTCTATTCTCAAGTGATTTTGTTAATTAACTTCTTCCTCCAAAAATGAAGGGAGGTAGAATTATTTTTCTATATTTGAAGGCTGTAAGCACTATATAAAATAAGAAATTAATGTCAATACTGCAGGTGGCTACAACAAGAGCAAATGGAGATAGTTAAAAAAGCTGTTCTGATATGGGCATCTATTTTAATAATCTCACAGCAGTAGTTACATAAATGCTACAGATAAATTATACAGAAGTCTACTCTTCCTAGCTTCCTAATAAACAGCAATAGGCTCCTAAAGAAGATTTGGGACATCTCTCTTAGACATATTTCAATGCACCCTCTAGAAATGTAAACTTCTGGTATTCTACCTGGGCAGAGAGCATGATAGGCCCATCTCCTACAATCAACATCAATACCTTCATAGTCCTGGAATCTTAGAGCATCCTTATGGACAGCATGATGTGTCTCTAATCCTGGACATGTCTGTAGTCCTAGCAGGTGTCATATGAGCATTGACTGTTTGAAATGGTTCTTGTTATGGTGCCAGACATGTCTAATCTTACATAGATGGCCTAATAGCTCAGGTCTTGACATGGAACAATCACTACAAAGAGGTAACTTCAATATTCTTTCCCGGGAATGCATTCAGAATAATTAATTTGGTTTATCTTTTAAAAAAATATTTTTCCATTGATAGTACAGGCTTTTTGAGAGGCCAAGCTGTGCAAAACTCTTGGACAGCAAACCTGCTTTTGGACAATCAGATTGCAAATGTTGAGTCTTGAAATATCTGAACTCACATTCAAATTTCATCATCTGGTAGGAGCTTGTCTTGTCTCAAAGCTGGATTTGGTGGCCAGGTTGGAGTTGTGCTTATTGTAGCTCCTCTTGTGGTGGTAAAGGTAAAACTATTTTGAGAGGTTTGTCCTGCAGTATGATTAACATCTACATACAGCTCTTAGAAATATGAGGCCCTTTCTGAAAAGATTCTCTCAGCTTTTGTACTCCCCTAGAGTAAAGTCTATCGATGTGCAGAAAGCTGTACAGCATTAGCTCCCCTGTTTGGGGATCTAACTGCAGCTTCAGTGATACTCATCCTGTTCAGCAGTGTCATTCATAAAGATTGAAACACTTGATGCTGAAATTACTTAGTCTCATGCCAAGATGCCTTCCACTGGGATACTGAGGAACTAACCCCTAACTCTTAACAAGATTATTATTTACCTTTATACTGCAAACAGAACAATGTGGAGTTCTTGATTCTAATAATCTTACATTACCAGAATGTGAACACTTAATGTTGGTTAAGTCAGTTTAGGATAGAGTTTTGCATCTTCACATCTTCTGCCAAAAAAGGCTACAGATGTTTCCACAATCACAAGAAAATAAACATTTTGCCTTTGAAATGTTCTAAAGACAGACTGGTCCCTCAGAAACCCTTCAGGTCTTTGATATTTCTCAAGGCAAGCAGACCTAATGCTGCTGCATTGTTCCCACATGGAGTCTGGAACAACACAGTTGTGACTTTCGCAGGGTAAAGTTCTTCAACTTACAGAAGTTCTTTAACGTACCTCTTACTTTATTGGCCAGTATTTCCTATGCAGAAATTATGTAAGAACAAATCTGTACAATATGAACTCAAAGGCCAGTTTCCACGAGGAATCAGACAGATCTACACAAGCACTATGCAGCTGTACAAATGCAGAAAATGCAATCCCTTCCTGAGATGTAACAGGTGTGGAGCACAAGCCCTTACTAAGAGGGCAGCATATACAGAGAAGGAAAAGGAGATACAAGACCCGCAACAATGCCTGAAAGCTAATCCTTCCCCTCAGATACAGAGAAAGCACATACCACAAACATCCTGCCTAATACTTCCCAAAGGAGCTGAACTTGTGACAAGTTACACAGCACAGAGTTCACACACAGGATTTCAGATGCCCACGAACTGTGAAAGCAGCTGGACTGAAGAGCACTCACCTGTTAAAGTCTCAAGACATACAGACACAGATTTGTAATATTTGCAATATTAGAGCTATCAAGTCCTTGAACTCATCCTGGACAAAATCTGCAGACTAAGTGAGATTATGTCTTCAGGAACACCTTAAAAGTTAGCTCTATCAACAAGAGAGAAGCCTGGAAGTTGCAGTCAGCTTTTGATTACCCATGTGTGCTCATTCCTAGGTCAGTATGCAGAAAGGAACAGCCAGGGAAAATGACAATTGATATAACATGCAATATATAAATAGAATGTGTATACTATAACTTACAATTACATGTGCTTTGTTAAAATATGATGTAGCACTTTACCTTTGAACATATTTGTAAACCATTTTCAGAAAGAGTTTTGAAAAAATCACTAGCCAGAGAACTACCAGGTACTAATGACTTCAGCTCTGCGTCAGGCATATTTCAGTATTACTTTCCAGTCTAGGGCATAGAGGGAACATGGGGCATAGTTAATCCACTCCTTGGCTTCTTCAGCCTGTATAACTTTTGTCAGAAAGGTTATGAGCAGATGGAAGGCATAAAATTACTCAAGCAGTATGGATAAATGAGTGAGCTTTCTGTAAAAACATACCCATTTATATTCACAACCTAGCTGTATATGGTTGAATATTTGTGAACCATAAAACTCCAAAGAACTTGCTTCTACAGACAGGTGGAATGAAGAATCCATATTGAACATACACAGTTAAAAAAAAATGCAGTGACTTCATCAGACCATTGGGTGATTTTGGCTGGCTGAGGAATAGAGCTTTTTTTTTTCTCCCCTGCAGTTGTCTATGCAGTCTTCAGCCACCCTGCAAAGGAATTAACATGACACCATGCTGTGAAACAAGGAAGCACTATGCATGCATTCTCTATCAGAGCATTCATAGAACTCCTAAGAAATGAACTGCATATCTAGCTGCTTGAATTTCATGTAATCTGTAGAATTTCATCTACCTCTTATGCCTTTAACAGTGGATTGTATCTTTCAAGCCCTTAGCCTGCAATAGGATGTGCTGGCAAGGATTTTAGATGCATACAATTCTCAGTTGCAGTACACAGATGCCAGGTTCCAAATGTAAACATTCCATTGCAAGCTCAGGTGGTTTAAACTGGAGAAAATACTTCAGTCTCATTTTCCTCCCATCCTTTTCCCTCAGGGTTACTGAGAAAGCACATTACATTATGCACTTCAGTTTTTAAACTTTTATTGGAAAAGACAGATATGATTATGCACTTAGGAGAGAAATTAGCTTTTTCTAGGTAATTTTACTTAAACATTAGTAATTTTTAAGTGAAAACAGTAGTTTTGATTAAATGTGATTTAAGAATGCAGATTACCTTAAAGCACAGGAATAGCTGATTTTACAGCAATATTTTTAAAAAATAAACATGCTGCCCAATACTTAACTGTGTGATCTTCACAATTACTTCGGTTGTGCATATATTTTGCAAACTCTCTTGTTGTTTAAGTTTACAATAATTTTATATGGAATCAAATGGTAAACATCTCCCAAGTGTAACGCACACACACAATTACTTATTACATTTAATCAAGGAAAGCCTAAGCCCAGTTTCTACAAGGCAATGTCACAACCTTTAGGGTCTCAGGACTGCTTCCCCATGTGTGTTATCAAGAGCCCTGCTGGTATCCTTCCACAGCAAAAAGTTTCTTTGCAGCTGTCACTGTGTCAGTACTCACTGAAACTCAAGCACCTTCGTGATATAAAAATATTAAATTACACATAGACCCAACATAGTGCCAAAACCTTTCTGTGATAGGCAGTGGGAAGCACTGCTCTAGAAGTAAATGTTTTTAAACAGTTCCTTGAGCTGCACAGTTGCCAAAACATATGCACTCCCTAGCAGAGTGGGAGGGAGGCAGGTTTGCAGTGTGCACTCACCTCATCAGTGAGAAGGGAAACAAGGCTTGGGATCAGCTGCACCAATATGTACTACATGATGTCAAAATGCATGATCTGATTGGGAAGATGACTCGGACTACTAACATTTGGGCTATGTGCTGGCCACCACTGCTTCTTGTGAAGGCAATGCAGCAGGTACCTCACTGCACCATGAAGTCCTGTACCTGCAGATCTGAGGAAGCCTCCTCCTCCTGCCAGTGCCTCTTGCAAATGCCCAACCTGGACTTCCTCCCTCTCCCACCACACACATACATGCTTATCAATACAACCAGACATTACACCCAAGTACAGAAAAGAAATGAAGGGTATTGAAAATGACAGCAGTGTTTTAAAGTTTTTACTCCTTTGTGAGGGGAAAGGAGGTACTCAAACTCCTTTAAACTAATCAGCTCATGTGAAGCAAAACTCTCTGAATTACAAGATAAATAAGGAATGAAATTGTTTTATTAAGTCACATTGTAAGCTACATTAAACAAAGAAAATAATTCCTAGACATCAGCATATCTCTTGCTCAAGCCCAGAAACAGCAATGCAGAGACAGAATAAAAGCTTTATTCTTATCCTGCCTAACAAAAACAAAGGTGCAAGAACACATCATCTCTTTTCCCTGCTTGAAGTCAGACCACCCAGTGACAAGTTTGAGCCAGTGTTATATCCATGCTTTCATCAGACCTTTGAAGATGTACCAGGGTCTTTATTATTCCTGCAGTGTGTGAGGGCTATGCATAGTCAATCCACGTAATGGATTCACAGCATGAAACACATTTAAGTTAAAAGAAATACTTCCGTATTTGTCTCACACCAAAAGCAAAGGAATATATCTACCAGAAATTGCATATTGGCATTTACTTACTCTCAACAAACTAGGAAGAAAAAAAAGGGAGAAGGCTAAGGGCACAGTTTACTGTGGTCTAAATAGCAACCTTTCCTATTTACAAAATCAGAGCTGTTAAAACATTTTAAGCCAGCACAGATTTCCAGACATTTAAATTCACTTCTTTTCTAATGCAGAGATGTAAAAGCACTCCAAAAAGCTAAGAAATTGCAACTGTATAGACCAGAGAGGGAGGAGGGTTATTAGGCTGCCTATTCTGTAACTTCTTGTCCCAGCCAGTCTGCACCTGTAAGGTGCAAAATGTCAAACTTATAAATGTCTGGTGACAAAGGCTTATATTGAAAATGCTGAAAGAGCCCATCCATCCCATGCTAATGACAGCAAATACCAGTTCAAACCACATGTATGCCCACACTTGAACACTGAGGGGCTTCAGAGTTTTCTAGATAACCAGGCAAGCAGGGGATTTCAGTGCCCTTCCAGTTTGATGGTACAGACCCAGAGAAAGGAGTCAGTCACCTTTACCAAATCTCTGTTCCAGTTCCCCAGAACCATATCCCATTGCTGCCACAGGCAATTGGGAGCAATGCTCAAGCCTCCCGTTTCAAGGACAAAGAGGCAGTACTCAGTTTGCAATCAATACTTCAGACCTCTGGGTCAGAAAAGAGAAAGAGCAAAATAAAGAGAAAACTTGTATTTTACTTAGCCAGCATCTGCTATGAAGATGCTGAAAATTACTACAAGATATTAAGTGAAGGTCACGAGGCTTATCTAAGAATATAGGGGGAGAAAAACAGATGGGAAAGGGGGAGGGAGAGAGAGAGAGAGAGAGAGAGAAATTACGAGCACTGCAGCAAAGAAGCTACGCTCAGCCAATATATGCTGGCACTTACCATAAAAATAGAAAGATCCAAAGAGAATCAGATTAAGGATCCTTTTTATCTCTCTTCAATAGAAAGATTTCCACATGAAGCTCTGAACACAGCTGTCCAGGGAAACAGCAAGGTAATACGACGATATACAGAAAACACTATCACACAAACGGTAGGTCCTTTCATAGCCTTTGAAAACCTGCAAGCAGTTTGTGCTGAAAAACCAAAGGTAAGAAGTCTGAAGAAGACTCCTACATAACAATGCAGCTAAGCCAGACTGCTGAATTTCCAGTCACTCATCGCACTGTTTTCATCTTCATCTTCTCACCATTACTTACATCCTAGAGGTGGGCTTGGGGGTGGGCATAAGAGATTTCTCCTCCAAGTGGAAAGGATCACAGGAACAGCATCAGCATTTTTAATCAGTCGCTGCAAGTACCCAATCAGAGGAACTGAGTGGTGGCAGCGTGACACTTGTCCAGCGCAGGGCAGCCCGGCGTCAGCTGCCAGCACAGTCCTGGCTTGCACAAGATCACTGAGGGGCTAATCTGCTTCTTAACCTCAGCAAGGATTTCTGTATGCTCATACAAACAGACTGCCTTCCTGTGCTGCGTCTGCTCCTCCAAGCAGCAGCGCTTAGAAAACTACAAGCTCTTCTGGGTATCTGTTCTGACAGGCTGTTTGCTACAGCTGCGCAATAATAGAGGTAACAAAAGTTTGGAGGCTTAAATATCAGCATCATTTAACTTGCAACTTTATTATCCAGTACATTCCCTGCGTAAAACATACATTAACCATTGTTTCCTCTTCACAGGTTTGTTTTTGAAGGAAAGAGAAGTCTGTAAGAGATTTTTACAGCACAGTTGCACTGTTGGGAACTGCCTTGTTGGAGAGAGTGCTGGTTTTGACCCAACATCCCAGACCTCTGACAGCACTACATCCATAGAAAAGACACAACCAAGGTTCCTCTTCCCCCACCTGCCAAGATGACAAGTGCTGCTATCTATTAGACTATTTGTCACCAAAAATAGGATGGGGGGGTGGGGGTGGGGAGGGGAGTAAAACCAGCAAACCTCAACTTATTTACAGTAAGGATAGCCAAGATCTGGAGACAAACATTTCTGTGGCATTTAACCCATTGAACCAACTCACACAGAAAAGCGATTCAGTTTTTGGTGGTTACAGCTGCCAAACACTGTTGCTTTCAGGGGATGCTCCTGACTCTAAAATACAAATACCTGCATTTGACTAGCAGAGGGAAATTCTTCTGGTCCTAACAAAGAGTGTAGTCCAAAGTGAAGTAAGTCTAAACATAGCATGGAAATTCGCGTTTGCTTAAAGTAGACACTCTGCCAGTAGATAAAATTCAATGCTTACCTTTTCAAAACATTTTTAGAACAGTCAGACCTGAATTTCTGCTGTATCACAAAGTAACCATGAATATTATCCAACTGATATTCACATTTCAGAAGATGAAAAGGCTATGTAGTGTAAGGGGGAGTGCAGGGAAAACAAACATCAAAGCAATCCCAGCAGTGGTACCCATATTACTTGATCAGTGTCAAGTACTTGCAGAACATCTCAGGTAACAACATATGCCTAGCAGAGAAAGAGGGGGCCAAACAACAACAAAATTAAAAAAACCCAAAAACAAATCAGAGCTTCTATGGCCTGAAGCACAGATGAACAATCCAAAGAGCAATGTAATAGAACTAATCTGCTCCAAAACATTGGAGAGTGTGAAAATAGTGCAAGAGCATACAAATTCCAGTAGCACCCGTGGAACACCAGACTGACATGCCAAGTTGGGCATAAACAGCATAAACATTTTGAGGTTGATTTGGCTTTTTTCCCCTTTTGTTTTGGTTTAGTTATTTTCAAAAAAAAAAAAAAAGAGTTTCTCCTCTCAGATGACAGGACATTGGAAGGTCCATTATTTTCTTACACTTCATTTAGTTTTAGTACAGTTGTTTCATTCTGCCAAGAACACATATGATATTTATTCCCCCTTTTTCATAAACATGACTAGTTCAAAAACCATGAGACAACGGCTAGGAGGAAGCAGACATGAGTAAAGGACATATCAAAAGAATAAATGAGAAAGAACAATTACCATATCCAAACAATACATGTACAATCTATACAGATAATAGCACATATCATATAGCTAACTAAAATTTAAAATATAGCCAATATAGGAGTGAACACAAGAAAAGGAGGAAGCAGCAGAAGAAAACATACTGAAACTCTTCAGTAAGCTTTCAAAACACACTGCAATGCTAGCAAGTGAAAGAAGTTTCTGCAAACGACATCTTGCCTGAAGGTGACTGAGAAAAATTAGCATTTGGTACTGCTCAGCTTGAACGTCCTTCAGCTTTCTGATTTCTCTCTTTTTATTATGTGTCAAATCAAAGTGCCTTCAGTTATCAGATTTTTGACCTCTACATTGATGTACTGAACATTGGCAAAAAATCCCTCAGTTGTCATATTGGTAAGTTTAGATGTTTTCTGAGCTATTCCTCTGTCACATGACTCTTTTAATATTTTTCAGGATTTTTTTTAAGCTCAATTAGGAATTAAAAAATTATTTTAAAGCACCATAAAAGACGACATCTTACTACTTATTCTAAAATAATTTAATTTGTGGTTTCTAATTCAAAACTATTGTGTGAGTATGTGAAGGAAGTATTTCAGTATGACATAATTTTCCCCCTAAATAAAAAACAGAAGTGTTTACTGACTATTTCTGCTTTTAACCTTATCTTCTAAATTTCTACTATTTCCACATCAGAATTTTAACAGACCAACACATTTTCAGGAAAAACTAATTTCCTAACATATTGCAAAATCTTCCCTGGTTATGAGAGGCCCATTACTTATTTTCTACTGAATTAAACACACATTAATATTCATGGCTGACAGTATAGCAAATATTTTTTCTATTTTATCATTTTTATCTAACAGTTATAACATTAATACATTCTTCTTAGCAGGACTTCATTCTTCAAGGTCATTTCCTCAGAAAAAGTAAAATTTTTTTAAATGATTTTCAGATAAATAAACAATTCATAATTATAAAAAGGTGACTTCATTTTTCAAATCTCTTAACAATGAAACAAGAATTATCAATATCAACTCAAGAAGAAACTTTACCAACTTTTTTTTCTAGAAAAGTAAGTGGTTCACAAGCTGCTGATGCATCATTTGAAATTGGCTAAAGGAGGTTCTGAACTACGTGTGCAGATGGAAAGGAAGCTGAAAAACATTATGGACTTCAAGAAACGATGTTGGTTAAGCAAAATCAAAATGACACTAATAAAAAAATCCATACAGCCATTTCTGAAGTGTTACAGATACCCAGACAAAAGAAAAGAATACATAATCATCCAGAGAGATTTCAGTTTCTGCAATGTAAGGTTAAATCTCATGCAGGTGGGAAGCAGTACAAGTAACTGATAAGACTTTGTGGATAGAAATGGTTGTTGCTTATTATAACAGCTTTATTTCTAGTAAGAGAACTTCTAAGATTTTTGCTATAAAAAAACCAGAAACAAACCATGAAGCACCAACAAACAAGTTTTTCAGTCATGAAGCCAAAACTTATGGGAGAAAAGAAGTTTACAAAAAAACCTCAAAAGCTCAAAGAACCCCCAAACATAGGTTTTTAATACATTTTTATACATGTTATTTATACATCATTTGGGAGAAAAATCAGTAATGGCCATATCTGCATTCCAGAAACTTTATGTAAAAGCAATTTATCTAGGGAATAATAGCAGATAGTTATTTATGGACTGTTTCACTTATGGACAATTTTCGTAGCTGTTTCATATAAAAGACAGTATTCCACATAGCTTCATTGTGGCTATCCATGTACACACATGTGGTTTTATGTACCCACATTTGTAATTCCAACAAACACATCAAAACACCGCAAAATTCTAAAATTTAGTCAAACAGAAAATGAGAATATTCCCCCCACTTCAAACCTCCTTCCCAAAGGGATAATAAAATCAATGCCATACAGAGGCAGCTGAGGGACACAATTCACACCAAGCACACCATCACTATTTCTACTATCTACAGTATCATATCTGGTCTTCAACTCAGGACCTCACAATAAGAGTTTCTATAAATCAAGTAAGAAAATTATAGACAGATAGTATTTCTTAAAGCATAAAGTGCAGGTACTGTTAAAGCAACTTCATGGGGGCTCTGAAAAAACAATTGCAGCCTGAAGCCAAAACTGGTAGGTATAAGTAGAAAACATACACAGACCAACAAACCAAAGTTTTGATTTAATGTTGTTCTTCAAAATAGGGAACCAGTATTAAATATTTAGGGATTAATTATTTTAAAACTTTTTAAAATCAGCTAGCCTACTGCTGCATAGCTCCATATTAACTATATTTTGTGCAATAAATTTGAAGTTGCCATGCATCTTATCAAGATACAAGTGTCGTAACACATGAAACAGTTAACGCACTCTTAACAGTTCATAATTTGTGTAGAATGGTATAGAATATTCCATTTATTTCTTGATATTTCACTAACTAAGAAAATTAAACTTGGAACAGTGAAAATATTTTATGATAGCCCATCAAATTACCTGTCTTCTAAACAAATAATTTCTACTTCTATTTCTATGAAACCTAGAACAGTCAGACAGGAGACGATCTGCTAAAACAAAAAAAAAAAAAGAGGGGGAGGGTGTTTCCTTAAAATGTACAAGAAGTCTTTTTGTCCCACATCTTTGTACTTTACTATCAACGCAAACAGAAAAGTTTACTGTTCCTTTGAAATAGAGACAAAACTGACAAACCTTTCCAGGATGACTCATTGCAGCGCGATGATTTAAACTGCACAAAGGATATAACCTCCTAATCGAAGTCTACCCGTAAGTTAGTTCCTAGTATGAATACCCCAAGATGACAGTCTGTCTAATAATGGATTAAACTGAGGTCCACTTATGTTTTACTGCCAAAGCTCAGATGATCTATTTTCCCACCTCCTCAACAGAAAAAGAAAAGCACATTTTTAAAGCCTGTGACATTTTTTGTCAACAGGGTAGGAATTTAGTGTGGAGACAAGGAAAGGAAGACTTCTTTAGAGAAAAGGGTGGATTTTATGGAAGTTTTTAAGCACTGAACTAGCAGCAGTAGAAGACAGTAAGATCCAAAAGTTGGTGAAGATTCAGAAATAACAGTGCACCGCACTGGAAGAGCACAACAAACTTTAAACAAAGTGGGTTAAAAATAAATATGTATATATATATTCTTCACATATAGATCCCCAGAAACCTTTCAGATTTTGTGGACTAGAGAGGAGTGTTAGGACTGGGTATTGGTGCATTGATTGTCTAGGTAATTTGCAATGTTCATATTTGTACATGTTTTGTGCCCATAGTTTTGCAGCATTTTACAAACATTGTTTGGAGTATCTCTGTCTCCTCCCTGATTGCTGCAGCTTATGAAAAAGATTCTTCCTTGGATTCAGTTTGGGAGTCCACACAGGATTTCATGTGATTGTGAGGTCAAATTTATCTACTTTGAATTTGTCTCTAAAGTGTTTTGTCATCTAGCATCATTGAACAGTTGGTGAGATGCTGAGCCTCACAGGAGAGGAGTCCTGTGTTAGAAGGCAAGAAGGTGGCTCATTTGCAGCACTGCAAATGGGGATTGAGTTTGTGGATGTTCCCATAGGCCCCGACTCGCATCTCGCCTGCAATCTTTGCGATAAATTGGTAACATCATGGGGTAGATGATTTGTTTAAGTTGTTTAAATTATTTGTTTAGCTTGTACCTAGCTGCAGTGAATACCCTGGCTTGCTTTAATCTGATACCCAGTTGTTTTTTTTTGTACAGCTGTTTTGCTGATACTCATTACAGACGCCAATTTGTGAAGATACCACGGTCAGTAGCCCATTTGATACTGACTGATTTTTGTTACAATAACATATACATATGCATTTTGGTATTTGATGAGGATGTTTTTATAGCATGAAGGCAAGAGGCAGCTGCCACTCCATGAGATGGAGAGGACTGACGCAGTCAGGGGCAGGCTGTGGCAAGATAGCCAGCCCAGGTCTGTAATCTGTTCAGGGAATGCAAGCTCTCTGTGGGGAGTAATTGGTAATGCCAATTCCATATGGTTCCCCAGACACCTTTCGGATTTTGTGGACTAGAGAGGAGTTGTTAGGACTGGTTTTTTACCTGCAAGAAGACAGACATTTTCGTAAGGTAATACAGCACAGAGAGGCTGCAATACTGTGCTCTTGAGAGGAGTAGAAAGACATCTAGAAAGCACAGGGCCAGCTTCCAGGGACAGACAGGCCCCCTGACACTCATGAGGGCTTTCCAGTCCACTGTTACAGCAGGTAGCTTAGGGCTGTGCTAGACCATTAGTCAAACTGGAGGTGATCATGTACTAATTATTCATCTTCATGAAAGTAGAGAAATTAACTGAAAGTAATGCTGAAGCAGAGAGGAAGGACCAGCATGGAGTGATTATTCGAATGACACCCAGAATATCACCTGGTAAATTGTGCCCTGTATCCAAGTGCGCTGCCAGTTCTACAATACTGTTTCATCCAGCCCTACTTCCAGCATAGTTTGCAAACAAAACTTTAAGAACATAGCACAGGGATATGGGAGAAAGCATTAGATGCCATGAACAGGCCACTGAGATTTGGAGGGCAGGGCTGTGGGGTCAGATATGCCAACATGATGAAGCAAACAAAAAAAAACCATTCCCTGTTAGGTGCATGTGCACACAGGCACTTAATAAGCATTTGAGAGTTCACAATAGTAGAGAATATTACTGAGCATGTAAACACTTGACATCATCACTGCTCACCTTTAGGAGGTTTAAAAATGGAATAATTTAAAATACAATGTGATAATTAAGAATGCACGATCTCTGTGAAGAGACAAAGGATTTTATTAACTCTTGATTTGAGGATTACCATTAGTTTATTAAAGAGTAGCAATATCATTTAAAAGAGTAAAAATCTAAACTGATCTAAGCTGTTTTTATTTTCAGTGGGGGACTGGACAAGATGATTTCAAGATGTCTTCAAACTTAAATTACTCTACAACTCTAAAAACCCACACCAAATTCAAAAAACAATCTACCAAAGAAACCTCTCAAATAGAAACAAACAACAGCAACTCTTAATGATAACCACTAAATAATCATATCCACTGATGAATATACATACACATATACACATTGTAATCAAGGAGTCTGATTTCCTTTAACTGGTATTTCAGGTAGAGTTAAGAAAATATTATTATACTGGGGGGTTTTCCTGACAAGGCCTACATAACAGGCCTCATACAGAGAAATTTCAAAAATTGGCTAATCGAACTCTGAAAACTGACTCCATTTTTCAATGACCTTTAAATACCACCCCATCTACAAAGGTTGGGATAGTTTCTCATGATCTAGTCCTTCGTTGAAGCTTAAAGAAATTTTTCTTCTACAGAAGTATTTTAAGTGCATCTTAGAAATATTAATAGGATTACTAAGTGTTCTACCAGAAAGTGAAGTTATTTTTAAGTTAACTTACTACCTGATTAGCTGGTTTATTATTTCAACACATTCAGAAGCATGGACCATTTTCAGACATTCAACTTTTAAAATATTAGGAATGCAACTGAAATAAACTAACTACAAAGGCTCATTATTTATTTCAGTTTTCCAACTTCGCACAGATTGCAAAGAATTGTAAGAAAAAGAAATTCTAGAAATGTGACCATTAATAATCCTTATGGATATCTATAATACCAAAAGCAAGAGGAAATGAAAAGAGAAATCCTAAAGTACTGAAACTATACTTATAAATGCATCACTCTGTGCCACATTCATAAATACTGCCAGTCACTGACAACAGTCATTCAAAACAATCCTTTAATAGCAGCTTGCATCCCCCTTTAAAATACCTTATAAAAAGAGCTCAGAAGGACTTGGTCCTCACCAAGAAATAAACCATACTACATGGCTCTTAGGACCTAATGCAATGAAAAAAAATGAAATAAAATTAGTACCTATTTGCGACACACTCGGTATTTTGTGTGTATTTACTGATGACTATTCCTGTCTGTACCACTGTGATACATAAAAAACTGTGAACTAAAATACACATTCTCTCAAGGAGAAAGGGGCTGCAAGCCACCAACCCCACTGAAGAGACCACAGTGCCAGTGCCAGAACAAGTATCTCCTCAGGAAAATAATCAAAGCCTTTCAACAGACCAGATGAAAGCAAAGACATAACAGCTTCCACACCACATTTTTCAAACATGACATGAGGCAGCCAAGGAAGGATTGAGCTGGTTTTCCACAACCTCTGTTTGTGAGAACATGCTAGACTATGACAGACAGAAGATTTCTACCTGTAACTAGACTCCTGATACCAGTCCTTCAATTGTCCTTGCAGCTTAGCAGAGGACATCCTTTTCACCTCCCAACTGACTGCCTATACATACTGACTGTAATTGGAGGAGTAACATACATTAAGTTTGCCAGTTTCATTGGGATTCCTTTTAATAACAAGATTGAAAAGGTGAAAGCAGTACAATTTATTCTCTCAGAGTCAAAAGCTTGCTTCTGAGGACAAAGTTACAGAGAAGAACAAAAGAACCAAAACCTGTTTTATAAGATCACAGAACCTTTCCTGGTCTGCCACTTGAAACTCCCTGAAGCACCTTTATAGCTGTAGTGGGAAAAAATGGAGCAGCTGCATCCCCCTAGAGCTGAGCCCTGTGGGCATCCCAGAGGCTGCTGCACAAAACAACTCCTGTCTAAGCAGCCACCCAGCTGCCATATCTACATTTATTCACAGCTTCCTGCCTTTCTTTTTTTTTGTTATTTTCATCTGCTTTCTTAACAAGCAGCAAAGCTACTCTTGGCTTCATGTTTCTCAACAAGTGAAGCCACCAATTGCCAAGTTTTATGCCCAGACTCCAGAATATGAAAGGAAAAGAGTGAGGTCCCTCCCGTCCCCACAGCCCCTCTGATCAGAGTGTCATCATTCTCTCCACTACATTTCTCCAAGCTTACGTGGCTTTTAAGGTACTTGCAATGCTGTCAGGACCATCATGATTTTTCAGAAATAACCAATAACCAGGAATATTTGTCACATGTTTACCTTATAAAACATTCCATTTTCAGTTTGCTTTCAACCCTCCACATGAATGAAAATACAGGAGACAGGTCTGGCATGCAAAAGCAGCCTTCCACATGTCCTGTTAAATCACAGTTCAGAGAAATTTGTTCTTCTAATACAGATTAACTTCCTCAGCAGACTCCTCTCCACACACATTGGAGTCAAGCACAGAGTTTTCAGCTAAAAGTTGTTATAAAATAAAATGAAAAAGAAAAAACTTTCTGAAGTCTCGAAGTGGAAGTCAATCATCAGAAGACTTCAAGGTTTTTAAATACGTGTAGGTGTTTCTGCACATACACAGTACTGCAGAATGTCAACGTTTCTGAAGTATTAATGCACTGAGACTGTTAATTCCATCCTCTTGGCAAAAAGTTGTAGCACCAGTAAGGGACTTAGTTTTTATTTCAATGCAGACTAAACTCTTTCATTACTTAAGCTGCCAAAACAGTTTTTATAAATAAAACTTAGCAGAAATCTCCTACTGACAAGTTTCCTTGCAATTAGCGAAGGTGCATTGAGAGGCCATTTGTGCAGAGAACCAAATGCCTTATCTGGAAGAACATCAACCATGATCCTGAGCATTCAAGACCTAATCAATCAAAACATTTGAACATTAATCCTAAAGCACAAGAAAGAACCACGGAAGTAAAAGGACTACTCACATGCTAAAAAGCACACATTAGCTACAATATTTTGCTAGATCATACGTGATGGTCTCAGCAGTTTTTATGATTAATTAGTTTGTTGGTCTAAGAAAAGTAAGGGCCTCTTCAGAGGACCGAATGCAAGGTCTGGATTTTAACTGTGCCTATGTTTTACTTTGGTTAGAACAGAAAAAAAAAACAATTATTCAAATAACTTTAAATAATGTAAACATGAATAATCAGATATTAGCATTTTCTGACTGGTTTACTAACATATTTACACTGATTAATTATTTAATTTTCCCAAAAGTGCTCTGCATAAAAACATATTAATATAGACAATTAGCCCAGCTTATTAAATTAATACATTTGTCACCATCATAGAAAATTCTCAGTTTACTAAGGAAGTGCACTATAGAAAGTAAGAGTATCTTTACTTTGTATAATCAAGGAACAGAATGAAAGAAATGGATTAATTTAATACAAAAATTAGTGCCTTAAATGTGACAAAACAAATGTTTTTGTAAAGCTAACCATGGCATACAGAGCTGGAGAAGTGTTTTTATGTTTTTTATGAGAGCTGTGCACAGGATCTGCAGAGTCAAATGTTGAAACAAGTAAAATCATATTTTTAAATGAAATATCGAAACTTCACATAATCATGCACGCAAGCAATCTCTAGACAACTGACATGCTTGAAGTGTTACGCATCTTAAAGTTGTTTCAGAATGAAACCTAAATCAGTGTAAAAGAGTATTAAAAATAAAATAGATCTATTAAGCCTTTTAACAATCTACGTCAAGTTTCCTCACTTGCCAAGAGAATTTTAAACAGTATGCCTGGAAAAAAAAAGAAAAAAAAAAAAGCTTTTTTTGACCCTGAGATTAGCTCAGTTGGTTAAAACTTGGCTGTTATAATGCCAAGGTCATGGGTTCAATCCCCTGTGTGGGCCATTGACTTGAGCTGGACTCAATGATCCTTGTGGGTCCCTTCCAACTCAGAATATCCTGTGATTCTGTGATTCTTTTAGCCAGACTCTCCTTGGTATATTCCTGAGACTCATACAGATATTTTTCAGTCTTACGCTAAAAAAAGCTTCTATCAATAAAAGGAAAAACATGTCTGATTACTCTTGAGATAAAGGTCACTGGGGCAAGCCATTCTACAGAAATTCAACAGACACTGTCAACTTCAAAAGAATAACTGGGCAAAATCTTAGAGTATTTTCCATAGCTAAAGAAGGAAGATGAGACTTTGAAAGTCCACAGGTTATAGTGAATGTAGATGCAGATCTGATGAGGAAGTCATACACTAAAATGTATTATATTAAAACTATAAAAATATATAAATTTAATAAATGTTGGATTATTTATTGATACAGTGAATTTATTGATTAACAGTTGATAATAAATTTCTTATTTAAATAGAAATATACATCTTATCAGTTAGTTTTATGTGCATAAAAATTTACATTTACTTTCTTCCAGAGTTGGATTTGCTATACTTTAATATTGAGTTAATAAGTTGCTCAAAACAATACTGAACCATATGTTCAAGATCAGTCAATCCCCAGATTTTTCCTTAAAACCTTCTTTATTCAGTCATTAAAGGTTCTTCTGGTTCAGCTTTCAAATATTCATTGCCTGACTCATACCTGAGCTCAGAAAAACCTTGACTGACAGAATTTCAATAATATTTTTGATAAAAACTTCTAACATAAGACAGAATTCAGAGCTGTTCACTTATATGAAGTAAGTGTTTCTGGACTAAGAGCCCCCAGTGTGCATGAACAACTTCACTGAGATCATGAGTTGTGCTGAATGTCTGGGTATTCACAAATGCACAGGCATTATTTCTGCAAATGTCCGTTTTTAGCCACTGCTTTATGCCCAGAATTTTACACATATGCTTTGAAGCAACTGACCTTTAAGCTTGATGCAAGTCCAAAGACATATTATGCATTGAATTCCTCTGCCATCACTTCTATTTACATGCACTAGCCTTACATAAAAGCCTTGTTTCAGCAAAATGGGTTCCTATTTTGCTGAAATAAGTACTTTTCTGTACTTTAAAAGCAAGTATCATATTTTGCACTTCCTTCTCTTCTATCTTCTAAAAGTAAACTATAGAGCAGAACTGGATGTGGAAGAATTTGAAAAAAATAATGTGGAACTTTATTGTAAACAGAACTCAGTACAAAGTATTACCAGATATACAACCTCTTCATCAAAAGCCTGGTTTCCACGGTGACCAGCACATCCTCTGCCGGGTGGTTTAATTTTTTAAAAACCTTGCTCTTTAATGTCACACATCCACAAAATTGGGGTGGAAAACAAGCTCAAAGAAATGTGTGGGGGTTTTTTTTCACTACAGTATCTAAACTAAGTGGGGGACTTGGATGCGCACACAGCACCAGGATCCAAAGCTTGCCCATGCACCACAGTTACTAGTAGCTACTCTACTTTGATAAAGATGTTCATCCAAGAATTTTTTCAAGCTGTATGGACAACAGTGACAAGAAGTAAACCACTGCTCAAGCTCAACATGCTCCACCTTCAAATTGTTCAGGAACCTAACCTAAAATTTGGTGTGCTCGATCAGACTAGAAATCTCTAGCCCACTTGGTGAAATACTGTGTTCCAAGTAACAGTCAGAGGTCGTAATTTCTGCCACCTTTATCATTAAAAGTGATCACTTCTTCCCTCACCATATAAACTGAACCATTGCATCCTCCTAACCATGAGAGAAATTCCATTCTTACAGATATAACTTAAAACCAAGTTGAGCTCATGAAATCCTGTATGTACCAACATAGCTGCTTTTTAATTTTGCTATTTCCTCTTAGCTTATGCAGCCATTTCCCCACTTGCTACTCATGATATTCAATATAAAGAAAGATTGAAAAGCCTTGTGCCTCATCTTCTTGCACAGGAGAAAAGACCTATCCTGGTCAGATGCCTTTCTTGTCCCTGCAGTCCCAGTTGTAACAATATACACAATTCCCAGATTGTAACTAAAATCACCAGTAACCTCTAATCACTATATGTTTACATTATGTAGTATAGACACAGTCTATTTCTCACTGCAAATTGCATCCTCTATTCAGCTGGCCAGCACACTCAACATCTATTTCAAACCCACATCCTATTTTTAACAATGACTCATATAATTTCATTCTCACCCTCTTGCGGTCTCAGTTCAAGACTGTTATATAACTCAAACCAATAAAATATACAGATACAAATTTTTACTGTTACAGCTTCATTGCTCATAATTTCTGCCTTTTATTTTAGTGTAGCAGAGGATGTTCACTAATACAGATTCTAAACTCTCAGCCATACTAAGAGGAGATAATACTTTGTTTAATCTGCTAACCTGAAGATCACCCAGAGAGGTCTGCCTCTATAAACAGTACCCTTGTGACCATGCAGAAGAGTTGGATAATGGCTCCACCTTCCTGTTTCTTCTTCCCTTGCCTTCTAGCCACAGAATTGCACAGCGTAATATCTGCCTAAGGGGAAAAAAAGCCTCAGTAAACTTGAGGTGCAGCATATTCTTATCTTTATGCATAGAGCTGCAGTAACACTCTCCCTTCTCCCACAAACTTAGTCTCCAATAACTTCTTTTCACTCTGCAATATTTTCATCCCAAAGGCTTGACTTTTTCAAGGATGTGAATGACAGTATTTTTGGCAACGGAAAAAGAAGCACTCAGGGGAAGCGCTTAAAAGAATAAGTACGTAGGTATTGGTGCATGTGATGTGTTTGCAGTTTTTACTCCTGATGCAGAAAAGATGACTGGGCTTTGGGAACTTGTCATTTGCAAAGCAGCAATTACTTCTGTAACCTCAGAGTGGTATCTGACATGCACATTATTTATTTTTTTTTCTATGCAGACAATAGAGAATAAGTACCCATTTCAGGGGCATTCTGCAGTTTGATTTTCAGGATAGAAAGGAAAAAATAAGGTAGGAAACAACAGACAGCTGGAAGCACAAACAGAGCAGAGAGAGATTAGTTGTACAACAGCAAAATAAAGCTTGTTCTATAAACACAGGAATAACAAAGATAAGCATGGGTGCTCACACAAAGCAGCAGGGTAGTCGTTCCAAAATACATGTAAACAAATCATGGTATCTTTGAACAACAGTTTTATCCTAGCTTCAATTACCTTGTGCTGCAGTGCAAGTGGGTCTTTCTATTGTTTCCAACAGAGTTTATACAAAGTCCTGAATTTCAAGCTAAAACTCAAAATTAAGGAACCTCCTGCAACCTGGTAATAAGAATTCAACTAGGAGCATGTCTGTAGACCTAAGAGTTATGCCCAAGTTTTTTTGCACTTTGCAATAAATGCTATTAGGTCTTCTCAACGAAAAGACATTTCTTAGACATAAATGCCATTTAAATATTAAAAGCGATCAGACCCAAGGACAAAGCAGCAGCTAATCTACAGCACACCAGATCAGCAAGTGCCAAATAAGTCCCCTGCTTATGCATTATAGAAATGGAGGCTTGCAGCTGGAAGCTGAGCACAGACCAGCAATCTGGAGCATGGGGATCCACTCTCCCTATCAGCCAGTTCAGCAGTCTGCCACGGGCCTGTGGATCTCCATTCTGACCCAGCGAGAGCCACAGGTAACACAATGGTTTTCCGTCCTAATGGGTCTCAGCCTTTCAGTTTCCTGAAGCCACAAGCTAAGCAAAACAGCTTGCCTGTGATCCAGGGGTGGAAAACCATTTTTCTTGCAGCAGACAGTATGAGAGGAATAGCTACATAGATGGAGCTCCCTCCAGATACCACTTCCTCAGAGGTGAGCAGAAGCAGGCTGAGGGCAGTCAGAGATACGTAGGTGGAAGCTCCTTTTCCTGGAAAGTCTATTAAATGAGAAACACAAAATAGGTAGAAAAGAGAAAACAAATTCATAATACGTACACAGATCAAAGAGCTGGGCAGGAAAGAGAAGGAAAATAGGAAGAGATTTTCAGAGGTATACAATGAACAATTGGGGGATGACTAAAGAGGAAGAAATGTGAAAATAAAAGGAAAAAATAAGCAAAAAAGGAAATAAAGTATGTGGAAGAGTAGACAGGATTGCATTTTTTAAATTGGTAATTCCAGGCATTTTTTTCTGGAAATTGATTATCCTTCTTTCAGTGAGGGGAGTGATGGGATATGAAGCTTGGTTACCTTAAACTGAGCTTTAAAGACAGAGGAAGAAAATAAATAAGGCCTTTACTGGAGCTATTGTGCATCATTCACTCCATTTTAATTATACAGCTGTCACTCTCTGTCTCAGTCTTGTACTGCAGAGCTGCACGTGAATGCTTCCCACCTGACATCTGAAACTCTTGAAATGTCCTTTCTCTTTCAAGGGTCCAAGACTTCATTATCCACATAAAAATGAAACAGCTCATTAAAACATTGTTGGAAAACCATAAAGAAAACACACTAGCTGTGGGGGTTTTTTTGCTTTTCTGGTTTACTCTCTTTAACATGACTATCAAAAGGAGATTTATGAAAAAGTTTTTTTTCCTCTAATAGTTTTTCATGCTCAAGGATATATCAATCACTTACAGATGCAAAAATTCAAGATTTAACTGTGCTATATTCTCTAAGGAGCAATCAAATAAAAAGCATTCTATTGTTAGACAATTTCTCTGAAAGTAAAGTTGGAAATGTTTTATTTTGATTCTGTAAAGTTAACAAGATAATAATGAAAAATAATTTTATGCTTATCTTTTATTATAAACTAGTATTTTGGTTATAAAACATGCAAGATATGTACACAGGGAAAGGTATGTCATTGACAGGAGAGTGAAACACATTGCTGTTTTGCACAGCATCAGGAAATCCTTACTAGATTTATAGAGTTAATGAAACATTTCCTTCTTGCACTAGGCCCTGAAGATTCTCTAGCACTAGAAGGCTGCAATTGGACAAGTGCTATAGACATCCCTAGGTAAAAAGCAGTTCCTCAATTACTGACCTAAACTCCATCCTAGACCTTTTCTGAATAAGGGACTAGCATACAACCCCAAAATATTACCCAGAGAAAAAGAGTCGCCATGAAAGCTGACATTGAAAACAATTCTTACTGCCCCAACAGTTGTCAGTGTACATTGTAGAAACGTATTCAAGAAAGAATAAGGCAGCCAAGAAGAATGAAAACTTAAAAATCCAAATCTGGATTAGGTAAGTGGCAATTGAGGAAGAGACTGTGTATTACAGTCCCTCCTGAGTTTAGGTTCACATGAAGCACCAGCAATATGCAGAGATACCATCAGATTCCTGCTTACATTTGTGTAATAATGTGCCAACCTCAGATCAGCAAAAAGGATAAATACCCACACTGTATGTAAAAAGAAACATGAGGCCTTCAGTTAGTTTCAAAACTAGCAGAAAGAGAACACAGAGGAGTAAATGCACTTCCAGCTCTAAAAATGCTCTCTAAAGACAAGACTGAAGCACTACAGGAGGCATATGCGAGCATTGCCAGTGCTAGATGCCTTCAACCAACAGCATGATCGGTGCTGGCTGGCACTTTAGAACACATTATAACAGGAACTACCAGCTCATTGTGCTTAGGTTTCTCCTTCATAAGTGGTAAGAACTATTAGAGAAGCAGATAAATTGATTTCCATGGCATAACTCTCAAGATGAAAATTAAAGCATGCACTTCATTGCTTTGCTGGATTGAAACCAGGCAGCTCAGCAGCTTCCAGGCTTGATCCTACCATAAGGTCAGAAGGCTACAAAAGTTACACAATTTTTTTCCATCCTTTTAAACACAATTTTTTTAGAACAGTCTGTGCACTTAATGCAAGTCTGATTTTTTAGACAACAATATTACACATCTTTGGATCATAAAAGCAATTCTACTGCTAGCCAGAGGCTGATTAAGTGCACGCATTTAGATGTTTGGAGGTATAGATTTAATGGCACTATGTCCCAAGAGTCAGCAAGGACATTTTTGTAAAATCCAAACTTATCATACTCATTGAATGCAGCAGTATGCTTTTTAGCCATTTCAGGTTTAAACTTAAACATATTTAGTCTAATTTTATTCAGGGCAAAAATGCATGGACTGCATTTCAGGAGCAAAAGATGACACAGCACTGAAAGACATTTTGTAACAATTGTCTTAATTTTGAAAGTAGTGAACAATTGCCGTTCACAACACTGGAAGATTCTGCTGGAGGCTGAATGAAAGAATTGAGAAGGATAAACCTCTCCTCTTCACAGCCACAATGATTCATGAACAGAGACATGATGCTTTTACTAGCAGATAGGACAAGGCAGTGGGGAAGGCAGGCTCTTCTCAGGGCTGTGAGATAAGTTTATGCAGTTGTCAACTGGGCATTGTTTCCTCAATTTAGCTGACTTCAGAGTTCCCTAGTAACATTTTCTGCAAAGAGTATTTTTCTTCCTTATAAACCTCACTAGGAGCTCACTATTAGGTTTCCGCAGTTTATGGCTATCTATCTCTATTCCAACCCTTTTGAGATGATGTACAGAAAATACCAAACAAAACCCCTAAAAGGGTCCCTGCATTTATGCAAGAATAAAAACAAAACAGGCAGAGAAGCACAAGCACTCAGGGACACTTCAGGCACTGCAGATTTTATCCTTGGCAGTCAAAAAGCATAGAAACTCAAGTGAGGAGTCTAATCAGATAAAACAGGTGTGTTTCCTTTCTACTTCTCAATTTCATCAATACCTCTGTAGCTGAAAGCCAAGCAAAATGGGAATACAACCTCAGAAATAACCATCACCTTTCCAATTCTCTCTGCCTTCTTTTCTTTCTTTCCCTCAAATATCTTGAGTGTGCATTAGGACCTTACACTAAAAATCACTGCTTAACTACAAACTGTAGACTGAAACAAGTCGCTGGCTTTATTACTTGTTTGAAGGTTATTACACACTGAAGTCCATGGAAATTTTGTCTGGTTACTCCCAGGCCACTGCATGTTCTGCTGAATCTCTCCTTATGCTTTTGGCCACAGTAAGGAGTGTCAGCACCATCTTGTGGCTTTCATTTTTTTACACAGTCCACAGGAGCCAAGCAGTTCATGAGCCTTTCGTATTTAGACTTAAAACTGGAACACAAACTCTAAGCGCTAAAATGAGCGGTTGCACCTCTGGGGTCACTTAGCAGTTTCCTCAGACTCTGAAGGCTGCTAGTCAGCCTAAATTTATGGATCAGATGGCTGTTCTTCAAACGCAGCTATTTTCCCTAACTTTACAAACATTAGATTATTAAGCAAACAGAAACTGAAACCTACTGTCTTGGTTTTTCTTTCTTTAAATGGCTTTTGTTTTGCTAGTCTAAACACAGCAAACTTGTTTTACTTTCCAATACTCTTCCGGTAGTTTTTCTCTGCTTAAACTCTAGAACATCACTATTCTCTTTGAAAATATGCAGTTTTGGAAAACAACTTCAATCCCTCCCAGTGTAGCAAATACTCCACCTGAGACATTCCAGGCCTCCATTTGCTCTCTTCACACCTGCAGCACACTTTCAATTAGTAGCTGGATTTTATTTCCTCTACCTTTATCTTTCGCTACCTCTGTTTCTGGCTGAGGACTCCCAGCTCATTGGAGAAAAAAAAATAGTCCTGCTGTGCACAGTGGCAAAACCTTTAACCATTGTATTTCATCACTATTACTTGATTCAGTTCCCAAAAAGCCATCCATTTGTTCCTACCTGACATTCAGATTCTCCTTTGCAGTGATAATTTCCCCCACCTTAGAGTTACCAACATATTTCACCAATGCCCTCCTCCTTTCCAGGCAGAAGTCATCCATAAAAATATCAACCTTGTTTCCAAACCAGTACTGGGAAATCTCCACTATTAATCTTCCTCCTGTGTAGTACTCCCCCTCCCAAGACTGTTGTCATTTACCCCTCAATCACCTCCTTATTCACATCATAATTCTTCTAAGTCTCACTGTTCTTTAGGCAAACAAAAAACTTTCTAGGCAGGCCATTAATATTCCTTTTACAGAATCCAGTTAATATAAGATCTATTTCCTTTGCATCTAGCTTATCAAATACATTTAACTGTAGTTCTATACCACCATAAAAAGTAGGCAATGTCCCATATTATTTTTATACAGGTTTTTATTGTTGTCATGTGATTTAAAAGACACCTGAAAGAGAAAAGACAGCTCTGTCAAAAAATATGGAAGCTGCAGAATCAAGGAATCCATTTAAATATGTGCTTACATACAAATTATAAAATACATAAAAACAAATTTTAGTTTTGTCTGTGTCAAATTCAGCACTCACAGCAGGCAGCAATACTTTGCAATGCAGTAACAAAGGGAAAAGGTTTGATGCTATGTTTGCACACACAAAGTCAAATGAAGAGGTCACAGGAATTTATGTAAACAAAAGCAGGGATACTGCAGCCAGACTTCCAGTAGATTTGAGGAATAAAGATGGAATACTCCTTCAGATTTTCTTATGGTTCTAAAAGTTGTGTGTCACAATCATAGTACCATTTTTCTCCAGAAGTGTATGTTTCTGACTAACTATAAGACAGGCCCAAATGCATCTCTGAGGAGGGTCCAATTGAAGAGTCCTCTGCATTTTCCCTGTCTCTGCTGGGAGTACAAATCATCCTGAAATACTCTATTCCACACATTCACACAGCAGGGACCAGGCACGGACCTAGGAAAGTAATGTAGCTGTTCGCTTAATGTTTCACTTGCTTTGCTGGAATTTAGCAACCTCAATACACTTTTGGGAAGACTACATCGAAGTAAGGATGGAGTAAGGTCCCACAACAGAGAAGAAGGGCAAATAAAGTACTTCAGGTAATTACAGTCCAGTCAGCCAAACACTGATATTTGAAAAGAGAAGGTGACAAACTAGTAAGTAAGCCATAAATCAAGCTGTCATTAAGCACCTTGAAGAAAACAAGATGGTAATAAAGAGTTGACATATTTGTCAGGAACAGTTCATGGCAAATCAATATAATTGCTTTCAAAACAGCTGATCTAGCACACAAAGGGACAGGTTCCTGCAATAACAAACAATGAAAATATGGACTAGATGAAGGTGTGCTAATTTCAGGTCAGAAGTAGTTGAAAAAAAATTATTCAGATTGTTATTAAAAATGGGAATACATTTCAAGAAGACATACAGGTCTTTCTATATCCAATATTTTAATGAATTATGGTATTTTGTATTTCTTCAAAATTTGCAGATGACAAACTTGACAGGTGTTGCTTAGCTCCTGACTAATTTCTACCCAGTGCAAATCTATAAATCTCCATCCAGCTGGTGTTGTCTAGCAAAGTCTTCTGGATATTCTGGATTATAGCGTTCAATGCAATTAACAATAATGATCATAAGGAGAGATAAAGTCAATCAATAGAAACTCTTCATGACTCAGATAAAAACTCACATATGTAGATATGAAATAGTTACCAACACAATGCTCCTCTCTGGTACTCCTTCACAAGATTTCCAGGTTAGGAAACGAGTACAGAATGACTCCTCATGTCTTGTCTCATTCTAAACAGAAGCCTGACTTTTATTATTCAGAGCACTACTCTCAAGAAAACATTATTTCAAATCACCAGTAACATTAGAAATTTAAGAATTCCCTTCCAAAATACATGAAATTGATAATTCTGATGTTAATTATACTCCCATATACAAGGACAAAATCTGACACTACTGTGTAAATTATGCAGCATTGCAGAATGCTGCAAAGCTACAAAAACACTAAATTGAGATGAATGTTTTGAGTAGGATGCAAAGCACGCACTAAAACCAGCTATGTGCTGCAGTTTTATATCTTTCATACTGTGTGTATGAATACAGAGGCTTTTTGTGTTGGTGTCTTAAGTTTCTGCATCACTGTCTTGTGGCTCTGAACATTGAAATCTAGCTTGGACATTGCTGAGCACAGCTTATTTCAAGGTCCCAAATATGCCCTGCTCAGAAAGCAAGCAGCCAGAATTCCCGCCCCCCTCCCNACAGTGTATGTATTGTATGCATTATATACGGGTGGTTTAGCACAGTTTGTTGTTTAAAGAATTTGTTATTAAAATGTTACAGAGAACTTGATGTAAATTCACAGAAGGGAAGAAGCACAGTAAGCCTGTGGCATAGTATTCTGCATTTCAAGTACCTATAAATAAGCTGATCAAGTAGTCTTGGACAGAAACGAGCTTGGATATAACTTTGGGATTTACCCAACCTCATTAATCTATCTGTAAGTTACGTTCTGTTTTTTCAAAAGATTCCCCCATTTCAGCTGACGTTGTACTCCTGCCTGAACTTCCACAGACATACTGTATGCTGCTGAACAGCTGTTCCCTCTGCTACAAACAAGCTTTTCAATCATGGCAAGACAGCTCCTGAAAACTGAAGTTTAAAAGACTAGAGGAATCTTTGCATTAAAAGTGCAATAATGAGGCCCAGAGATGGGGATTATCGCTGGTGTTGCAGACACAACACCCAGCCATATGGAGCAGCTGCTGACACAACACACTTCTACTCCTGTGCATGGTAAAACACTTCACCCTGGTTACATGAAGTACCCTCCACTCTGCTGAAGGAGATAATTAGATGTAAAATATGCCCGTGGATTATAATTTTTTTGTTGGATACAGAAATTAGGATATTAACTTATCAGGATGAAGACTGTACCTTCTAGCAACTGTACTTTGAATCAGGACTGCCTGCTGGAAATGGACATTGCTTTCATGCTGACCTGCCTCCATGCTGCTAAGCTGCTTTTCAGGACGGCATTTTCATAAACATCTCAGTGTGAGCTCTTCGAAGACCTTGCAGCTTCTTAAATTAGTGTGAAAATCAGGGCATTTGTATTTGCCCTACTAATCTGATATCATAATGGCATCTTAAGTTATATTAATCTGTATCTTAGAACTGGAAAGCTGTTCTTCAGTGCTAACACCTCTTTATCAAGTTTTATTACACTACTACTATTTTATTTTAAATTTCTTCCCTTCTCCACAACATCACCTCTAGAGGTCAGGTGCCTGTGAACCTCACAGGTAGGCACTTGACACCTCACTGTTCCAAAACAACTTCATAATTAAGACCAGAGGTGTCACTCTTCATGGGGGGAAAATATTAAGTAACTCACACCAGGACAGAATTTCTATCAGTAAAATAGATGATAATATAAACCATGACGTAGATAGAAATTCCAGAATATAGTCATAGAGTTCATAGAATGAACACTATGTTGAAACAGGATGTGCAGGTTTACACAGCTCTTAATTGGAAGCAGAAAAAGATAAATGAAAGTCACAACATTTAACCTTGCTTTGCAATAGTTCACCTTTTGTCCTAACACTCTTGCTTTGCAATTGTCACCATCAAACCAAGCATTAGGATTGATAATTGAAGTGCTGGAGCTCAGAATTTTCAGCTGCCATGAGCATCCAGTCAGGTTCAGAAGATTAGATCAGAAAGTTCTGGGAAATCAGAAATCAGGTTTTTAGCACCACCACCAAGTTTCAGGCCCATTATTTTTTGACAACCTGCAGTAATGTCTACATCAGTTAAACTAAATTACATTAATGCACCACTGTACTTACAGTGAAAAAGCAGTAATATACATATTTAATTATAATTTTTACTACAGATTATATTCACTGTTGTCAGCAATTGTTACAATTTTAAGAACTACATCAGCACTTGGCATTTAGACCAGCTCTTTTCCAGCAATACCCGTTTTAATGCTGGATTCACTAATACCCAAACTCCATACATACCATTCTGTTACCTGGCACATAGGCAGAACCTTTGTAATTCCTCCCACTTAGCAATACAAATAGACAGCAGGAATTAAAATCTTTTTACAGGCTTTCAGTTAGGAAGCACGTACATGAGAGTCTCAATTGCCAACCAGAAAAGTTCACTGAGCTCGTTACCCACTTCCTATCATCATCATCATCAAGAACTCTCAGAGACAAATGGGACCAGACTGTGGGTCAGGTGATTTTTCCTAACATCACAGCTCTTCAGCAGATACCATCTTTCCTGTAGATCCTGAAAGCCCTCCAAACTTCATGCTATGGAAGAATGTCATCAGTGATCAGCACACTGCTGCTACCCCCAATAACTTCTGATAGATATAAGTGTTTAACAGGGTGGGAGCACAAGTGTGTTCCCATGGATGTAACCGGATGCTTCTTATACATCCTGTTTTGCGATCAGCCAGATGCCAGTACCATGTTGGATACATGGAAGATATATTAGAGTATCCTCCATTAAAAAGTGTGTTATAACAGGTACAAAGAGAGGACACTGTCCTCAAATGCCTCCATATGCCACCATGGATCCACCCTCATCACACAGTTGGTCTACCAGTTTTACAGCAAACATACACTAATTGCATTATTGTTGATGAGAACGTGATGATCTTTGTTTCTGATACTTTTTTAAACCATGTGGAAAATTGTTAGAATAAGGATTACTTGGCATAATGATAGACCCTTTTGTGATGTTTCTGTGGTCTGATCCTTTTATAGGAGCAGTCAAAGCTGTCTGGAAGCAGAAACAATTATTTAAGCTGACCATGAAAACTGCTGATCAAACTAAGCTCAGACATGTGAAAAATAAATCATTACTTACCTGTAGAGTCTTGACTCAAAGTTTCTTGACTACTACTGTTGTAAGAAGGCACGGGAGTGATAGAAAGTGATGCTGGACAGGAAAATGGATATGAGAAGTCATTTTGTGTAGCAAAGCATTGACATACAGGAACACAGGCATCTTCAGAGTAAGTGAGAGGGAGGGGAAGGTTCCCATACACACACAGATTTTTCCAACGAAGCAGTCCTATTGCAAGAGGGCCAACAGCATCAGAACCTGACAGAAAATGAACAAAACAAAACCCTCAAACAAACCAGGAGTTAAAACCTGTGCTCTTGTATTATAGCAGCTCATAAATTTGGAAAAGAAAGCTCTAACAAGGTAATACTAATTTCTGTTTTGATCATTAAGCTAGTCTGTCCCTGGGAAAAGAATACCATATTTTATTTTGTTCCACTATCAGTAGTGTTGTTAAATGATGGTGTAATGCTGAAAGTATACTTGCCGTACACATTCTCCTTGTACTGAAAAATATAGCATTTAACACAGAATAAACCATCATAATTTCAATGTGAATTTACAGTCCTGAAGGTTTCTCAGTGGAAGTGGAAAACCAGTGCTGATTTTTCTTTTTTTTCTTTTTTAAACCAACAACTTGCTGCCATTGCTCTGACCCCTGTGAGGTTCAAACTGCAGTAGAAATTAGGCAGTGGGGAGTACCGCCACTCCACTGCCACAATGCACTTTCCCGTTCTGCTATAGTCGTCAGCAATTCTCTTATCCACCAATCAATGGTTAGGAACACCACGTTTTCTTTAAATTACTTTTTATTTTTGCATTCTTTAAATTCACTGTCTGGAGACTAGTATTTCATCTTTCTAAAAGCTCAGCTCTACATAACATTGTGACACAAAATAGGGCTTATTATGACACTATACCACATGACTGTGGGGGAGAAATACCCTGTAGAGGTTATTCTGCTGTACACATGATATTACATCAACTGCCCTATCAATACCCTATCTCAAAATATAGAAGATTCAAAAAAAGACAACATCCTTGGAGTATTGATTACCTAAACTACAAAATAAGGAGACTCTCATATGTCTCTCCTACAAGTAATTTCCTACATTTTAACTCCCATGTTTGTTATACTTGCAAGACTGGGAGCCTCTGAATACAAAATACCTTATTCACAAAACGGGACTCTCAAATGCAGACAAATCCAACCTGTGGTGGTCTTACTAATGCCCTCAGGCAATTATGGCAACACTCACTTGAGATTACAAGTGCTTCTGCATCAAGCAAGCACTGAAATAGGACTCAACCACTCAGACTTCAGACATGATCATGTAATGAATTCTGCTGCAGGAAACAAAGTATGTAACATTACAGCATGCCTGAATGGAACTGGTGGCTCATGACTTCTGCAAGAGCAATATGAGAGTATTTAATGGAACAGTCATTTCAGTTGCTCTAAGCACCATTTTGTCACTTACTGTAACTAAGTACTTGAGGAGTAGCAGTTGTCTATATTTGGATCACTTAAGAGAGAATAAAAAAAGAACAGAAATTTTTCATCAGATGTCTCAGAAGAGGAGCTTCTAGGAGTTAGGAAATAAACCTCTTCAAAGAAGTGTGTGTGCCCCAAGAGCTGTTTGATTTACCCACTAGACAGACCCATACGTCAAGGACTTTCAAGTGTGTTCACTTCACACAAAGAGCTCTGTAGCACTGCAGAAAGTTCAGTGAACCATTACAAAATAATGTTCAATGCTAGTCAGTATTACAGTAGACGACACGTTTAACAACGAGCTCCCAACCTCCCTATTTTCATCCTTTTCTTTATATAAAACTTTGGCTCATGCTTTTTTTGAAACATAAAACTGATGGATTTTCTAGTGATCTACCTGCCAATATATATTATATTGTTCTTGCAAACGTTCAGCACATTTGAGCCCATCAATAATGCTACCATGGAGCTAATAACACATAACTTTGCCTGGCTATACCTAAAAGGACACAGGTTTTACTCATCTTTCCTAGTTGTAATTTGGGTTTATTTGCATACAGACACCTACTAACTAAAGACTGTGGTTATCCCATAGTGCCTGACTGTTTTATCATGAATGCTCAGGAAAACGCGAGCATTAAAATGTACCTGAGTATACAGAATAGGAAATGTGTGGTTCTTTTTAGCTGTCAATATATTCAGGAAAAATAAATAAGTACTTTATGTTCAAATTTTTAAATAAGCTTGTAGTCACTCCTTTGTCCAGTATAACTTCCTGTAAACATTGATTTTCACTTACTGATAGAGTCATTCCATAAACACATTTAAAAGTACATGAAATTGATAATTTCTGAGAAAAAAAAAACCAACAACAAAGATACATCATATCCAACAGACTATTAGTTGTTTTATTTATCTGTTCCCCACTGCAAGGCCATTTTGTCTATACTAAAACCATCAGCTTAATTTTCTGCAAGAGGACATATGCTGCAGCTGTTAGCATGTAACATACTGACTCTGATACTCAAAAACTAAGCTAGAATATAAAAAGTTCATAAATAGAACTACCAAGAACTCTTGAATGAAAACAAGCTTTGTAAATTTTTGACTGTGTTTAATCTCAGTCACATCGGTGAGCAACAGCTTTCACCATAACCACTTCCTGCAGCCACATTACAATATACGTCTAATTAAAGTAACACATCTAGAAATGTGTACATATCAGTGATATGTAGAAGTGTACCTAGATATGAAAATACATTTATATGAACACATACCCATGACAGTACAAAATTGTATGTGTGAGAAGTGAATGCAGTAGTTTTAAATTCTCAAATTGCAAAGCTGTTAACAGCTTTGTTTGCAGAAAGCTTTTTATTTTTTTCGAAGGGGGAAGAAAGCCAAATGAAGATTTTGTACTACAAAAAAAAAAGCCACTTTAAAAAGTTGTCAGAGTTCAAAGTCATGTCTTTCAAGGTAAATACACCATGGATCAGTACAGACAGATGCACTTGACTGCACGATCCATGCACAGGCTTTTTCTGCCTGCTTTTCCAGCTGGCAGCAAACCAGCAGCTGAAACAGAAAAAAAAATCTGAAAAAGAAACTTTTGCAGCAATTCCATATCTTTTAAGTTGTGCCAAAATTTTCAAAGTTTTAACGGCAAAGGAAAGCTGTATCTTGCTCTCAACACAACATCAAGGCAGAGAAGAGGGTTGCCGGAGACGTGCTGCTGCAGGAGGCTGTTTAGCAGCCTAATAGAATTAGTGGCTGGAAACATGGGGACACCTAGAAATTCAGAGACAATATTCCTGCCACAAGCTTAATGCTATTTGCAAGAGTACAGATGTAGCTATGCCTTGCAGAAAAAACAACATTTGCATCCTTTTCTCCCAGTGAGGAGGACTGAAAGGGGTTTGATAGTCCCTCAGAGCTTTGCAGATGCAATGACCAAAGGAGTAAAACTTAAAGCTTGAAAATGAATACAAGCCTGCCTACCCTTCTCCCTTGGGTTTTCCTATCAGACATTCACTTGATTGTTAGAGATGTTTCCCTTCCTTTTTGCAGTTTTCTCTGAAGTGGTTGATTTCCATCTCTGAGTTTTTTCTTTGCTGGTTTGCCTCCAGGTTTCTTGTCTCACACACACCACCAGGCTCAAAAATTCTCCCTGAAAACCTAAAATTTTGTATATCTTCCTTTCTTCTTACCCCAGAAATGCAGTAATGCCAGATAGCAACAACATAATTCAGTAAACTCCTGCCTCTGCCTCATAACATAATAAGCCAAAACTAACAGAGAGGTAAAAAAATAAACACATACTCCATGTAGTCCATGCATTTGCCCTACCTGGGCTCCAGGCTGAGTTTGCTGCAGAATGACAGCAGACTGTCTGTCGTACTTCCAGAGCTCTCCTTTTTGCTGGTGTTCTGGAATCCCCCATAGTGTTACGATGCTTCTCTCTGCTGCTGCCCAGCCAGAGTCTCTCACCTGTGCTCCTGCTGCCTCCTGAAGCCTGTATGCCACATGCTGGCCACATGTTGTAAGTGCAGTCTTACCATTTAGGGCATCACTTTTTTTTATTCCCGCCCTCCTACCCTGGCTTCTCCAGCTAATCCTTATCTTCACAATCAGGCACACCCTTCACCTCCTGCAGCTGAGGCAGAGCAGGAGCTGCTATCCCTTCACGTGGTGCTGCTCCAGCCAGGATGTTCCATAGGGAACTGAACGTCCTCAGGGAGGGGGGGAACAGAAAAGGGCACCAACATGCATGGAAGGATAGGTAAAGACACACATATATTTATTTACCTAACTCTTTCTCACTGTAAATCCCTCCCTGAGCCGTGGTGGTAAAGGATACCAAACACAGGTGCCTCTCTTTGAGATGTAAAGTTGCTGCAGGACAGGCCAAAAGCATCTGCACAAGAGATTGTACCTTAATAAGAACTGTTCATATGGGGAGAAACCCCCCACAAAAAACACATTATAACAAAACAAATCTGAGTACCAGAGACGTGGGTGACAAGTTTCACTGCTACATTTCCACCCAAGATGCTCTCCCACCTTGCCTGCTTCTGTTTGGAGCAGGAGGCAGAAAGCCCAAAAGTTTATCTGGGCCTGATGTTTCCTGAACGTCAAGACTCAGCCAGCTCCTCTCTTTCACTGATGGCAGGAGACTGTCCACCCGAGTTGCACAAACTGACACTTTCCTCCAAAACCTTCAATGCAGCTGTAGGTACCCAGCTTGCAACTTTCTCAAAATTCCTAAAACCCATTCCCAGCCAATCCCACTGAATCACTGTAACAGATTAGCCTTCTGAGAGGCCTTAACATGCTGGGGAGGACCTGCCACTGCTGGTCACAGATGGAACAGACAAAGCAGGACACCCCTTGCCCCTGGGGTAAAACTCCCCCAGTTGTAGTAACTTCTCTGTGTTTGTCCCAGGAGGCTGATTAAAAGCTCTGGAGGGAAGAGGAGAGACAGGACCAAACCTGACATCAGAACCTGATCTGAAATACTTCCTAGGGCTACACGCACTGGAAAAGGTTCTCTGTATTCTCTGACCTTTCTAAGTAGTTAAGGGATTGAGACATCTCATTCCTAAACCTATTTTCTTTCTTTGAAATAATTTGCTCTTTGTAAACCTTTGCATTTCTTTTCACTGAAAAAATACATTTTGGGAATAGATAACATATAGATAACATGGCAACAAAATTTACAAAAGCAGACCAAGAGTACCAGTTTTGAAATAGATTAGGATAGGTAGATAGATAGATAGATAGATAGAAACAACCCAAACTCATAAGTCTATATAAGCATTTTTTAGTCTTGCATATTTCTGGTATATTTATAGATATATTTAGCCAAATGGAATGACAATAATTACTTTCAAGAAATTCTGTTCCAGATAAGCAAATTTGACTTTCACACACAGCATAAAACTGAAAGTGCATATGCGGGACTTTTACAAAGTTTGGGTTAAGCAGAAAAACAGCTTTTAGCTTTTTACTATCTTTTTGGGCCCCAATTCCAGCTTTTCAGCTTAATGTCTTCTTGCCCAGCTTTCAAATACTGGTCTTAGCCAGTAGACTGGCTAACACTTAACCAGATACAAGGAGTATGTTACATTAATAGGGATTTGGGAGGACTAAATTATTTTCCATCTTAGCAATTACTCTATCCTTTCCCCTTTGTGGAAAGGAAATTACCCTTTAGCTGTCTCTCATTTGGATATAAGCTCTCAAGAGTGAGCCAGATTTCCCATGGCCATTATTAATTCACATTTAAAGAACTGAAATTTATATGAACCTTTGGTAGAAAATATATGGAGCAGTTTACATTTCTTCTACTAAAGACTTAAGTCCCATTTATGTATATACTTAATAAATAAAAATATTATTATTGTGTATACATATAAGTATTATGTGTAATGTGCACTAACATTGCACCTGCTGACACATGAACAACTTCCTTTGGTTCATATCAGGACTACATGTGCACCTCCAAGGGCAGTTTTGCATTCAAACATAGCAGACCATAAGTTGTACAGCAAAAGGGCATATTCTCAGTGCTTCACTTAAGTTACCTGCATTAGGTGGTTGATCTTTGTAAGTTTCTCTAATAAGTGAAGAGAGAAAGATCAACTGGAGTAATTTGTTGTAAGATTAAAACTCCAGTCTGTGAGTCATTCTCAATAAAAGCCTTATTCTGTCCCTATTAAGTACAATATAGCACAAGGGAAGTAGCTACGTAATTTAGCTGGCTTACTTAGTTTACTGAAGATATAACTGTAAACAATGACCCTGTGTATCCATTTTTTCATTCAGTCCCCTTTCTTTTTTCTGTATTCATTAAGATTTTGTTCTGGAGAGGTAATTCCACAATTGCATTTTCCAATTCTGCAGAAAAGAGCAGTAGTGGTCTCTAGCATCACAGCTTGTGCTCTCCACAAGGGGTGCATTAAAATCAGGACAGAGTGCAAATCATGGGCAGATGATGGAGATCACGCTGCCTCTACACAGCTCAAGGCAAAAATAATAAAGTATTAAGGACAAGGTGTTGTTTCCACCCATGTCACTGCAGAGCAGTGGGCAGAACACGTGGCAGAGCCAGAACAGCCAAAGGGTTCAAAAAGTACAAAAGATTTCTGTGTCTTCTTACCTAAGGATTTTGAGACTGCTTCCTATGGAAGAAGATAGTGTAAATAGCAGTTTTGGAAATCTCTAAAAGAAAATAGCAAGAAAAACTTTTGCTCTGCACAGACACAGAAGGATCTATGCCAGTAACAAAAACCTTGTTCTTCAGCTGATCACCTCATACTGATTATCTGTCAGATGATTTTAATTTGATTGAGAGCCCTTGCTAAGCTTTTTCATGTTAGTGCAATAAAGCAGACTGGTTTGGATGTCCACTTCATCAGCAGTGTGGTTGACAGGATGGATTTTTTTTTTGGATCGTCTGTTTAGCTACACAAGATGTGGTAGGAAAACTGCACATCACTGCTGTGGGGTATACCATCATAGAGTGATTGGGTAGAGTTTCAGCATACTGCAAGGGAAACAGATTTAATTTACAACAACATTTATACCAGGGACTGCAACTTCATTTAAAATCTCCACTGCAGAAAATTCTTACTCACATGTTTCATATCTCACCAAGATGACAAAATCTCTGCTGAAGAGTCTCTGAAAGCCATTTACCCCTTTCATATGCAAGAGCTAAAATCCACTTAAGTTTTCAGCACTGCAGGCAGTGTGGATTATTCTCCAACTCCTTCTTCCTTCCCAAGAACTTCTCCCTTCAGTGACCTATACTACCACCTACAATGCAAGGTATTTTACAAGATCCCAGGCAGGAACAAAGCTCTTTCTTTGTCTGATCATTATTCTACTTGTATTTCAATGGCTTTTTCAAGCATTTAACAGGAAAAAGCATTCTTTTAATTTTGTTGTAAATCATTCTTATGTGGCATATGTTTGCTCGGTGCATTCAATGAAGGCCAAGGCACAGAAGGGCAGACTCTAGCAGAAAGTATTCAGAGTCTGGAACCTAGATGACTTAAGATGAGGAGAGAGTGGTCCTCTTTTCCAGTAGAGGGTTATAAATGTTTTAGGTATTTCTATTAATTTAAAAATATGTATATTTGTAAAACTTACTGGCATTTTAATGATAAGACAAGTAATTCCAGAAGACACTGGCTTGCTGCATTACACAGCCTATGAAGCAAGAAATTGTTCAATGCTTTGACATCAAACAGTACTAAAAAGCACAAGGTTAACAGCTTCTCTTCCCACCAGTAACTGTGATATTCTAGATGAATAAAAGTTAAGTAAATCCTAAAAGCCTTACTTTTTACTATGGAAGTGGGGAACAAAATATCAGACTTCACAGCAGCATGAAATTCACTCAGTCCTCTCTATTTAACTAAGTTTTCATTTCTAGAAAAAGGAGAATTATGTTAGAAAACAGCCTTGTTGCAAGTGCTGACAAATGGATAACACAGGGTTTGCTATAGACCTTGACAAAAAATAATTGAGAACATCAATCACAATCCATTTGGAAAAGTTCACTGTGTATTAGATGCAAGTTACAAACGTGTCTTCCTGATTCAAGCATTCAGCCAACAGGAGTGAAGAGTTAGATGCAGAGTGCCAGGTGCCTGAAATATATAACCTAACATCATCATTCACCAAACAGGTCGTGTCCCAAGAGCCTTGGCACAGAGGGGCTTTGACTTGCACAGTGAGGTTTCCTCACAGAAGATGCAAGATACTGAAGTACAAGTTAACCCTTTAAAGAGAGCCTTCTTTCCTCTGCAAGCAAAACAGACTGAATAAAGCCTTCCCATTGCTAGGAGTAGAACAGGTCCTCTGCTCAGCTCAGCAGCCTTTACCAGTTTCCTGTCTTGCACAGACTCCACACAGACCTGCACAAGCTCCTGAGTGTTTCTGTTGCCTCCAAAGGCCCAGAAGACTTAGGTATATCTGCTTCACAATTGTAGACCCTCACATTTGAATGTAGAGCAATCTTGCTCCTCTGCAAGAGGAGCATCATCTGAATGTAGTAGACTCCTCAGTTTGTCAGACTAAAATGAACAATTCAATAGGCAGCAAATGGAGCAGCTTGGGGTTTTTGTTAGTAGGTAATGTGGTCTTACAGGAAACTTCAGACAAATTTGAATGATTTCTCTGTTTTTCTGTACCCCCTCCTGGCCTCAGCACATACCCACACACAGACTCCTAATGTTTTTACTTCTTTCCCAAAATGTTTATTTCTGTCCTGTTATTCCATCTTAGCCCTAAATTACTGAGATTTAGGCAGTTCTCATAAAAAAAAATCAAAGGATTGTTTTCTAGTTCTTGTTATAGGATTATGAGCAAAAGAACAGGTACACAAAATAGCTGTTTTCAGCTTAACAAACTCTCATTTGTTATTACTGACTAGCACCTGTTCAACTGAATGGCAAGCATTAAGTTTTCACTCCATTTTATGAAATTGCTCATTAAGGTACATTTTTGCAACTTCTTGAGCTTGAAGTTAACTTTAGGCATGAAAGGATCCCATCGGCTGAACTCAGCTGGAGAATTCCTGATGTATGGGAATAAAGCATGAAGACAGCCTGAGCCTTGCTTTGAAAGAGCCTCTCAAAACATCACTTCATAACCATCTCCAGTTAAAACACTGGGTTGACCTTGCATTGATAGACATCATTACATCTCATGTTTGTCTTATACTTTATGAACTGCAGAAATATGTGAAAACTCAGGCAGTGTAACACCACATGCCCTTGAATTTTTATTAGCCTGTCTATGCAGAATCAGATTTTAGAGAGGGTAGTACTTGTTCAGCTAAAACCAAAGGTTTTTTTGTCACAATACTACTTCATGTGGTTTTACACATACTTTAATATTTCCCAAAACCCAGATTTCTACTTTGTTTTTCAAAAACTCCTTTTTGTTAGCTGTGTATCAAGTGAAAGGCAAGCTAAGCCAAACAATACCATAAATCATTACCTATTAGAACATTCAGTGATGAGAATTTCCAAAGAAGAGTATTCCCAGAGAATTAAAAAGCTGAGCTGACAACAGGAATGAGCTCACCTGAAAATTTGGCTTTACGGAAATCTTACTCAGTAATCCAGCACCCCTAAGACAACATCCCTCTTATCCAACCCACTTCCAGTCTCCTAGGCACCAGGTTGTTCTTGGTCAAAATCTCTTTGTTTATTCTTTCTAGTTTTTGAGAGATAGATACAGCTTTTTAATCTTCCAAGTGTGCAGTGTTGCCTGTACCAGGGAGCAGAGCAAAGCATGTGGCTGAGGTTGTTGTAGGCTGCCACGGGTGTTCTGAGCATGAAGAGAGAGAAGGCAAGGTCTGAACAGTGTTGTTACAGAACTTCAACAAAGCTTTTTGAGACCATACATATGACTTCGTGACTGATTAATTTAATTGCCCTATTGAAGGAGGAGCAAGCAGTAAAAGATCTCAAATAAGTTTACAGGCTTTTTTTTTTTTAAGCTTTATAAAACACTGCTTGGAAACACAGTTCTTGGAAAACCAAACACACAATGCCTTTTGGCACAGTCACAGCAAGAGCAACATTCTCTTGCAAATTGTAGTTCTCCAGGTACTTGCTTCCATTAGAATGTTCACAAGATGTTTGTTGACCCAGCTGGTTATCACTGGCTGAGAAGATAATTAACAACAACAACAAAAAAAGGTGAATATAAAGCATCGGCTGTATGTTGTATGCAGTTACTCTTTCTTAATTATTTGCTTTCTTTCACCTTTGGCACAGGAATTGTACTGTTCCCTTATAGTCCAAACCCATCTGAATAACTCAGACTCTGAATTGAGCTTAAATCTTTCGCAAGCATGAGCACCTACTCTTTCTTGATTTGAGCAAGAACACTTGTGGCAGTAGCATATGGAGTAGAATAGCTAAGTTGGAATGGACAAATCATCTAGTCCAGTGATATTTCTAGTGTGATCCACAGCTTGTAGAATAGAGACACCTCAGGTTTCATTCTACAGAGCAACATACAAAACTGTCAAATAATATAGGACATTACAAATTTAGGAAGTAACAAAACTAAATTGGTCAGAATTGACTGTAGCTCCTAAACTCAGATCCCTTACATGCATTTAGGATGAGATCAGCTTTAACTTCCTGAATACTGGCCCTGCTTCCTTTGGAGTCATAGATGGACATGAACACGCTGAGGTAATATAGGAAAGCTGAATGAACCTCTCATCTTTTGCTTCAGGCAAATAATTTCTGTCTCTAGAAACAAGATTTTTATGTTCTTTTCTTTTCTTTCTCCCTCCCTGCATGATAGCAGACAAATGAGATAACCCCATCCTTTCACAAAGGGCTACTTCAATTTCTCAGTATGAATGTCTGACTTAGCTCATTAGTCAAATTTGCAATGCTGTTAAGCACTCCCAGCTGTAAGTAAAGTCACCTGAAATTTTCAAGTCCTGTATCACACTAACTACTTTGAACAGTGAAGTGTAAGTCAACTCAAGTTAATTAACTCAACTGAGTGGATGCTTTAATCTCAGTGACTTTCAGGCTTGACTTTCCTTTGGCTTAAGGAGATTAAGCTTGTTTAACTTTATACCTCAAGAAACACTTAGGTGCTGATTATGAGATACTGGAAATACTCATTAAAATTAATCACTCTCTTCAGCACAGGGTGGAAAATAAGGCAGGAGGCCACATATTGCAGTACAGGGAGAATCAAAGCTGTCTCTTCCCCAGGCTGAGTGAAACACTATCCTGACTGAAATTATAATTTATAATGGCAGTGTATGTCAAAATTGTAGAATCTTAGAATGGTTTTGATTAGAACGGTTCTTAGAGACCATCTCATTCCAACCCCCCATCACGGGCAGGGACATCTTCCATTAGACCAGGTTGCTCCAAGCCCCATCTAACCTGGCCTTGAACACTTCCAGGGATGGGGCATCCACAGCTTTCTGGGCAATCCATTCCAGTGCCTCAGCACCCTCATAGTGAAGAATTTCTTCCTAATATCTAATCCAAATTTACCCTCTTTCAGTGTAAAGGCATTAATCCTTGTCCTAACACTACATGTCCTGGTAAAATGCCCCTTTTCATCTTTCCTGAAGGCCCTCTTTAGGTACTGAAATGCTGCTGTAAGGTCTCCCCAGAGCCTTCCCTTCTTTGGCCTGAACAACCTCAACCCTCCAGCCTGCTTATCATCTTCATGGCCCTCCTCTGGACTCATTCCAACTGGTCCATGTCCTTCCCCTGCTGAGAACCCAGAACTGAACACAGTACTCCAGGTTTATCACGCATACTAGTGAAATAGTTGCACTTACCATATGAATTAGAATTTTTTCTAAACTATGAATGTTTTACTTTATGGTCCCAATATGTTACTTTTACATTGCATGTCTGTGACTTAGGACCCAAGACATCAAGGAAACTCATGGGTTTTTAAGCAGGAAATCAAAAAGAAACTTCCCAATATTTTTCTTTAAACAATCAAATGCATCCATAATGTAGATTATATGTTCTTATTGTCATTTGCATGTAGGTCACCAAAAATGCTTCTTCATGTCTATATTTGTAAATAATTTTACATAGCTGAATATCCTATACAGCTAAAGGTGTTTTAAAATACAGACTATACAACTGTGTAGTCACAAAAATATCCCAAATCTGATGTATTATACTGGAGCTTAATTGCAGGACTATAGACACAGAGCATGCTTGATTTTTAAATAAACTCATTCTGCTGCTCTTTTCTTTGGATGTAGCAATAAATAACATCAAGTACTGCAGGGGTCAATGCTGCAGTGTGTATACAATAAAACTAATTTATTATGGTTTTGTTTCACAGGTGTCTATAGAGTATTGCACTCAGCAAAAAGAAAAACCAAAAAAACCTGTGAAGAAGCACACTGTTCATCACAATGACACATCATGGTAATTATTTCTGTTCTTCTGGGAATATAAGTTCCAGTACAAGGCACCTTTTGTTACAGCAGTCATGCTTCAGAAAAGGAAATAATAATAATGCTTATATAAAAGATCAGCAAATTACAAGATTTTGAACCTGAATTTCAACAATTACTTTTATTTTCAAATGTAAGACAGGTAAAGCATATGCTTTCACGCTGTAAAAATGCATGTAACTGACCTTAATATGGTTCTTATGAGGTGCCATGTGTGAGTATTTGGACAAACACTAATGTATTCTAGTTTTCCTTTGTGAATATCCAAAGGAATTGGAATTTGAGGAAGCATTCAAGTTTGGCTTTGTTTAGTAGGACCTCAGCTTTGCACAGTACTTTCTGACTCAGCACGTAAGACCAATTTTATATCAAAGTTCTGTGCTGCAATCCTACCTCCTAATAACTCTTAGCACAACTAATCTGTCAATATTTTCTGCCTAGCTACATTCCTTGGAGAAATGGCCAGCTGCTCCCATCCTGTAAGTTTTTTCTTCCATCTGGAACACAGTACTTCGCACAAAGTGCCATAATAGCATTGATTTAGCCATCAGTATCCTCCCCAGCTAGAAAGCCATCTGCTTCTGGCATTCCCACCAGGGGACACACCTGAAAGTTTGTTTCTGAGTTAATGGGGATTACTGGCTAGCTAGATCTGTACTGTGAGCAGATCTCACCTCTCAAATATCTTACTTTTTCTTAGGTTATCTGAAATGTCAAAAATTGTTGAGCTTACTTACATTTCACACAATTTACTTTTCAAAACCTTTAGTAAGGAAATGATCTTCAATCTTGGCTCTTAAAAGAAGAAAATAATGAAAAGGTTTTCAAGAATGTGTTTACCTGATATGAAGGGGTCTTACAGAATTAAATATCCTTTGCATTATTTATTGCATGCCAAGTTTGAATTTTGCCAACCAAAAAGTTTAATTTGAATCAGAGAAAAGTTTTGCCTGTAGACTTCGAGAAGTTGAAGGGTTTCCAGTGCCAGAGTAGCCTCTAGAAAACTCACGGACACCAGATGGCTCCATAGCACTCACTCATCAAACAAATAGATTTCGATTTCTCTGTAGGGAAATTGAGAAGGAGCTGTACAATTTGATGTTCAAAGTTATGGCTGCTCAAAGTTTTGGAGGGAAAACTGCCTTGAATTTTATCAGACATATATATGTGAGTTTGATTAGGATATATAGGTTAGGGTTAGGATACTTACCTGAGACAGTCTTGGACTTTGTGTTTTATTGGCCATCTGCACTGTCATGTCTTTCTTAAAAGAAAGCTGCAACTAACACCTCTGCAGAACTCAGTCCTGTAGGAACAAGTCAGGTGGATGCCACAAGAATGTGTCTAGACAAAGCTGAAGTGGAAGCATAACTCTATCTCTGTGATCAGTCACTAGCATCAGACTCGCAGGGACTAAAGACATTGGAACAGGCAGAGAAATGCAGGTATTAGAAGATTTTTAAAAAATCAAATAGGAAAGGGGGGGAAAAGTTCATCAGGTGGCTCTAGTGGGAAGATTAAATTCTCTTCTCAATAGAACTAATTAAGTTTCTGTAATTTATGGCAACAGACACAGAGATGGGTCTTAAGTTTGTTGGCAAGATGTAAGCATGGAAAATATTAGCACACAAGTGCTTTGTATTTCAAGTAGAGCTGCAAAGAATAAAACTCTGACATATATCTGGAACTAGTTTTGCTTACTGTCAGCTAGGAAAGAATAGGAAGCCTCCTCTACACAATTAGTCACACTGAAACCAGGATCAGAGTAAAAAGGTCTTAACTCCAAACAAAGCAATGGGTTTGGTGCACCTGTTTATGTCTTTATAACAGCCTGAGATAGAAGCTACTATTTATGTGGTGGTAGAGAGAATATGTAAGCCTTCTGAAATACATTCTCTTTTCCTCCCCACAAAAAGATGTCAGGACTAAAATCATGTGTGCACATGAAAAGGTGAAGTGTATGTTTATTTAAAATAAGTACTCATACAGAAGGACATCGATAGCACATGGAGAATTCAGTCAGTTTCTTGCTCCAAATTATCTTTTCCTCACAAAAAGTAATACAAGCTGAAGATTAGACTTGCTATTTGGCAACATAAACTATTGCAAAAAGAGTATGCATTTCCATTAGGAGGTACTTCTTACACCTTATTCTTGGCTCACCTCATGTTACATTACACTTGTAGCTAGAATATGACTTGCAGCTGGAGACTACACATATTCACAGAAGTTGGGACCATGCTTGAATACAGTATTTTATAAGAAAACCAAACCAGTCTACCCATGTGTAACAGGAGAATGATCTTTAGCTGAAAAAGGTTACAACTGCAAAAGCTTATGCTTTTAATTTCATTTTGAACCATAAAAATTAGTTTATTGCATGACATAATAGATCACAAAAATGAAACTATCTGCTTCATTTTCTCAGTACTTCAAAAAGGTAGATGTTGAAATTGCCTTACACTGAGATCCAAGAGTCCCAGTGTTTAAATTGCCACTAAAAACGTTGTAAATGGTTCACGTGGTATTGTGGGTTGACCCCAGTCAAGCAGCCAAGCTGCTGCTTCCCTTATGTCTCCTCATCCCCAGCAAGACAGAGAGAAGAGCAGCAAAAGCAAAACTCACTGGCTGAGATGGACAGTTTAATAAGTGAAGGAAGAATATAAAATATAAACCATCAAGTGATGCAAAGGCAATCCCTCACTACCTCCCACAGGACTACTGTGGCCCAGCCAGTTGGCAGTCACCTTGGAAGCCACTCATCCACTCCCCCTTCTTTCTCCACTTCTTCCTTCTTTGTATTGTTGAGGTGATGATATATGATATGGAATAGCCCTTTGGCCAGTTCAGGTTGGCTTCCCCAGCCATGCCACTCCCAATCTCTTGCCCACCCCCAGCCTACTCGCTGTGAGGACAGAGCAGGAAAAAGAAAGACTTGACCCTGGCAAGTGCTGTTCAGCAACAGTCAAAACGCTGGCATGTTATCAACATTGTTTTGTTATCAACATTGGTTTAGCCACAAGTCGAGAACATAGCCTCACATGGGATGCTATGAAGAAAATTAACTCCATTTCAGCCAGATCAGAAAGAAATCCCAAGAATTCATCTCTCAATCTGCACGAGATATATTGCATGTAACTCACTGTTTGGAAGCCCAAAAATCAAATGCAAGTCATCTACTGTAAAATGCTTTCAACATATAAAACCATGTGCCAAATTCATCTAACTTGACAGCAATCCACTACAGTCAATACTCTTCTTAACATTTGTAGTAGTTGCTTTGACCCATGTACTTATAAAACAAGCAAGCCTAAGGACTTCCCCAAACACTCAACTTTGTATGTGAGCTTGTGGGGCTTTGTGTCCATGTTATTAGAACTGATCTGTTTTCCTTATACAATTTGGATATTTACATTTACTGTTTACTCCCAGCAGGTTGTAAGCAGTATTGTACAGTAGATATGCATAAATAGAATCATAAATAAAATTTAAAAAGCTAACAAGGTGCTCAGAAAGGCAGCTCAATGACTTTGCCATGGCGCATGAGAACTCAGATCGCAATGCTTGCTTACCCTAGTTCCAGGAAAAAAAGCCCACAGAAAACAATAAAACCTCATAACAACAGAAACTGCAGTTTCCATGGAATGCCTCTCCTTTACAGGAAACTTCCCTTTCCAACTATCCAGGGGCTACTCTGGCAGTCACACCTGCTCCTGCCCATAAGTAGACTGGGAACAGAGAGCAGAAGTGACGGTCTGTGGAAGTCAGCAGTGTCTCTTCACAGACTTTCAGAGCTCCTCATTGTTTGCAGGTATGACTGTTAATTAAACCCAAAACAACCCAAACAGCACTACTCCAAAAGACAGAAGTTTTTAATCTACCATGAAGCTCCCTTCTGTTAAGGGTAAAGATGCTGAGCACCACAGATGTTTAACACACTGAAAGCCTTTAGGAACTGAGAGTGTAAACACTCCATAGCTTTCTGGCATTTTAAGATGTTTAAAGGCAAATGCAGTCCTAAATTACCTCTTGGGGAAACTAATTCTCACTGCCACACAATAGTAGAGGAGAGCCAGTAAGAAGGTCTCCATAAATAAAACAAGGCCACCTCAGACTAAGAGTGTCCACAAAAAGAAAGCTGTAGCACTGAGAAAAGTATTTAGTGATTCAGTCTTAGGTGCCAAGGCCACTCCTGCAGAGCAGTAAGGCTCTGCCAGCACAGGCCACTGCTCGCAGCTCAGTGTTGCTGCAGCAGGAGCAGCTCTAAGGCTGCAACCCAAGAGCAGGAGCTGCTGTGGGGGCTCCAGCCAGGGCACAGTGTCCTCCCAGGAACTCAGGAGCATCTCTTCATGCAGCAAGAGCTTTCTAGGAAAGTCTGGGCTCACTTACAGTCAGATTTGAACATGCACTAAGCAAGTTTATCTGCCCTGGGTTTTAAAAGTAGTATTGCTCACTCAAGACATCTGAGAGGCTAAGGCACAATGAAAGTGAGCAATCAAGGCCGTGATTTTCTATGTCCAATTTAACACGAACCAAGAAAGCTCCACTTCCAAGCAGGCTGAAAAAGGCATATGAGGGGCACAGTGAACACTGATAACAGCATCTGACAAATCTAAACATGAATAGAGATTCATGCAGGTGACCCAAATTTGCGTTCCGGGACACCAGTGAACTAAAAACCATAGTTTTGTTTGAGGTATTAGAATTTTGCAGCTTGTGCACAGCCCTACTGCTTGGCATGGGCCTCAATGCAGACGTGCCAGAACCATCAGAGTCACTCAGGCTCTGCCTCTGGGTAGAAGTTTCTTGGGCAGGCTTCACTCCCTTGAAAATGAGCAGCAGAAGAAGCAGCAGCCTTAGCTCACTTTTCCTCTCTCCCACATTTCTTACAGCAGGTCAAGGATATTTTCTATTCCACAGTGCTACACAGCAAGCAAGCTCACTTCTAAATATATCCAAATGGAAGTTTCTAAACCACAAAATAAACACCATTCTTACAGTAAGTTATGCAGCAAAATGCAGGTTATACCTAATATCTCATGTTAAATGTAGTGTTATTTAACATTTTTAACTTGTCCTCAGTGTTGCAGTTATAAGAGACCTCTTTGAACAAAATAAGTTTACTTTCTGGGTTTTTTACTCCCTGTCATAACAAAATAGTGATCATCTTGCCTGCTCTTCATAAGAGGACCTTTTGACACACCAGGTGTTCCTTTGTTACATGCCTGTTCCTTTGGGAGAGGTTTCTTGGCTGCTGGGGCCAAGCTTTTGTTTGTTTGCAAGTTTTTGGCGGAAGGCTGACCTTTTGTGGGAGGCTGTGCTTGCTTTTTGGTCACTGCCACTTTGGCTGAAGTTTGAGGAAGTCGTACAACAGATAAGGGTGTGCGTTCAGGAGGTTTGGATGCAGAGGGCCCAACCTGAGGGAGATTACTGACCTTCGGCTGCTTACTGACAGCTGATGATACATTTTTGCTTGTAGATATCAGTGAAGGTGGTGACTTTGATGCTTTGCTAACTGCAAGGGAAGGTGAAGAAGTGGAGAGTTTTAGGACTGAAGCACTTTTCAAATTCCTTGCCAGGTCAGAATTTGTTCGTGGGTTTTTCTGAGGATGCTGAGACCCAGTTCCTGAGATCTGAATACCATTTTCAGAAGGTTTTGCAAGGAGCTGCTGGGAATGTGTAAACTTGGCAACAGCACGCAGATTTGTAACAGGTAGCCGGGCAGCCCTCGGAGGGACTGAATTCGCTTTGGTTTTAGTGACAGATACAGGTTTGCATTTAACAGGGACACGCTTCTGTTTTGAAGCCATCATTTCAGCTGTCCCAGATGGCTGTTTTTCAGAGGATGAGAGAGTAGGATGGAGTGCTGGTGCTGGGGAGCCCCGAGGCTGGGCAGATTTCACCTTGAGAGCATCAGGGGACCGAATACGTTTGCGCAATGTTTCGGACGGAACTAGAACTGTTCTTGTCCCTGCACATGAAGAACTTTTGCTTCCAGGCTGCGAAGGAGTAGAAGCTGGTGAATTGCATGTAGGAGACTCCAGTTTCTTTGAGGTGCCAGTTAATGATTTGAAAGGAGACTGCACACCCGTCACTGAAGACCCTTGTAATTTGGACCTGACTGTCGATAATTTGACTGTGGAAGATGGGGCCATGGGCACTCTTGGTGATGCCAGGGCAGGGGACTGAGGACGTTTAGATAAAGCCTTCTTGGCACTGGTCCCAGGAGCTAAAACAGGAGTAGGGAGTTTTGATGGCTGCTTTTGAAACATACCGACAGCTGACATTGGATTCATAAGGGGAGGCTCCTGACTCTTAGATGATGCATTGGGGACATTGTCACTGGTGACCCCTTTCTGAAATGCCAGGATTTTTTGTTCCAGAGTTGCAAACTGAAGCACTCGGCATGGATCATATTTGAGCAGAAAACCTTGAAGAGTGTCCCAGCCTCCACCAACACGTACCATCACATGCTTGCCATGTAGCATCTGAGAATGGAAGAAGAGGGGTTGGGAACAGAGAAGCAAGAGACATTTCTATCTTGTTTTATGCAGCATTAGGTCTTCATCTTACATTATCACCTATTGAAATTGACTAAAAATAGCACCTCCTTTCTTACAGGAAAAATTTTAAAGCAGAGAAATTATGTGATAAACAAGGTTTATGCTTCCCAATTTTTTTATTAGATAGCTTCTCTTGTAGACACACTCATTATGTGTCAGGAAATAATGGAAGCATCTTTTCAGAAGACACTTTAACCATTCTGTAAGCACCTTTATTTAGTATACAAATTTTTGGATACAGGTTTTGTTCAAATTATGGATGCCCTTGTAACACAAACTCTTATGACTGCTGAAGAGATTATTCTGCAAATTATAAACCCCAAGAGTCTAGGTTTTAAACAATCAACATTCTCAGGACATTCCATAGCATTTCCTTATTTATACTGAAAATCATCATTGAAATTTTAAAAATACCATAGAAAAGCATTAACTTATTTTAGCGTGATTTTAAAATTAATGCTTGCAAGACTGAAGTAACTACACCTACTTTGAATAGGTGATTGAATGGCAAGTTGTCCCAACCCAAATAATTCTGTAATTCTAAAACAACACTATAAAAATGAGGTATTCCACTTAAAAGCATTTCTCTCTCCAATATAAATATAAATTTGAGTTCTAAAAAACCACTTACTCGTATGAAGAGTATTTTATCTCCCAGCCTATAACGTCCTTCTGATAAATATTCAATTGAAAACCGATGGGAACAACTGCAGGGAGGATCTTCTGCTATATGTTTTACCTAGTTGTTAAAATAGAAAGCATTTGTTAGTATTTTGAAAGAAGCATGTGTTTAATAGTCTTTTGAAACACTTAATACAAGAAAGGATACCAGTATCTTCATCCCATAATATAAGAAAATACTAGAATTCTATTCCTTCACAAGAAAATCTATGCTACATAGAGATTCAAAATGCAGAGTAAAAGATTAAATGAAAGAACAAATTGTATGTACAGACAAATACTTTGAATTGTTCTAGACCAATTTTTATGATTTCTTCAACCTTCCGTTATTTCTACATCTGGTTTTAAGATTTTTCTGTAACACTATGCGCAGCAGCCTCATTTCCAACCATGACCTTGTAAAGTCACTGTTATGGTCTGTAGAAATTGAAACAAATGCCTGGGTGTCTCCTGTGACCAAATCCATTGCTATACCTGCCCCAGAGCTACTTCATGGTTGTCCCTAAATTTTTGTTAGGCTTTTGTAAGTTCATCTTCTATAAGACAACCAAAAAATAAACCATTGAAAAAAGGAGAAAGGTAGTTTCCAAATAGGGCCAGCTTAGAGAAGATGCACCTCTTAGAACACTTTAGAGATGTAAAAAATTGGAAGGTTAAGACTATTGCCAAGAAGGAAAAATAGTGAGTTTCCAAAGAAAAGCAAGGACTTGGTGGCTGAAATTCCCAGAGAAATAGAAGTCTTACCTTACTACACAGAGGACCTTTAAAACAAATGAATTTTAATGACTCAACATGCCTTTTTAAGCAGAGTACGAAAATTATTCATCATTTCCTTTGGACCAATTAACAAGCTGTACAAATAATTTCATTTTCTGGACAGATATTCCTTTCCAATTGGTACAGCTACAGAGGTTCTATTTAAAGTCTTTTTTCAACATAGTTTCATCAAAGCCTACTTTAACATTTGATGAAGTTTTATGAGAACACTAAATTGAAGAGAAGCATTTGTTGTAGTCATAGGATATTGACACATCAGAAAAACTGAGTGAGAGCATTTCTTATACTCAAAGAAGCAATGAAAAGGGAAGAGAGGGAAGGAAATCAAGGTAGGTTATACACAAAGAGGCATTTACTCCAAAACATGTAGAACAATATTTTATTCATATTTTCAAAACAAAACAAATGATAAAAAGAGGTGCACACCCTTCTATTTTCTGTTTAAGGAGGCTGGCACATTAGACAAAAACCAGCCTATGCTTACTCAGCCAGATCATACAAATATCAAACTCAAGAGCTTGATTTAAAGCCCATATCACACTAAATAGTACTTACTGCCTCGTGTAGCTCCCCATGGTGACAACATGACTTTGCTGTGCTAATAGGTGATGGTGGCCCAGAGGTCATCAGCAGGGTTTCTTCTAGCTCAATTTCCTTCTCTAGTTTTACAAGTACAGGAGGCTCAACTCCATACCTCAAATTCCAAAGTAGAGAGTTTAATTGCTAATTTACTACAGAAAACATAAAGACACTGATGATAACACACTTGCAAAATTCTAACTGGGTTGATGGACAGGGCATAGCACTAAATTAGTTAGAGGGATAACTCTCTTGATAACGCAAAGAGAAGAAGCAGCTTTGAGTCTCTAGCAGAATCCCCTTCTGAAGATGGCCTTGGTGTTACCAGAGAGTGAAGTAAAAATATTGTCAAAAACTACATCATCTAGGTTACATCCAATTTAAATAAATTATCTTAGAACTTACAGCTCTGTACTAGAACTAAATTAAAAGTCGAAATGTAGGGAACAAAAAACCTGCCAAAAAGATGAAAATCTAAAACCCTTGAAATCACTCTTGATGTTCAGTGAGTTCTTTCAAGAGGTACACAGATCTATAAGCTGAATGTGTAATTTAAACACACAACTATGAAAGGCAGCATGGAACAGCACCTCTCCATGAAAAGACTCTGATAAATATTTGAAAAAATATTCATATTGTATGTTGGTCCTAGAAAAGCTACTCATTACATTTTGCATGGAATTAACATCCACTGCTTTGCACTAAATGACCACAGACTGTCTTAATGTTGCTTTAGCTTTTACTTAATAGGATGTGCTCTTCAATGTCTTGTTAAGAGCATGTGCAGATCACGTACTTGGATACAATGCGTCCAATTTCCAACAGACAAAGATACACTTGTCTTGGATCCTTGTGCAAAACTAAAAGGGAGGAGAATAAAGAGAAGTCACAGTTCATATTTATTGCAGTGAGACCTACGCAATTAGGTACAGAGAAGAGAAAGGAAGATAAGGTATAGATGACATTGATAAAGCACTAAATGCTTTCCAATTCCAGTTTTCTATTCCTTAAAATCTTTAAACACACCTTGGCACTCCTGCAATCAAACTCTTTCTTCTAAGAGAATTATGTTTTATTTGGTTTTATGATCTTCCTTCTTGATGAAAACTGGAAAGAAGGAGATCTGAGAACTTTCCCTACTCCTAAATACACTATTGCAGTCTGAAAGATGAAAAGCATTTAACAACTGCAAACAGGAAAATATACCCATCTGTTCATGCTCATGCATAGAGACACAGACAGGCACGGGCACTCTGTAGGTTAACATCCACAGGAGGATACACTGCAAGGGACCTAGCTGGCAAGTGCTTGGCTACAGAGCCAGTCAGCCTAAGTGGTTTAGTTCCTTGGCTGTGAAAGAACAGGCACCATCCATATGGCAGGTACATCCAGTTCCACTAGAAGATACCACTTGGTCAGTGGCAGCTCCTGTACCCTATTCTATACCCTCACTTCACCTCTCCCTATCAGCCCCAACTTCCTGCATCATCCACCTAGAGGTTTTCTTCAGAATTCGGCATCATTGTGAGGCTGTATCTGAAAAGAATGGTCAAAACCCCCAGCCATAAAAAGGAGGTGAGAACAATGTTGGTTTAAGAGACAGTCAGCTTCCAACATGAGATGCTATCTGTGATCACAGAGAAGAAGCCACACTTCCAGACATGTTAGTAGCAGACTTTTGCACAAGGCTTCACTTCTCAAAGCCTTGCCCACATTAACTCACCTAGTGCCCAAAGCAGAGGCTGCTTTACACCCCTCAATTCAGAGCAGCTGTAGCTACACACACTTCATCATGTAGGGACACTAAATGATGATCAAGAGAGCCGAAGAATGAGATGGAAGAGTGAAGTGATAGCTAAACAATGTGAAAATTACTGTAGCACATCTGGGTTTCCTCAAAAACTTTGAAATGGAAACATTCAAATATTTCTACTGCTGCACTGAAGGATGGAAGAGGCAGAAGGAAAACAATGTCTGTTTTGGTTTCTTGAAATTTCCATCTTTAGGTGTGTAAGAAAAAGGAAAAAGAAAGAAGGCCATGAACAAAGAAAATAGTTCAAAACCTTACGCACAAGTAACTGCTTCCTCCTCTGTCCCCATACAAGCCTCAAAAGAGAGATTCTTTCAACATGTTCTAAGAACAGCTGTATGAAAACTTTAGAAAATAGACCCTCCCTGTGCTTTCTTAGCTAACTAGGAATACTGCCTAATAGCTGAAAAATCAAAGACTGGGAGAAAGGGCATTCAACTTGCCTCAACCCACATACAGCACCACTCCTTCCCCCACTACCATCAAGTATAAGAAATCAGAGAAGTTATAGAACATTTATATGAACAAGTTTGACTTTCTTCCCACCACGTAGTAAAAATATTCAGTAGAAACTGGAAATTCCCTCTAAAGTGAAATCTGAGCCAGCTCTATATTTACAGATGAAATCTGACATATTTCTGATGTTCAATTTGATATTTAAAATTACTTTGATTTAAATAACACTGAAGTGTTTCCTAAAGTACAAGGAGAATATGAAGTCAGATTTTCTTGTTTACATCATCTACTCCAGTTTGTAAGTCTGCTTTTTAAAAGATCAGATTATGAAAGGTAAATCTAGAATAGAAAGTTGACAAAGCCATAATTTAAAGGCTACTGGAGGTCAACTAATCTCTTTTCTCTGTGTGTTTATGTGTATGTGTGTGTATTTGCCAGAAATGTTTTATTTTGCCTGAATCCAAGAGAGAAAAATCCAAATATACCCCTGGCAGAGATCGAGGTATTTGTTTTGGCTTGATGTCAAAGGGCATCCCATGATGTCTGCTCTTTCTTTCTGCTGGCTCAGGACCTTCTTAATTTATTTCCTTCATAGTCATTTACACTTTCAGGAGGCATTGCTATATGTATGTGATGGGAAAAAGACAAGTTGTTAAATTATCTTTCCCCTATTTCATTTATTAAGAATGGCTTGGAAGTCTGATGGAAAACATCAGCGGAAAGAATGTTTCATCAAGGAGGCTGCAAGTCTGCCATTTCAACTGCCAAAAAGGCTCACAGAAGATATTTATGCCATAAAGAAAGCTTGTGTCAAGAGCTACAATCAGACTTCAAAACACTTCTTTGATATAAGTGAAAGCCACAGCATTAGGAAATCCTGTCTGCTTATCTCAGGGAGGTTAAACAGGTTCTAGTTACCCATCCAGTTACAGGAACTGAGATGTTCAAGCAATACAATTCATACCAGGAACTAAAAAATATTATTAAAACTAATTTTCTTATAGCTCAGTTCTACTCATCTGTTTTTCATAGCACTGAAAAAAGATACACTCACTAGACTAGTTAATCAGAATGAGGCAGATGCAAATGATGGTGTTTTCTCAACTATTTTAAAAGATGACTTATCCAGTAGGGAAGGCATGGGCAGTCCAACAAGCACATAAATAGCAGTAAGAGGTACAAAGACTTCGAGAAAATCCAGTGAATATTGTAACAAATTAATTTGATGAGTGAAAACAAAAGGTACTTTTCAATATTTTGCTATTCTTCTGACAGGCAGATATTTTGTTTATTAAAAAAAAAGGTGAAAAACCAAAAGAACAGTATTAGCTTGCCACAGAAAGTTTTCTATTAATTTTTACTGACATAATAGCTCATAGAAGAGCATTTCCTTATTTACCATGTGATGGAAGTACAGTTCCTCTTAACAGTAAAAAAAAATTTTCTTCCACCTGTAAATATCAGTCTAGAAGTTGTTTGTTGTAAGGGACCAACTGTGCACTGGTGCAGGCATAAACATAATTGGCAATATTTAGTTTTATAACTACCTTATTAAATGGGAAAATACAAATGGTTCAGAGGCACAACAAGTAGGTCCTGAAGTAAACATTAATCAATAACAGACTGTTACCACTTCAGGCACAACGCCCTAATGTAATTACCAAATTTAGCTGTCATGAATGCATTATTCTGAGGGATTCCTGCAACAAGAATGAGCTCTTATACCCAATAAGGGTTCTTATTGTGAGTTGACTCCATGACCCTGTGGTCTTCCCACACAAGGAAAGTGAAACCACAATTTTCTTCTCTGTTTCTCAGTGGTTCTTTTTACAGAAGGACAACATGCAAGTTTGTTGCACAGCTGTCAGTCCCCAGTTCATCCCACACAGCAAGTTTGGAAAAGCATCATGCAAGTTAGAGCAGTCACTGAACTGATTTTTCAAGGCTTTTACTTGGACACTGACTTGAAATAAATAAAAGCATTAGTATCTCACATGAGACAGGAACAGTCAAGAGAAAAGGTTCAAAAGACTGTACACAAAGGATCTCCCTGACCAGGTAGTTACCCACATACAGATCAAAGCAAATCTTACAAAAAGATAGATTTACCTAAACCTTCAGATTCAAATAGATAAGTCTCATCAACTCCAATGGCCCTACACCAGTTAAGAAAGTTGGCTGTATTATCTCTGGCAAAAAAAGATCCTGATGGAGCATCCTTCTTACATGGAACTTTTCTCATAGGAAAATTCTGGCAGGGGAAGAAAATAAAAAGTACATTGTGCACATCAACATTGCCAACAGATTTCAAAGCATATTTGCAAAGGAAAATACAACTTAAATTCAGAATACAGAAACAGTTGTAACTATTTTGTGTTCAACACACCATGTACGCCATCAAAAAAGCTACACTAATATAGAAGGCATTCTATCCTATCATTGTGAACAGTCATTGAGTGAAAAATCCTTAGTTTTGCAGCCTCTCCCAAAGCTGTCCATAGAGTTGCTTGCCCATTTACCCACATGTTGGGGAAGAAGTCTTACTGGTGGTTTCACAGGTCTGGATAAATATTTCCCTTTCCCAAGTTCTGTTCAAAGCAGCAGAATAAGCACAGCAATAGAACCTCAAATGAACTAACTACACTTAGCCAACAGATTTCAACATTTTGAAGCCTGTTCTAGAAAGTGAAGGGAATCATAAGGGAGCAAGGAGCAGTTTTCTTTAAAAAAATCAGTACTTATTTGTTTTTAAATTAGTATCTTCAAATGTAGAAACTAGTTCAAAGTTGTAAATTTCATCCTCCTTAAAAGGCCCTAAGGATTTGCTGGGGAACTGGTGGACAGTGGCTTACAGTGGAATCCGCACTAGTGAGAAAATGCACAGGAATCATAGTATTGTTGATAACTTGCTTATTTTTTGTAGCCAGAGTAAGGCTGCCCAGGGAAGCAGTTGAGTCACCATCTCTGGAGGCATTCAAGAGACACGTAGATGTGGCACTTAGGGACATGGTTTTGTGGTGGACTTGGCAGTGTTAGGTTAGCACTGATGATCTTAAAGGCCTTTTCCAACCTAAAAGATTCTATAATTCTAGGATTTTTAGCATCCATATAGCTCTTGTATAATTAATACTTGGCATCCTAAGTCTGCTGTCTTGTACCCCACAATTAATAATAATTCTAATATTAGTAATTATATTGCTTACTGGTAAATATCTATTATTTAAATATCCATTATTTAAACTAAAAATAATTTAAAACTAAAATGGCCTGGATATGGTGTAACAACTCCTCCTGTCCCTCAGGGCACTTTAGCTGGTGATCTACTATTTGACAAATCCAAGCATTGCTGTAGCTATACAGGGTATTTGTACATTCAACAAATGCTGCCTTGACCAGTTTCACATAGTTTTGTACTCCAAAGCAAAAGAGAGTTGCTTGAGATTGACATTTCAACTGAGCATTGATTCCCAGTAAGAACACTGAAGCCCACCTTCAGGCATACATCAGTTTGGATATTTCTATGGCTGACATGTACACTAGAGTTCAGCCACCACTTGCTGGCATAAAGCATTCAATCAAATGCCAACAGATATCTTGTTATCAACCTACACTGATGAACAAATTCCAAACTTGGACTAAATGTTCCTCTAGCAAGACTTCTATTGAAATAAAACAAAAAACTTAGTAAGGGCCTTAGGATTTGATTAACAAAGTAAGTAAGTCATTTCTTGCATGAGGCCACTTTATCCATTCACAAAGCCACACTGTTGTTAATCAGTCTCTGGATATGGAGGGTAAAGAACACTTCTTTGGGAAGCTTCACTCACCTGCTTTCCTTTTAACTGCTACTTATAACTACAGAGTTTATATATGTATTTTAAAAATCACTATATGACTCACCCTTAAGTTATTTGAGCTACAACAATTTTTAATTGTGTTTTGGAGAACACCAACCAATTGGCAGAGTAGTACCCCATTATCAAGTTCTTCTAGTAGTTGTTCTGCTTTGACTTCCATTCCTTTAGAGAAAAAAGGTCAACATTAGAGTTACATCAGAAAAGGTAAGGAAGTTTCAGATGGACTTAGAGGCAACTCAAACAGCATTCCAGTGTTAAAAACTGAAAATTAGTAGAAATATATAAGTAAACTAAAATTAAATATCCATTTAATTATGTTTTAATTAGACTAACAAAATTCAGAGGTATAAATTGGAATTACTAATTATCGTACCTCTAAGAGGTGGCAGCTAATAAAATCTGAAACCAAAGCATGCATATTAATGCAATTCTCCCAGCCACTCAGACTAAAACACACCGCATCTTAATAGTACTATAGCTATTAAGTGTTAGCATTTACTAGAATATTAGAAAGTTCTTTGAAATTCATTAGACAGTTATTTATTTTTAACCTCACCCAGCAAGCCAGAAAGCCAAATGGACAGATCTTCTTGCATAGGCACCAAAGTTGCTTCATGCCGCACAGATATCCACTGGTCATACAGGCACACGTCTGCCAAACCTGGCCCATGTCTGGGGGTCAGAGGACTTCGGGGGCTTAAGGGAAGGTCATCTCCAAACCACACCTGCAGAGGATTTCAGTAAGCTGAAGACAGGAAACTCTACTTTTGCAGTCAGATGACAAAAACTTGTGGTTCTGAATTATGGTGAAGAACAATTATTCAAAGTGTTCATTTCCCTTTGGACAGATACACCAAATCAACACAACACTGAGAGAAGGGCTGAAGTTCTTATTAGTAACTCCTGCATCAAAATACTACTACATTCATTCTCTTGACTTCTTTGGATTTAAAATTACATACTTTCTTGAATATTGAATAGAGAAAACATGCATTAAATGTGTTGTTTGGTATTTTCCCCCCAGTACATTCTAAATCCTTAAATCCGCAGTTTATCCTACAATTACTACAGACTGCTGATTTCTCTGATCAAACATTTCAGAGGCATTTTGTGCTTAAATCATTAAAAACTGTGACATTAGAAGGGGGGAAATATGTTCCCATGTATGAACATAACACACTTACCGAACAAGAATCCTTAGCATTTCTCTTCAGAACTGCATATTTTCAAAATGAGAGGCAACTTACATTTCAAGAATAGGACTACACTGAAATTTTGTGCACGAAATTCCCCAACACAGAGTCTTTTTGGTATTCTTAACTACTTCCCTTCAGTTCAGTGTGTGTAAAAATACATTTATTTATTTATACTTAAGGATTAACTAGAATGTTTTAAATATATAAGGTCTTAAAAACTATAAAGTATTAAAAACCACTTCTTAATCACCAAGCAAGTTATTCAATAATCTCAGCCTCTGACTTCAAAACCTTCCTGGGTAACAGCACTAAACCTATCTGATAGCAATGGTGGGTCATCCATTTTGTCACATTTTTCCACTTGTAAAATGGGAAAATTATTACTTGGGTTTTTTTGGTTAGAGGTAACTCTGAGGAGTCTAGTATTTTGTCTGCTTCTTTGCATTAAAAAAAAGTATTATACAGGTATACAAGATCACAACACTTCAAAAGACATTTACCTGAACTGCATTCTGCATGGTCACCTGCATTTACATTAGTTTCTCCCCCTGGGGAAAGATAAGAGATTTTTAATACAGTTTCTCCTGCTTTCATGAAAATCCCAAGAAAAACTCACCAGTACTGTTTTGGAAAACTAAGAACAAGTTGAATCAGTAAGGGAAGGGAAAAAAGGTAATTATTTTAGTAGCTAAGGTTTTGATCCAATATTCAGTCAACTTCAGTTCTCTGCCCTGAAATAAAGGGGCAGTTATACAGCACAAAGTAGCAACTATCTTTGTATGCATAAACAATACTCTCAAGCTGGCATTTTAAGGAGCTGTATGGCATTAATTTTGCCAAGGAGTAATACAAATACTTCAGACTATTCTTAGATTTAATAATGTTGGCACTCATCATTTGCTTCTAAGCTATCACAAGTATATCATGTACATGTGTGTAGGCAAACATATGTATCTTGACTTTACATTAAAGACTCCGAAGATTATGAAAATCTTAAAGGAAATAGTTTTGAAGAATAAGATTTTTTCTTACAGAATCATAGAATGGTGTGGGTTGGAAGGGACCTTAAAGAAAATCTAGTTCTTACAGAGATACATGAGAGAAATCAATGTTTTTATTAAATTCTGTTGGGATTGTGACTTTCCAGGTAGCATGCATACACCTAAGTTCTCAACAGAATGCTGCAAACTATTGTAGCAATATAGTTATCAGGACAATTCCCTGGCAAAACAAACCTTAAGGAAAGTTTTAGAGGCCATCTGGTCAATGCTTTCCCTCCTGAAGCTAACACAGTATTTTCCAGAAATGCCTTCAACCATAGGAAAATCCAGCACAAGCTCTACACTGGGCTGAGGATTAATGTCTCTGCATGGAGGCTGCAGATCCAGAGATGTGCAGCATTACCAGGTTAGCTTTATACATTTGTACCAGAAGGTATTCCTCCATGGTAATTCTCCACAGTGGTACTGGGGGCATTGCAACATCAAAAGTACCTATTCAGTCTTGCAACCAGTTAAAAAAACAACTTTTCTGCTCTGTTACTTAATAGCTGCAATAAAACATCTAACTGATTAAATTGAAAATCAGATTGCAGACATTATCAAACATTTTTAGCTCATCTGTTTGCCTTTAAAAATAAGTAACTGTCCTCTTCTGTCCCAGATGTTTAAGCTTTGTATGTAGATGGCATTGTTCTCTCCTGCTGTACAGCTTTGTCTTCCTATGACAAAAGACTGAATAGCTCACCACAGAAAACAAAATTCTTGTAAAAATTCTCCCCCATCATCCTACACAGAAAGTAGACCCTCGTCATTCCCTTCCCCTTTTCCCTCCTACCACCTTAAACCCCACACACTACATAGGACCACACATGTCAGGCATTTCAAACAACTTACCTCTATGACCAGCAAACAAGCAACCAGTTTGTTTTCAGGCTGAAGCCTCTTTCCTGTACCAGAACTGCTAGCACTTCTCAGACTTTATCAGAGACACCCCAAGTGGTATCTTTCCCCTTCCTTTTATTTCTAGAGAAGGGATTAAAAAAAAGAAAGACATCCTCTTCTTGATGTCATTTTTCCTTCTATGAATGAACAAGGGAAGGGCAGGGTATGTACCAAGCATTACTAATGAGCATGTTATGTTTCCCAGAGCTTTGTCCAGGGGAATACATTTTCCTTTGGCATAAGAAAGCTATTGTTCCAAGAGAAGCTCAGTAAGAGGCTTCATTGATTAAAAAAAATAAATAAAACAACAACAGAACGGCCAGTAGAGAAGTTGGTCTCATTAAAATAAGGAGCTCCATATAGGCTAACAAGAGCTGGCATATTAACTGCCAAGGGAAAACAAAAGGCAGCCTAATTCACAGGGAGAACTCAAAACATGAACAAAGGAAAATATTCGCACAACAGCTATCACAAGAATTCTCAGCATCTGCAGTTTTGTGGCATGCCTAACAAAAACTAGTCTTACAAAAAAAAATAGAAGGAAAAAAGGAGATTGAGGAAAATTGTGGCACTTGAACTTCAAGGGCCTGGTCTTCTAAAAGAAGTTATTTTGTAAGCCCATATGTCAAAGGGTTCCCTAGAAAGTCAAACAGCTTTGCTTATTATTAGTGCATCTGAATAACACTTAAGGAAAAAAAACCCTCTGATGATACAGACTACCCTGCATGAATTTTGAGTAAAAAATGTAATATAGTAACAATTACCCATTTTCAGATCCCAGACAGTTCAGCTGTAAGATTGCAGAGAATTGGGAATAATGTAGCTTTACCATGGATTAATGTAACCTTATCACTTACTGGGAGAGGCATAGGATAGGTAGACCCAGAGATCTGCCACCTTCAAGTAGTCACGTGAAAAGGTGCAGAAGGTGCTCTGGTGAGGTGAATCCTGCAGTACCAGGGAGAGTCATAACCAAATCTAACTTTTTCTAAAACCAGTTGGGTTCCCTTCATCAAAAAGCTGTACAAAATGAATGAATGAACTATATATTTGATTATGAATTCTGGCAGTTTCAGATAGAACTCTATCAGTTTCTACACACACCAGGTTTATCAACTCGCCTTCATTCAACAGGAATTTGGTGTTCAGGGATCACAGTTTGTGAAAGAAAAGACCTCACAATGAAAATACACTGTAACATGTCCTCCACATAACTTCAAGTCATGTCATTCCCATTTCCAGGCCAGCTGATATCCCCAAGGTCTCTTGGGACAAGAGGCTGAATAAGCCCATTGCAGTAGAAACAATTCTTTCAATAATTCTTCCCCTTTCTCTTACTCTTTTTGGATAGAGAATACTCTTTCTAGTGGTATTTTCCCCTCCCTGCTTCACCCCTTAGCTCAGAAAACACTAGATAATTGCAAGCACTTCCCAATCATGGGTCAACCAGCCCAGCTCTAGGCTCACCAAACGCAGAAACTCCCCACCAACAACCCCACTCCCAGAAAACACTTTGGTTTTGCTGGCACTTCTGCTGCCAATGGCTCTGTGGGATGGAAGGACAGGAGAAATGTCACCTAGACATATCTCACAGCTGGATCAACACAGCAACACTGATTTACTGCGAGACAGACAGTCAGCCCCAAATGATATATCGGGAAAGGCAAGCACTGCCTTCAGCTGGCTGACTGACAAACCTCCAATGACAGACTAGAGCTGTGGATCAACATTAGGTAAGAGAGGCGAGAAAAACATACCTATCTATTGGCCTGTGGCATAGGGACAAGCATTTTTGAGGAAGAGGGTGCAGACATACTCTGAACATAACCCACACAGCCTTGCAAGGCCTGTCTCTGCTCTCCAAAGAGATGCCTGTCACTTTGCCCCCAGGCAACTTGAGAAAAGCAAAGTCAGCAAACTTTACACAAATATTTCAGTGTTTGCAAATACTTCAGGGTGTAAACACGTGCTCTTAGATGCTACATGAGATAGCCTGTTTAGTATCAGTTGTATCAGGATTTATAGATCATTCACTGGTGCCCAACCCAACAAGACATGCTACACTAATTAGAACACATTCTGTAGCACAAGATGAACCAAGTCCAAGTTCCATTTTACTTGACTGCACAGTTTACAAAGAAAGAAACAAACAAATCCACAACTCCATAGATAGCTACAACATTGATGAAGCAGCCATTGACCTAGCTGAAGGGCAACCTAAAGGGCTTCACAGACTCATTAAAATGCCTTGGATTAATAGGCTCATTAAAAAAAAAACTTGAGGAGAGACAATTTTATATGTTCACCCTATATTTAAGATATGTAACACATCATCTTCTATTCCATCAACACCCAAAGGCAGTCACAATAGACTAACCCAGAGCAGCTGGAAACTGTAGATTAGTCTCAACAGTACCTACTGAAATCCATGCTTTTAAACACACTGAAGTGAAAGAAGCTGTCATGTCAGTATCTGTTGAAACCTACTACAGGAAAGACAAGATTTGATTTGATACACATATCCTAACATGCAGAAGAAAAGAGGTAGGCACAAGAGATCCGCTGAGTGGAGCGCTACTCCCTCCTCACTACAGCAATTACAGAGACTTTTTGTTGTATTACTGAGTCAGCAGAAGCTCTGCTTCCCAGGGGAGGCCTTAGAGGCATGAAAGAGAAAGAACCAGACTAGTCAGTGCAAGGTGATGGGCATTAAGGTGGCAACCAAGAGTAAAGCACGCTGACTGCTCTCCTCAGGGACTGCCTTTCTGCACCTCTTCATGAAGTGCACACAAGCAGTGGCAGTGAGCATGCTCTCCCATTCCAAATGGCGACAGAGGCCCTGGATACACCTGTCAGGGCAAAGAAACCCACTGGAAATCAGGGAGGAGCACTTAATCTCAACAACTGCCATCTCTGCAGGAGACATGCAGATGGCTCCTTTACCACAGGAGGATCCAGTTTGGGGAGAGGCTGGTTAACACAGGACACACTACCCCAACTGCTCACTCGCCTTCACAGCCAAGCTCTTCTCTGCCCCCCATATCCACCCCACATTTCTTCCAGCAAAGCAACATGGAGCAGAGCATTGCTCGTTGCCCATACAGCAGGCTGCTGGCTGGCAAAGCCAGGAGAAGTTTATTATCACTTAAATATAAAATCCTGTTTTATTATGAGAGATCCACCCAGTACAATTTCAAATGCATAGCCCAGTTATGCCTTATAGATTCTAAAGAAATACATGTATTTTTTTCCATGGCTTGATCTGATACTATGCCAAAGGTGACACACAGCATCCCTGGCACATGGCCAACTTTTGGGCAAAGAGAGGAGCCAGACGCTTTTCGGCTTATTAAGCAATGTGAATGAGTGTTTTAGCCAAGAGCACTGGGGCGAACTTCCTCCAGAAACAGCACTGCATCCTCAAACGCCTGCATGGGGCACAGGAGAGACTGGTCTGAAGGCTGTTATGCAAAATCTCTCCCCTCTCCCTTCCCTACGGTAAGTTTCGCGGCACTTCCCTTCCGACATCCATTCCCGAGACGCCGGGTGGGAGCTGCTGCCCATGGACGGCAGACCCGGCCGATCCCAGTACCCGGCTCAGCCCAACACCATGCTCTGTCCGCGCTGCTCGGGGTTCCCCGACATGCGCGACGCTCAGCGCGTTTCCAGCGCTGCCCCTACAGACAGGCGGGACTCCCCGANCGAGCGGGACCCTGCCGAGCCGCCCCGCGCCCCGCCCGGCGCTCAGGCCGGACCCGCCGCCGCTCCGCACCTTCCAGGTGGGTGGGATCTGGGGCACCGCCATCCCCCAGCCACACACCGGAGTGGGGTACCGCCACCAGCCACCCACCCACCTACCCACTGACCGGCAGGCTACACTATGCTATGCTAAGATAAGCTATGCTAAACTATGCT
>VWZD01006501.1:748589-836743 GCA_013396695.1 Sakesphorus luctuosus
GACCCCGACCCCGACCCGTCCCCGCTCTACTCACGGTCCCGCCGCTGCCCCGCCGCGCTGTCCGCGCCGCACATCGAGGCGGCCCCGCCCGCCCGCGCCGCTCCTTTCGAAAGCGCCAACCAGCGCGCGGGGGCGGGGCCAGGGGCACACCTGGCCTCGCTCCCAGGACTCTGCTGGCGGGGATGGCGCTGCTTCCCGTGGCGGTGGAGCCCGAGCTGGCCACCGGTCCGTAGAGCAGCCGAGATGTGAAGGGGCCTTTTGGCAGGCGACGATCTGCCCCGAGCCTTTGGGCGCGCAGCTCGCACAGCCCGGGGCTCGGCGCATCGCTGCTCACGGCGCTGGGAGCACACCCAGGCGCCAGAAAACCACCCGCTTCGCCCGCAACACCTGATGACATCAAGTAACCTCGCACACCATCCAGACGCATTTACCTGTTCCAAGGAAGTTGCTGATGGTATTTTTCAGACCTATTAAGCACCAACAATCAAAGTAATACAGGGAAATAATCTGTGACACACTTTCACAAAGTATAGATACCATATAATTTTTACTTTGAAATAGTAATGCAAATGAAGTTACATGTTACATGGCTCTTCTCCATTTTGTAATTTTTCTTCTTGCGAAGAAATAACATCTTGCACACCTTACATGAACGCATGTCACAGCTGAACAGTTAATGACTGTGACATTAACCATTTCTTCTGGTTTATTACTGTAAATACCTGTAATATATTCTTTAACAGAGGCAAAGCACAAAAAAACCCCCACTGCAATGAAAAAATATGAATGGAAACTTGGATTTCCCTATTTCTCAAGAGGAACTGTAACTGCAGTCAGCTTAATTGCAGAAGGAATTAACTGTGTTCTGTGGAGCTGGTGGGCTCTTTCTGATTAGACAGTATAAATACAGAAAAAAGTTATACTCACGTGTGAAGATCTAATAACTATACAATATTCTGTGCATAGTGAATAAAATTACTGTTATGAATCCATGTCATGTTTCTATAAAAATGCAGGAAAGAAAATACAATGCACTGGGGGATACTTTTCTCTGAAAATAAATGCTATGTGGTCCTTTAAAAACTTATTTCTTCTGCAATAAAAAGTATCCATCACTGCACATCCCAGATCTCACAGAGAAGAGGGGTGAATTTGTGATCATTCACTCTCCATGACATCAACATCTCTGCATGATGATGGTTAAATGTCCGTAATTCTGTGAGACGACCCAGAAGACATGCAAAGTGCTGAGGGTTATCTGGGTGGTGAAGTTTGCAGAATTTTTGTAGAATATCCAGCAGTGGCTCTTGAAGCCTTTCCACAGAATCTCTGTCCTTTATGTATTGTCGATCTGGTTAAGGATTTAAAAGAAAAGTAATTAGCAAATATATGCTCTGACACATTGCAATTATTTACACTGATAAATTAACATTAAAATATTCAAATATTTACACTGGCAAGTGGTGTTCACGCCTACCAAAAATATTTATTTTCAAATTAAGAGGAAATAAAAGCTCTTAATATTGTATTTTTGAATTAGGGTTTTCCTGTAAACTTCCTGCTTCTGTCTAGAGAATCTTTTCATTTTCTCAAAACCCAGAGTGTTTTAACTCTGCAATGTTTCACTGGAGTTTTATCATCATCTCCTCATGTGGTTCTGCACCAGAGTACATCTTGTGATGCATTGCAACAACTGAGCCACACGGCATAAATTTTTGGAGGTGTAGTACTCTTGGGAATTTGAGGGCACAAGCAGGTTACCAGAGTGAAATCAAACATCTTCATCCTCAGATGAAACGTCTTTGTTGGAAAATGTTTGTCTTTTTTTATTTTGTTCATATGGAAGTATGTGTTTGGGTACTTGGAGAGGGAGGAAAAGAGGAGAATGGGGGGTTTGTCACTGAAATTTTTAATGTAAAAACATTTCCTGAGACACACAGATTCAAAGAGTGATGGAAATGCTTCACCTTCACTTCTTCAAAGAACCTGATTTGGAAACCTCAGTGTCTGTCTTCTACCCTGAAGCATCAGGATTCTCTTCTCCCATTCCTATGATAGTCAGTTTGTTTGTAGCACTATACAATTTCTCCATATTTTGTAGGTAGAGATGGTTAGTTTTGTGTTGTCAAAGAATTTGATTTTAGAGCAAAGCCTGTAATCAGGGCCGAGATGCTATTGTGCCAGCACTTCTGAAAGGTCTGTTTTCTATACTTTAATAGTCAAGAAGGCAACTCACTATTGTCCTTCTGCTCTTGGCATCTGGTGTTTGTCCAATAAAAGCTGAAGACCTTTATTGCTATATTCTAAGGTATAGGGTTTCCCAATTTCCCTCTAAAAATATGACATTCCATAATGGTCAGTAGTGGTGTGCATGTAACCATATAGGATTTTTTGAAGGAGGAAGCCTGTTGTGCTAAGCAGTGAAGAGATACCAGTAAATTTTTTAAGCAGAGTACTTAAGCAATTTTTAACTTGTATAAAAAAACAAATGATATAGCAGGACATTTGAGGTTTGGATTTGTGTGCTTGTTTTCTGGTTTAATAACTGCATATACGGAATAAACATGCAAGCTCACATACTCCACGTAGAATGTAAGTTTGTACAAATCTCAGGTCACACATCTCATGCTTTTTTTCCAAAACCATGAATATTTAATTTTGGATGAGAAGTTACCTGGGGACAGGATAACTATGGCGGTGAGTAGTGCATATTCTTCCTGTGTCATCTTCAGCTCTCCAATGCTTTTATAAAAATTAAACATGGGAGTTATGAATTCATCTGAGATACCTGTGAGAGGGGGAAAAAAGTTATAGCATTTCTTAATTATTGAAAAAATCTGGTTTATTGCTACACAATTATTTCATATTGACTGTCTTAGCAGGAGAAATTTAGTACACAAATCAGGCCTGATGCAAGACAGTTACAAAAGTGCAAGCACATCCTTTTTTCAGAGCAAACTAGACACAGACACTGGCAACTTCTTTTTGCACGGTTTCAAATTCTTTCTTTCAAGCAATTCATTTTCCTCTATAGGTTTGTCCATCTGGCTCTTTGGAACAAGTCTTATATATGGTGTCCTCATAGTCTGATGATATTCTGTCTCCTCCTTGCGAAGCAGTCCCCACGTTCCCTGTCTCTGCATTAGTTATATGGAAGCCTCTCAGGGCATATAGGGTTTAACTCCAGCCCAACTCTAGCTAACTGCCTTGGGCAGCTGCTTCAGTTGTCTCCACAAAGACACTTAATTGCTCCTTTGATGTAGCCTGAAACTTTACTTAGTAGTCTGTAGTCCAAGATCAACTTGCTTGCAAATACTACTACCTTAAAGCATAAAATAATGCATTATAAAGCACAGAGCCATAAATAATTGAAATCTATCCCAATTTAAGGATGGAATCATATGATTCTCTCACCATCAGCAAAACCCTTTGGGGTTACCAAACTGTGGCATGTCAATGGGGCTTCCTCTCACTGACTTTGTCATCAGGTCACAATGTTCTTACTTAGCCTTAAAATACAGATGTACTCAATTCTGCTCTTTGTTGAAAAAGAGAAGTAGATCCTATGACATCAAAATTTTTTTTTTCAAATGGTATGTGAGTCATTCAGACCAAATTACTAGACTCTTGACAGCAGCTCCTTGCAACTCTGAAACAATGGCACTGATGAAGTGTAGTCATCCAAACCAGTGGTTCTGCAGCAAGAGCCTTTTGGCCTTCCTTGGCTGAAAGGATGGAAACCTCCTCTGTTCCCACGGATGAGTGCCATAGGATCTCTTGTAGTTTTAGTCTTAATTTTGAGCTGTTCTAGGAGAAGTCTTTGTAACTTGGTGTGGAAACCACATGAAATAATGCGGTTTTGAGTGTTGAGTACAGCACAAGGCTGAAGTCCAGGATTGGTGAGGTTTGGAGTGCATCCAGTAGGGGAAATTCAAAATGAAACTCAGCAGGTGGAACTCAAAGAAAGGAAACATGAAGCCACTTGACTTGACTATGAAACAGTCACATTTTGCTGTGACAGTGAATTTACTTCAACCAGTGGAATAGTTCTGTGTCCCAACAGTGAAAGAATGGTCTTGCAGGATGTAGTCCATTTGGTGGCTGTCTCATGTTTAAACACATGACATGAGCAACCTATGTTCACTTCAGATTACAAGCCACAAATCTTGTTTTTGTAACAGGTTCAACGCTACTAAATTAAGCAGATATATATGATGCAGGTCAGCTCATCCTTTAGAAGTTGGTAACAGAGCTGATGCTGACAATAGTCAAAGAATCTAATGTTCTGCCAGGTTTATGTTGTTGGTCATAGGCATTAACTATTTAAAATTTTGAACACTTTTTATTGCTAACTTTAGGGCAACCAACTGTCTCTCTCCTGGGTGGTTTTAAATGCCTGCCAAAGTTCCTTACAGTAACCAAGTAACACATACCTATGGCACATGAAAGTATTGAAGTTTGCATTAAACTAGAAACAGGAAAAAAAGTGAGTCTAGCCAAGCCATAAAGCAGAGAAAATTAATTCCTTTCAAGAAAATTAATAGCTAAGCAATGACATGAGAAAAGTCCAAGACAAACTTGATATTTTTAGAAGTCTCTGTACAAGGTATTGCGCCACAGAGCACAGTCATCTTGGCAGTAGACAAGAAATAGGAGAACGTGGGCTGTGACTAAGACTCACATCATTTGTTTCTCATATTCATAATTTGATTTTCTCTCTCTCTGTTTTTTTTTCTCCTTTGAAGGTCAGGTTAACTTTCAGCTGGATGAATTCATTGTTTTACTGACCACAAACTCCTCAAGTCCTGCTGTCAACATTGCAGAAGTAGGATGAAAATTATGGTGGTGAACAGGGTGTGGAGTAACTAATTCAGGTTCTCAGCGGTCCAAACACTGCATAAGCATATAGTAAAACAGTCCCTGCCCCAGAAAGCTTATAAGCTAACACTAAGAAATTACAGTATGGATGGGTGCAGCAAAAAATCAGTATAGATGTGGAAGCAAGTGAAATTACAACAGGGAATTTCTCTGCATTACTGTACTCCAAATAGAGAAATAAAACAGAAGAGATGAAAGAGAGTAAAAAAGGGGTATTTCAGCAATACAACTAATTTACCTTGGCTTTTACTGAAAAGAGAACTTTGAAATCTTTAAATGGATACATGCTACAAGACAATTACTAACAAAACCATGCAAAATGAGCAATTTTGAGACTAAGATAATGGAATTTTTTTATTAGTTGCTAGTTTTGCCGTCATCCCATCTTTGCTGGAGTTTCCCGGTTACTTCATCACCCTGCATGCACGTTATGCAAATTGCTCTTCCATCACAAGAGGGGGCTGTTTTCTAATGTGATTGAAAAATGCTTCAGTTTGGATTTAATAAGCTCCACCAGAAAGAAAAAAAAACGGAAAACACAGGAAACAGATGTTTATAGTTCTTACTCTTTTTTTTTAAGCTACTGTATAAGATGTTGTCACTTCGACTGAGATTATAGAACAAGAATTAAAGGCGATTTGGTGCCTGTAACTGGAAACACTAGAGAAGAAATGAATTACATGACTTTCCCAATGCCATTGTTACAAGTCATATTCCAAAAGTGGAAAAAAATATCTATTTGATAAAGTTTTATTTCTGGTCTCAATGAGAATAGGAAGGTTAGTTCCATCTAATCCTCTTTGTTTAGATCAGCCAAGAGCCCTGTGCAGTATTGTGTCAGGCAGGGAGAGCTTCCTGGTCAGTGCTAATAGTGCCTCCTTCCTAACCGTTTTTCAAAAGCCTTGTTTCATGCAGCATTATGGCAATAAGGACATGCTCATCCTTCATGGTTCATTGGGCATCATTCTGAATTACAGAGTCCTACTTACCAGCCCAACTCAATCTCTGCAGAAGATACTGCAGGTCATTCAATTGATTTCTCTATGTTAATGCATGACTGGCTGTAAACCCAAGTGTGATCAGTCAGAAACATGAGCTTTACTGAGTACAGCCTTGCAGCATCAGATTAGAGCAGATTTACACCCAAGAACATTATTCATTCAGCATCCCTTACTTGAGTAATTTCATTCCCATTTGTAGTTTAAGACACAGCATTGGTTTAGATCTTGCCTTTTTTAGAGTTTTGTTGCTATGATTTCACTAACTGTAAGATGATTGCTCTATAAAGGTAAGATGACTGATGCTTTCATAAGGTTTTCAGTTTCAGGCCATAAATAATTATCTCATTTACCTAATCCTGGAATAGGTTTTTTTTACTGTGATAGCAAGTCAGTATTGCCAGCTTTTTGAAACAGTATTCTCTCTTCTATTTTGTCTGTTTGGTAAAACTGAATAATTAATCTATTGCAAGAAGAAAGCTTGAGAGTAAGTACTAATTAACAGTAACTAGCACTGTGTTATTAATATAGATAAAGAGATCTTTTTTCCTGATAAACATGGAGGTGGCAATGGATACGGAACCAAGGAGAGATTAGCAGCTGCTTTATGCAAATGAAATATTTTAATTACATGCAAACTTCAATTTTATCTTGCACAGTGTTTTATCTACCAGAACTATTTTCCATGCTGCTTATGAGCTCTCCCCTATGAGCTATTCAAATGCATTATTGACCCTTTAAACACTGATCAAATTTACCCCATGGATGCTGAGTGCCAAACAGGGGAACATCTAGCCAGCAGAGGAGGCACACCAGAGCACGTGCTCATGACCTCTCTTCTGGCTGTCTTCATCTTGTAGGCATTAAATGAGAAGTTAGCATGTGTCAGGGAGAACTTGCAATCAGGATATCAAAACTCCATCTTCTTTAAAACAATCCTTAGGACTTCTGTGAAGTCATCATTGCAAGCAAAGAAACCTGAGTTTAAAAAAAAAAACCAACTAAACCTTCAAGGAGTGTGAAAATTACATTGCCACATACTGGCCTTGGCAGTGGCCTGAGTACTTGCAGTCGGGAGAGAAATGTGGTCTGGCACTCAGCAGCAGCATCTGCACTGCCTTGGGCTAATCTTCGTAGGTAGAGTCTAAGTAAGTTTTTGGTCTGGAGAAGCACGCTTATGCAGAAGAAAAGAGATTGAGCCCCTGACATCTGTTCTTGTTTCCATGGGTATAAATCTACTCTGCAGATATGATTTAAACACTTTTAGCAACTTTATTTGCAATTCAGGAACATAGCACTGGCTAACTCAGTATGGTAGATTGTGCAGGAAAAGTATGCAAACAGAAAAGCTCTTTCCTATAATCTGCAATTTAAAGTGGTCCTAATTTCTAAATGTTTTAGGCAGTGTGCCAGTTTTGAGTAAAGTCACAGGATGGTGTCTCTTGCCATGAGGATGCATATGACTGTTTTGAGGGTTAGACACTGAACTCATCAGGGAAGATAATTTCATTTTGTTTCTCTGCACAAACCCCAGTAGAATGGGGGTTTGAAGCACCACCATTACTCAGTACCAATAACCAAATGATCAAAGCCAAAGGCAATGGAAGTGATTAGGTATCCATAGTTCTGACATCAAATTTTGCCTTTGGTTGCAGGAATCTCTTATCCAGATTAAGGGAGCTTTGTATCCCACATTCAATGGCAAAAGGTGGTCTCTTGCCATGCTTTGAAAGTGTGGCTATTTCTTTTTTTTCCTTGGATCTGACTTCACTTCAGAACATGTAACCCATCCAGGAAGACAATAGTGTATTTCACAATGTCCTGCTGCCAACCTAAAATTGGTGTCCAGATTCTTCCATTTCTGTCAATACCAGGTCGTATCTTATTTCCCAATAACCAAATTCATAGAAGAGCTCTGTAGAATAAAATGATGAAATAAAAATCTGTGTCTCTTCATGACCACTGAAAGCGTGTATCTTTAGGAAAACAAACTACAAATGCTCACTGAGAAAAAATTCAGTATCAACACTGTTTTTTAAAAATACTGTACTGCTCAATAATGGGGAGAATTTGCTTTCAAAATAACAGAAAGAAACCTAAGCATTGAATTACTAGGATTTCAGCCTCCCACAGAATGAGTTAATCACAATGTGTTTTATGCATAGTGAAGCATCAAATAATATCAATAACATTAAATAAAATGTCTGTATTTCTCATTAAGTCTCAATATTAGAGTGAGAAGGAGAGGTTTTCAGTCACAGGAGAAGCTAATGTAATAATTTCCATAACAGCTTATGGAGAAAGACCATCAGGGCACAAAGACAGTCTGAAATGCAGCAGGACTTGAGCAATATGCACAAAAGCTAAGAAATAAAAATACACCTCATCATCATGAGAATGAAAATGAATACTGATAATGCTGAAAGGTCATCACCACCAGATCTCTGACTTCTTTATCAGAAAAAAAACCCCAACAAACCATTCCATACAACCTGCCTGGGGAAGACATAAATATTAATAGGTCAGAGAACCTTCAAAGCGGATGCGGTGGCAGGTGATAGAAATTTGGACAGCTTGTGACTTTAAGCAAGGATCACCACCACCCTCCCTGATTTTATGGATAGAGGCATCAAGGCTTGACAATAGGACATTTGTCTGCACCTGAAAATATGCAGACAGAAGTTCTGACTAACAGCAATAATTTATGGCTGCTGGCATGACAGTGTTTAGGATCTCACTAGGAGCCATGAATAATCTTGATATGGTTTCTTCATTTTTTACCTATGCACTTAATTTTTAAGCTCTCACTCAACCATCACTGAGTTTCTTTTGCTGTTCTCTGTTGTCTTTGTAGATTTTAGCTTGCTGCATTTAGGGTTTTTTTGGGGGGTGAGGGGGTGGTGTTTTTTGTTGTTTTTTTTTTTTTTTCCCTTCCAATGAGGTGTATGTTAAAAAAGGAGTTTAATCTCTTCTGGCCAAGCTTATCTCTTGAACTAGTCTATAACATGATAATGACCAGCTGAAGCTTTTAGTAGCATTTTTCCTTACTAGTTAAGGCTGGAAAAGGCTACTTACATTTCTAGCCCAAAGTCACATTTGGTACAGGCTACTATTCAACCTAGAGCCCTGGTGTTGAGTCCTATGATACGCATATTTAATATTTTTAATATACAATACTTAATATTTTTGAAAGCCATATGTGTAAACAATGATAATAGAAGAATGTGGATGCCTTCCTTTCATTTTGTTTAAACTTGTGACACCTGAAAATGATGAGCATTTAAGCCACAAAGATAAGCTGTTTCAGAAGTAGGTATTTTGAAACTATTTTTATTTCTTTAAATAGGTTCAATAGCAGCAATTAACAATGCTACAAATGCAAAGATTTACAAGCTGCTTTTGTTGTTTACTGTCACAGCCCCACTAAATGCAGCCAAGGGAAATCTTTTTAAGTAGGTTTGAATTTTCACAGAGTGGAGAAATAAAATATATGGAAAAGGGTATTTTGTTCTGCATTCTGGATTTTAATAGAAGGAAAGAATGCAGTCAGCAGCAGTAAGCTGGATATTAAATTATCCTCCTGTAATACAGGAAGGGATAAATTCTAGCAGCAGTAGTTCCTCTTATGTCTCCAGCTTGATCCTGGCTCGAGGGAAGATGTTTCAGAAAGCCCCTTCCAAGAGCAAAAAGATAGATATATGTATATATACACACACACACACGTTTAAAAAGTTACTGTTTCATTTCTTAGGAACCACTGAGCCCAGGCTTTTTGGTCTAATCCAGAATCCACTTGCAGTCTACCTTGGAGGTTTTTACCCATAGAAAAAAAAATTTGAAGGAAATCTTCATTTAGAATAAAAATACCACCTTTGAACATGTTACTTGTCTTGAAATTTTCTTTTACACAAAATGTTATTTTTAAATCTGCTTCATGGCAGGTAAATAATACTAATGCAGAATATAGCTGGTTGTGTTATGATGTGAAGTGTTGTCATTAAGTCTAGTACAAACTTGCAAAAAGTAATATTGCATCTTATCTGGATTCAGTATTTGCAGAGAATTAACAGAATATTTAAAATTTTTGACTAATGAAAAACAATTGGTATGATATATAATGGTTTATATAATGGCCTGGATTGAAGTATTTCCTCTGCTTCTGTTTTTTTTTAATGAACAGTTGATATCTTGAACAACAAGGTTGATACTCACTGAATAGATTAGAGGAGGGAAGCTTTCAGTAATCATGTAGCCATAATGGATTCATTTCTCTAAGACTTATTTTGATCAAAAATCTAATAGAAAAATCTCTTGCCTTCTTGGCATAATTCTCTGCCTCTAGAACCTGGACAAGAAGCTATTTATATCACTCTGGAAATCATAATTTCCAGTCCATCAAACAGTACGTTCTTATAATCAATCAAAATGAAAGAAATAAAAAAAAAAAGAATTACTAAATATTAACTTAGAAATGAATGTGCTAAGCCAAAATAAATACATTCCTTCAGCAAGTGAATTATTCTCAAGTTTTTTAACTCCTTGCCAGTGCTTCAAATATGTAAGTATTGTTTTAATTTTGCATACATCAGTAGTACTTTCTGATTCAGAGATTCAGAACTGAGTTCAAGCCCATTGCCATGACTAGTATTGAAGGTTACATGTTCTTCTGTCTCTTCTCTTTCTGACCCTTAGAAAGGAAAGTCAGGAGCCAGAATCTATAGGCTGACTCTCTGATTCAGAATTGTTGGCATATTCTGTGACTCTGTGACTTGAATTTTCTATGATAGGCAGCTAAGGATTGGATAAAGCTTGCTGGTCAATACTGAAGAAGGCAAAACATTCAATATAGCATTGGTGGAGCACAAAGAATGCATAATAAGGCAAAACACAACTTTGCCTGCTTTAAGGAACAAACATCTAGAACCACTTGGCTTTTCATAATTATTAGGATTTATTTCTAGAACCACTGGAATTTATCAGAGTCACTGAGCCTGTGATGGACCTTATGAAGCAGAAGACATACTGAGAACATGCCATGTTTATAATTCTTCTATGCACCTTGTGCTGTGTCATTTAGTTTTACCAAACTGACCCTAAGAATAGGGAGTTCCCTTCAGTCATCTCCAGTAATATCCTAATTTTTTTTCTTTCCTTCTGATAATGATTGCTTTTGAAAATGCAAATACCAATATTTTATGTGAACAATTTGAAATCATGATATTTCTTCTTCATTGTTCTTTCATGCCCGTCATTGGACACATGCACTGGGTTTATTTGATATAACATTATTCTCAATACTCGCGACATATTTATAAAAAAACTTTTACCTTATGAGCTTTAGACTCAAGGCTGAGTTAGATTTGTCCTAGTTAATATAAAAAATGACATTCAGATAAATCTGTTTCAGTGCTAATCAACAATTTTACTACCTTTCCAAGGGCCAAATACTGACACATGAGAGTAATGGTGTGGTTTATTTTTTCCTCATTAAACAAGATACTTACCACTATTGCGAATTCTTTCTTCCAAAAGGACAGTATGTCCCGTAGGAAGTTTCCTGCTGAAGATCTCAGCTGAACGGAGAAACATGGCTTCTACTGCTGAGCCCTTCAGCAAAGCAATCTGGTCTTCATGATCAAGGGTTTGGAAGCCTGGGGAGACATTGGAAATAAGTCAGGAGCAAAGGTAAAAGTTTCCACTTCTTTCTGTCCTGAAATTCTTGCATGTGAGGTGTCCCACATCTGCACAACCTTGATGTTGGTGTCAGTAGGGTTGCCAAGGGCTGCCTAAATTGAAACCCATATTTCAGAAAATGACACAGATTTGAACCTCACAAAATTTTATGAGGATTACATGTGGTTCAGTGTTCATGGTACTTTTAAAGGAACATGATAAACAAAATCTAGTGGCGGAACATAATCGATAGAATTTTGTCTAGCCTGATCCTGCTCCCTAATACCTTCTGTCTTGTTTCTACCAGGGCTTTCTATATGTCTTTCCCACTGCCATGCTGCTTTCAGTCCTTTCCATGCTCTGACGGCAAAAATCAGCATTTGAAGTGGCTAATTTTAAATATTCCACCTTGTCTTTGGACCAATATACTATTTTACATAGAGGCTTCCTGCTGTGTTTTAAATATGCATTTCACTTTCAATTACAAATCTCCTCCCTTCTTCATTTCCTGCAAGCCAGTATCCCAGTTAACATAAAAAAATTTAATTGCAACTGCAGTTCAAGGCTTTCAAGCAACACTGTGAGACACAGAGGAAGGACCAGGAAAATCATGGTTTTGTACAGCTAAGAGTTAAAATACACCTTCCTCAATTAAAGGGAATCTCTACCATGCCTAGTGTTCAGTATTGAGGTAACATCAATACTAAAATACTAATTAAAAAAATACTAATGATAAACTCAGCTTTTCAGTGCTTGTCAATAACACTGTGTAAGGACCAACAAGGGAAAGTTCTCACGTCAGACTCACAATTCAGTGGTTGTTTTGACCTAGAGGAATTGCTAGAAAGGCAGCAAAGAGTGTGAAGCAGAGTCTGGCAAGTGTTAGTGGTAATTAGAGGCAGACTATTTGGCACTGCAACAATATATGAAAATAAAATATCTCTGGAGACACAATTCCTTCTCTGCGTATTTTGTCAATAAGAGTGCCACATCTCAGAGCAGCTGAGTCTGAATTACTCAGTGTATTATTCTTCTGAGCACAAAGCAACTTTTCTTTAGACAATATCTGAATAATGTGTAGAAAGAGGAGGCATTTTCATGTAGTCTTCAAAATATACACAATTGCCAAATGCCAACTGAAAGACATGTAAACTCTCCAATAAAACAAAATTTGCCCCAACACACTGGATATACCTGGTAGTTTTTTAGTGAATTCCACAAGAACCTGCACATGACTGGTAGCCATTTCTGTTAAAATCAGAAAATTTCCTTCAGCACTGAATTCCTCGTTTAACTGTTAAAAATCAAACAACAAAAAAAAGCTTTTAATTTCCACTGACATTTCACATTTAAGAGCATAAAATATAAGAACTATTAACAGGGCCAGGCAAGAGTTCCATGTAACACTACAATTTGTCTCCAATGGTTGTCAAACCCAAGTATTTTCGAGGGCAATGTAAGAACTAAAAGTAGTAGACAGTGTCTTTTTCTCTGGAATACATCTTACTTTCAGTGTTATGTCTAACAGTGATTTAGGCACTTACTGAACTAGAATTTCTATGTCTACCGTATTTAACCAAAAGTCTTGTTATAAGTTAATATGTCTATTTCTTTAACAATATTTTTTTTTTGTTTTGACATCCTTAGTCTCCCACAGAAATAAGTTCCACAAGTTAATTAAGGCTTATTTAATCCTCCCCCTTCAAGTGTCTTTATTTTAGTTTTAAATGCCGTTGACTTAGAAAATTAATTTCTACAGTTGTTTTGGTTTTCTTTTGGTTTTAAGTTTGTTTGGGGTTTTGAGGTTTTTTCTTAAGATTGAACATTACAGTTTTATAAAAAAATGTATCCCTTTTAAACCCTTTTTCCTCTTCTCCCTCTTTCTCAGCTTTTTACACCCTACTACAAAAGCTGGGAGTTCGTAAAGGAAAATGGAATTTCTAGAAGGTATTGAGGAAAAGGAAAGAAGAAAGGATGAAACAAAAATCTAAACCTGGAAAATTTTGAAATTTGTGTTCAAAAAATTAAATATTTTCAACTTTCCAGGCTGGTGCCTTTATAGAAAGGAAGCTTGACTGCAAGTCAAACTCAAATCACTATCTATGCTAACAAAGCTCCAATCATCAAATGTTAGATTTGAGCATACGAATGTTATTCTGGAGTTGAAAGCTTTTTCTTAACATTTAAGTTTGATAAAGATGTGGTCTAACTGTTTATTAAATGGGAGAAATTCTGCCTCACTTGCAGCATATTTTAACTGTAAGCTTTTACCCATAGTTTTCTCTACTATCCACTACACCTGCACATGCTGACTACAAATATTTTTTGCAGTGTAATCCTCAGCTTCATTATCTTCATCTCAAAAATGAGTTCATCAGTATACTTACTAGTTTTTTTGACACCTCCTGCGGTATTTGTTGCTTACTGTATGAATCCATAATATAATCAAGAAGGTTCTGCTGTTCTGGGGTAAACTCTACTTTCTCCTATACTGGCAAAAATAAAGAAAATCCCATCATAAAATGCAGTCACAAAAATGATCTAGCATCTCTTGCTTTAGGCAAGAACCATTCCTATATTTTTCCTACTTGGAGACCAAGCAGACAAAAAAAAGATTTGTTTGTCACTGAGAATTTGGATAGAAGTGTACAGAAGAGAGATGTACAATGCTTTTAAATTGCATGGGTTTGTGTAGTTAATTATTAGAAATAAGGAAATGTTTAGCAAATAACTATGTCTGTTCAAGCATTATTATCACACTTCACGATATGTGATGTATGCCAGACAGATGTAACACTCAAAAAATACTGTATGGATTTTATAGATGCTTTACAGCATACATAAAGTTTCGACTAAAAGTATCAGAATGACTTCTATACTCAAGATACCTCCCTGGCTTGGTGGAAGATGGAGTTCTAATAAATGCAGACAGCTCCAGAGAGTTTGCAATACTCTATATTCACTGTACTAGGCACATTTCACAAACCCCACCAGTACTGCAAAAACTATTACAAGAATTCTCTTACCCTATATATTTTAGTTGTAGATGTTACTTGTTTCACATCATGGCCAACATTATCTTCACTGACTGCCTGATCTGGGAGCTGCTTCACATTTTTCCGTAGCCTTTTTGACTTGCACTGTATCTCTGTTAACAGACCTAGAACACGTAATCCAAGACAAAGCAGTTTGATTTATATATGCCTCAGGTACGTAAGCATGCCTGTGAATGCTCTTTACACTAACAAACCCATTTACCTGTGCAGATCATTTCCTGAACATGTCATTATCTTTGGATGCGAGTCTAATGAGGCATGCTAGGTACACACTAATGAGTAGTCTAGCCCAGATGGAGCTCATCTGCTGAGCAGAACAGTTGTGTCTGGTGACCCAGCATCCACACAGTGAACATGTCAAGAGTATTGCTTTGGACCAGCTCTAATATATTCTTACAGACAGAAAACCTGTTAGTCATGGGAGTGTATTGGATTGTGCCTTTGGTTTTGTTTCATCCAAAAGAAAGTCCCTTCCTTTGCTCCAAGACCTGAACCGAAGTGCAATAACAGGAAAAACTGACGATTGTCATCAAAAGTATGCTCCTCATCTGATCCAAAAGAGTAGTCCAGGTGCATCTGTTTTTACACAAAGGACATGGGATGTTTACAATAATATTTAAGCAGTATTATGTCTGTTATGCAGAATCTTCAGACAGAAAGCCCACTCAGAAGAGTGGTCTTCAGGGCTTTAACCACTGCTCTGTCACTACACAGATAGACCAACATCTAAATATGAAGACTAAGAAGTAACTCAGGCTGGCCAATGTACCTTTTAAATGTATTTATTTAAAATATTACCCAACAGGTCTTGCTATACTACTTTTCATTGTATTAGAGGACTATATAAACCCCTGGATTTATTACAGTTTCACTTGCCCTAATGAAAAGATTTTCGTGTTTGTGGTTTGGAGTGGTTTTTGGAGGGTTTTGGTTTTTTGGTGTTTTAGTTTGTTTTTGTTTTTTTTTCTCTAGGCTACCTTTCAGTACCTTGAACTAGGGAGCATCCTTGAGTGGATGCCTTAAAAATTACCAATTTGCTTGTACTAACAAAAGAAAGGGACTATAGGTATCCTACACAACCTGTGGAAGACAGTCGGAAAGCATGAGTGAACAAGTAAACAGCTAAGTATTCATCTAAAAATAAACCTATCAGCTTGTGACTTTCTTTCTTTCTTTGCTTCTTTCAAGTATCCTTCCCATTCTTCACCTTTGAAAATGCAGAGCAGGAAAAGAAGATCATTCAGTGAGTATATGATGTGGAGGAAGATACCATGAAAACAGTGAATTTCGTTGTGAATGTTTTTAATTTCCTGTTTAAGCCCTATATAAAATAACCTACCTGAACCGCTGAGAGAAGAGGAAATTTGCATGATTAAAATAAGACCTGCAAATAATACCTTGAAAGGAGGGAATAGGAATGATGGAGATAATAATTGGTATCAAGCCATGTAATTTGTGGTGCCACACAGCACTACAGACTTCTTTTTCTGAATTATTCAGTGCATCCTTTGGTAGCATTAACAGGCTTGAGCTGTTTTCCACCAGCTTAGGATCTGGTCTACTGCTTTCCTAGGGAAAATCGGCTTTACATTTGCCTTAAGCATTAAGACAGATTTGTCTGACACTTCCTGCTACTGACTGTTACCTTGACATCTTGTTCTGGCTCCATTTAAGTCAGTTGAAAACCTCATGTGAGAGACAGGGCTTTACTTTTTACCTCAGAGATATTTAGCTTTCAATGGGTATTAAATTCCAGGAAAAGTGGCAGAACCTGGGTCTTCCCTAGGTGGACATTTCACCCAAGAAACTTGCAGTTTAGATCAAAATGGGTAGTAATTTTAGTCTGTCTGCAGTTTGTGTATAAAGGGCAGGAATAAGATTGAGTAGCTGTGCCATAAATATTTATAATGCTTTACCTCCTTGTTCAGAGGGAAAAAAAGAATCCACAGAACTTGCAATTACCATCCTACAAAATGCGCAAGTGAAACAAAGTTCAAGGTAACCTTTTATTTCCTAGTCATATTTTTTCACATAAATGCTCTATACTACTAGAAGTTTCATGTTTTACTGTCCTGGATTGCCTTGAATGAAAAGCAATTATACAGCACACTCCTCCTTAAAAGCCATTAAATAGTGCCTTGCCAAACATCCTCATTGCAGTGCATTAGAACACACTTATGGTTAAATCATGAGAAACACAAGATACCCCGTGTTTCCATTGCAGAGAAAGAGTCAGATGGCAGTGGCACTCACTGGCTTTTATTTCATTTATGCCAGTTGATGAAAATGATAGGCTAGTATAAAAGTTTCATGTGGTCCCAGTCAGTATTATTTACGCTGACCTGTTTTATTTCAGCAATGGGTAGTTTCTTTTGTCACACTGAGTGATTGAAGCTATTCTGAACCTTCAAAATTTTGGAACAATGAATCAGGGATCAGCTCCACAGGGGAGCTCTTTTCCTCTGACACTGCAGGACACGTTGAGTTCTGTCATCACAGTGGTGTCTGCTCATATATTTATGTATTGCACGAGAATATGTCATATCTCAGGATCTTTGCAGCCTGCTCAATTTGCAGAATGAAAGATTAATTACATTATGCTGGCAACACCTTCCAAATATTGATGGAGCTTATTGTTTCTCACAAAACCAACAGTTAATATAGCATCTTCTGATCAGATTGAAGGATAGAAATATATTAAAAATTCAGAGTAGATTAATTTCCTGTATGAATCTAAATTGGTTTCACACATATGTGTATGCTAAAGTGATTGGAGCCATCAAGAAAAATAAATTGTAGTTTTATTCATGGAAGGCAGAAGAGCAGATGTTTACAGACTGTTTTCAGGAACAAGATCGCAAAACTAGTGCAATAACTCAAAAAGGAGCTTTAAACATGTTCAGAGTTGCACTTCAATATGCCTGTTGTTCTCTGTTATCCAGTTTGAAGCTTAATAAAGTTTATAAACTGTCAGCCTGAATAGAATATTTACTTTAATATGAAACTGTTAAAATACATCAGGTTCATTTCTGGAGGCAGTTCTACCTATGTGCCTATATGCAAGGCAGGAAAATCTATAGTGTCATAAGGAAAGCTAAGGAGACTATAAAAAAGGGCTAGCCCTTAGCAGGCTTTGCCTGATTGCTGGGTGAGGTCTGGGAAACACACACTTGGCAAGCCCACAGAAACTTCCTGCTAGCAACACTCCTGCTCTTTTCCTGAAAATGGCATTGTTTGTGTGCCAAAATTTGGACTTGGCTGGCAAGAAATTGGCAGGGAGAGCCTCAGAAAATGTAGGGCCTTCCTGCTCTGATTTCCCCAGGCCTGCAAACTCTTCACTCCTGGGGAGTGAGGAGACTCACTTCCCCTGACTGCTTTTCTTTCTCACTCAAGCAGACTAATAGCTGACATCTAGTGCAGTACAGCCCCTCCTTCACCATTTGCTCAGCTCCTACACCCTTGCACCACTGACTACCAACAAGATCCCATTGCTTCTAAGTGCATTTGTCTTTTGCAACAGGATTTGATGCACAGGTGAGGCATCATCTTTAATACACTTTCCACCTGCCAAATTACATATTTTATAACTTTATTATTACAATCAGAGTAATTAAGCAAATACAGTATTTAATGCACGCTCTGACTAGATGATGCAAATACCTGTATACATACATTCAGCCAACATGCCCATCTGCTTGCATTTCCTTAGACGGCACTCCTGACATTTTCTCCTCATGTACATGTCCATCTCGCAGTTGCCTCCATTTTTACACTTGTATACTGCGTTTTTTGTGATACTTCTTCTGAAGAATCCTGCACAACACAGCAGTGACAGAGATGAAAGAAAACGCTCAAGGAAACAAATTCATCAAGTTGAAGAGCAACTCCATTTGCACGGAGTTTTCTGAATGACACAAGTTCTGCCACACCACAAGTCCCTTTCACTGTCTGGATGACTGCACTCTTGATATTTGTATTGACAACAGTATCAAAGTCATGTAATCAATTATCATAATAAATCATGGGCTCAAACATTAGGCATCAGCCCAAAGTAAAGTCCTGGAACTGTGAATATTGAGAAAACTTGGATCCAAATCTTACACTTGCCAGGAAAAGGCTGAGCACCAGCCCTAGAGCCATAGGGTGATACCATACAAATAGCCAGTGGGAAAAAATATGAGCCTGTTAAGTCTCTTGAGGTACAGGTTACACAGGAAGAGAGTTGAATAAGTCATCACCCTTCCCTCAGTTCCTGGGACTAACAGAAGCTCCACATACTGGTCTGCTCACCCACCCCCAGCTTTAATAAGGAAGCTGCATTGTGTCTGACAATTGTACATGTGGCCTCCTCCCCTGTTTACAAGATACTCCAGCCTTATTCACTAAATATTGTCCACTGGATGAGTTAAGCCATCACCCAATTTCACCTGCACAGACAGCCTTTGTTGTCAAGGTTTCCTGAATTTTAAGTGTGACTCACCGTACCATCACAATCTTTCTATATTGTCCTTCATATGGCAGAGATTATTTAGCATCAGATACAGAGAGAATAAGTTTTCCTTCCCATATGAGGGCAGGTTCCTGAAATAAACTCCTGGGAGCTTCTGCTGGCACAGTGATTTATACTGTGCTTCAAACGAGAGTTCTGTGTAAATTTACATTAACCAGAGCTGTTCAAAACCCTCTTGCTTTCTTATCACCACTGGCTGGCACAATAAACTCATCGTTTTCCTACCTGGCACTTTGATGCACTAAGAGAGGCACTAGGTTAGACCCAACTTCTCATATTCAAATCATAGGGCAAATTCAGATGTGAATCTGAAGGATTTGTCCGTGTGTTTGCAGAGGGCATTACTACCCACTGAATCTAAGCAAGATAACGGATGGCATGATGATTTTGCCAGTGTCAGATGACAATTTCCCAAATTTGATCCATGTTTTTATAGTTGTATAATCTCTTCCAAGCACCAATGTGTAGCAACCAGTAAAACAATTCCACCATCTAGTCAAAAAATCTGGCATTTCTCTGAATCTGCAATAATTCCTGCTTGAAATCTCTTCCATGCTGTTTATTTTATTGGCTGCTTTTCAGATAAATACAGTTGACTGGCATCAGTCTCTTTTGAAATGCAGATTACTTAGAACCTCCAGCATCCCTGGGCATTATTTGTATTCATCATTCACATGGTTTTAATACATTACCATTTACTGATCAGGGAAGGTAAAAAAAGGCCTGCATTTAAGCTGTAGGTTCTTGCTATCAAAGGTAACTGCGCCTGCTTTATATCATTTATGAATTTTGTTAACTTTACATCCTGCAATTTATGACACATTAATTAGTAGTAAATGTTGAAAAGCTCTGCACAAATATTTAGGACATTATAAGACTGATTGATGACTTTATCACTCAGCCTATCCACAAGGCGTTCATGAGCTTCTTCATGGGGGAACAAAGAAAAAGAGCTTTAGCAAATGAATTTTTAAGATATGCAAGTGGCATTATGTGAAAGGAAAAGTGAAATAATTCTTTTGGCAAAAAGTAGTTTTAACCCTAGTCTTGCTTTAGCTTTATTGTGGAGTGACTCTTAAATCATTGTCTTCTGTGACAGACTTAATAATTAATTTTGAAATTAGCCTTTGATATGAATGAAAATTTTATATATATATATCACTACCAATTCAAAATTAATTTAAACTGCCTGAAATACTTAATGTATGACTTTCTATTACAGGAGGCATTTTACTAAAATTTAAAAGTAAGTTAGAAATGACACATGTTAAACTAACAAAGAGTTAGGAACCCCAAAAGATGAAGGTTTTTCTGGCACAGTCTAACTTTTATCTGATCTTACCAAATTACAAAAAGCTCATGTTGGCTGGAAATGTTGAATCTTCTTTGTTCTCTTAGATAGTCATGAATATGATTAATTACGGTAGAGCTGTTCCAGTGTTACTGATGCTGGTTTTTTCTTATGGAAATTATGAAAGTTGAAAGAGGACAGCTGTAAAAATATAGATGAAAGCTTTGGAAATATCTCTTTTTGCTAGTCTGTTTGGTTTTAAATTTAAAAGTTTTTGAAGTTCACAATTGCTACCAAAGCTTCTGCTCCGCTTTGTCAGACTATCAAGACATCTTCCGGCATTCCATCCCCCCATGCCCCCATGGTGGGTGTCAGTGAGGAGAAGAGTAAAGCAGAGCCCTTCTTTGCAAGAAGAATTCTCAGCCTGGTGTGGGAGATATCCAGCAGTACAGGAGTGATTTGAATACTGCAAAAACTCATGCTACAAGCCTGCAACGGGGGAATGCACAACTAGCTTTTCATAGAGTCTTGGAAAGGTTTGAGTTCGAAGGGACCTCAAAGATGGGGAGCTTTTCTTTCAGCAGAACTCATTCCGTGGCTGTATAAAACAAGCACAACACTAGGTCACACTTGTTCTATAACATTTGGAAATGGCCCTTAAAACCCAATATCACTATACAGACTGAAGCTATACCAAAACATCTTTGATGTCTGTCTGTAAAGGTTGTCTCAGAAATGGCCTTTAGAGTAGCAGGTTTAAGCACAGTGTATTGTTCCTTTGTACTGTAAATGTTATGTAAAATATTAATGAAATAGTTCATACATACCTATTAATGGATTAATGTATTAAATGCATTGCATAAATGCTAATGTATTAAAAAATATATATAGCAGTGTATACTCTCACCAGTATCTTCCGACGAATATTCTCATGAGAGACAATAAATGAAATCTTAATATTTTTCCTTCTGCCCAAGACAGAAAACCAAAAAGTATGGAAGGTGTTGCTGAATGCATTACCCAAGAAAGTAATTTTTTTAAAAAAATTAACATATTGATCACAAAAGATTGAATCCCATAAAAATATGTGCAAAGTCTCTTCCTTTGAATAAGAACATCCACAGCATCAATAGAGCAGGGATGTTGCAAGGTGAGCACTAGTCTGGCAGAAAGGGATCTGCATATTATTCTGGACACACACTGAGCATGAATTAACAGCCTGTTGCCAAAAAGAAGGGCTATCTCATACCTGGGTGTGAGACAGATACATGAGGTAGTTCTACTGCACTGATAAGAGAACGACTGAAGTACTGAGCCTTATTTTGGTCCCCATGCTTTGAAGGTTATGTATACCCATGTGAAAAAACCCAGATACACAAGAATAATCGAGGCCTAGAAAACACAGTATGTGCCTTCACCTTGTCAAACAGAAATACACTCCTCAGCATATTGTTTTACTGAATCAGCTAGTACTTTAAACACCTCTAAAGTTTATTGTAGAAACAGAATGCATTATCTTTAAATAATTCAACTTTTACTGTCTTTGATCAAGGGTACTGTTCTTTGTAATTGATGTTACAGCCATGAAACAGAGCAGAAACATAAAATAGATTATCCCAATAAAGAACTAAAATTATGGTTACATAGAGTGATTCAAACTGAGTCAGTAGGGAGGTGGACACATATTTCCTTTCAGCATGGGTTTTAGTCTGATTATTTGCCTGGTTGGTTTTAACTTCTCTTCCAAAAACACTCTTTACAACTTTCAAAGTTTGTAATTTTAAGTCTTGGAAAAGTTGCTAAGACATTTAATAATGCAGTTAAAAAACTGTAGGAACATCATACTATCAGAATAAATGTATCATTACTTGGAATCTTCACATCAAAATTGAGTTTAATCTGGTTTACAATGATAGCATTCATGTGAGTTAATTGATAGTTTTTGACTTGGAGACTATTCAAATGGACATCAGAAAGAAATTAATCTCTTCTTTACTGGAATTACTGAGATAAATTAGATGACCCTTGACCGTATTCGTGTTGACTGGTTCAAGGTCCACTCTCTCTGTGACAGTGAATGCCACATTAAGATATTTTGGTACTTCAGTACCGTCCACGCTTTAGCCTTTATCCACAGCATAGAAATTAGAATGAAATAGTTATTCACAGAACAGAATGAAAAACTGGAGCACTACTTTTCTGGCTGTAATGTACTTCAGCTCTGTCACAGAGTAACCATCTTCAGGTATAACAGTTGGCATAACCTTTTGTCTCTCTCTACTAAAATATCTTGTAATCATGTTTCCAATAATGGCAATGATTTTCTAAATCCTACTTATCCTGATACAAACATGTGAATACTGTTCTCTTAAGAAGCAAGATATTTGTCCTACAGATACCACCTGTTTCCTGAAGAAGCTCTCTCCCTGGAGACTGGGGCTATGCCCAGATGAAAGTCTGGAACTAGAAATCCTCTCATTTCACAAACCTGAAGACACCCACTATATCCTTTGGGAGCTGGGGGATGCAGGTAGGGGCTCACAGCTTTTACTTCCTTTTGCCTGGGCTGGTTTTACAGCTACTTTCTAAGGCAGCCTACCACTGAACTCCCAGACTCCTCCATGGGTGTGGTTCCTTCCACAGGCAGAGAATGGCATGGACAGCCTCCACAGACAGCAGAGCCAGGATGACAGGCTCGACATAGAAGGGGTTTTTTAAGTTTACCAAGAGCTATTGGTCGGCCTGCTGTGCTGTACAATCACAAGACAGTGGCAGAAGACACTGCCAAGTTGTCTTGGGGAAAATACAGAATAGGGTACACAAGATCCAAATGTAGATCTCTAAAATGCTTTATGACTTGGATAAAATTAATAAGAAAGTAAAAAGAACTCAGAAACCACTGTGTTTATTAGCTGAATTGCATTCTCTAATTGATTTCATCCTACCTTTGCATCCTTCACAAGTAAGGGCATTGTAGTGGTACCCAGAGGCTTTGTCACCGCAGACCACACAGAGCTCTTCTCCTTTCACTCTTCCTGTAGAGTGACCCAGTCTAGGCTTTTTGGCTGCAGGGATATCCATTATCTCTGTCTCCCTTGTGAAAAAGGTCTCTGAGGGTAGTCTCCTGAGTTCGTACATCCCGGGGGAATACCATTCCTCATGCTGTGGAGGGTAGAAGCTTAGGTTGGAGTAATAAGGTGGCGATGAAATCTGAGGCTGAACTTGGGGAAATGGCACACTGTTGTACTGTGCGTAAGGTGACACATCTGCCTCTTGCACTGGAGAACTCATTGGTTCTGAAAGGACACCTGGAAAATAATAATGCAAACCCAATCTCTATTATTACCATGAAACTGTAGCTATCAGAGAAGTTTCCACTTCCAGGCATCTATCTCAAAAACTAGGCACAAACATAAAGCTTACATTATCTGAGCTCAGACTTGCTACTGCAAGATGTTTTAAAAATAACTTAATCATTTTCAGTCACTCTTCTGTCATTGGTGGAAATGTTCAGCACTAGCACTCACTTAAAAAAAGTCTTGCAAAATATTGTGCAGGTGATCATATAATTGTTCAGTTTACCAGAAAGAGCAATCCACACCTCAGAGAAGCTAGCAATCCATATTAGGGTCTTACAGTAGGATAGAAGAAATCCAAACAAATGCCAAAAATTCTATGGCATTGGGAAAAGCTATATCAAGACTCCGACACCATATTAATCTCTATTTAATTCAGAATGAATAAATCATGCCAGAAAAACTGCACTAGGGGAAAATTACAAAGGTGAGGCTTAATTAGAGGACTAAGAACATGAAATAAACCTTCAAGAAGGGCCTGAAAAATGGAAGTCAAGTTACCACGAAGGAACAAGGAAGATATTCCTAATATAAGCGGTGAGATTCAACCTTCTCACCATCCAGCTTCCTGTGGCAGCCAGCCCCTGCAGCCTGGTCCCCAGCCCCTACAAGCCCGTTCCACTCAGTGCAGTTGTGTGGTGCTCATAGGGAGCACCACTGTAAGCCAGCATTAGTCACCTCTGAGCCAACAGCAGACCTGGCAGGGGTAAAACAAGTGGCAACCTTTCCCGCCAGGATCAACACAGTATCTGGAGGCTGCCTTAGCTTTGCTCATTACATTGCACGTTTAAAATTGCAAACAACTCAAGTCTCATTTTTTTTTTCTGTACTAAAGGTACAACAACATCTGGATGGTGTACTTAAAATCAAGCCTATATCAAACATTTGAAAAGCAGAATTTAAAAGTTATTTGCAAACTACTTTATATTTTCTGTTGGAGAGAGCCACATCTTTCTGTTTCTTGAAATCACTGACTCAATTCCTTTAATAGTTCCAAGAAGAGAGTCTGAGAAAAACAGTGCATATTTCCAGGAAGATGACTAGTCCACTTTTATTTGAGTCAACAGTAATATTTACAAGGAAATCTTAGTTTAATATTCATTGGTGACCATCACTTAACAGTGCTTCAGAAGAACTCCAAAACATTTTTTTCTGACATGAAACTGGTCCTGGGAAACCATCCTTCATTTCTGAGGAACAAGAAACAATGAAGACATGCTAACAGATAAGAAGAGGGAGCATGTTTAATGACAAAAATAATTAAAATCTATAGTAGGTGATCCTTCCCTCTGCTTTGTCTCACTTCAGTCAGTGCCAGAAACTAACCTTTTCGTTTCACCTGCATTTTCACTTTCAAGGTCTCGTACTGTTGCTCTGCAGCCTCCTGCCCTTCCTACTTTACCAAGCTGCAGAAGCCATGCAAGCGTTTGGGATTTGTGTAGTCACTGTATTGCCCACAGCACGTTTGGCAACACCAAATGTTGAGATCCCAGTTCCGGAACAAGCTGCAAGATGTCTGTCTGGACAAATGTGACACAAACTGAATAAGAATAATGGTGCCATCTATAACTTAAAATTAGTTTAATTACAGTTGCATTTGGAAGAGGCCAGGGCTGCAAGTACTATACTGGCAGAAGCAGAATAGCAGAAGGCTCTTCCCCAAACCCAAGTTTAAGACACTGAAACAAACAACATGGACATACAGAGGGCATCTGGGACTCCATGGAAGAGTTTGGAAGTGAAGTTACAGCTTCACGCATCAAATGCAAACAGTCACTGGTATCTGCCAGCCACAGTGGTGACAAAACAAGTAAAGGGTGAGAACAACAAGGATTTGATGTCTGGTATAGGTTTAGTGAGTGAATGGGTAGGCCTTTAATTATATTTACCATTTGTTGAGATTGATGCTCATTAGCACTGGTCAAGGTACTTCAGGTACAAAAACTGGTGTTAATTATGGGGTACACAATCATTCAGTCACTCTTTGGAAAGGAACCTGTTCACCATGGAAACCTGAGCAGTCGTTTGCTAGTTAGTAATTACTTAGTTGATTGAGTTTGCTAAAGCAAAGTGGGACAATCCTGAAAGGAAAGAAACTGTTGATTTTTAACTTTCTGCCAGCCACAGGAAACGTCACAAAAGCTGCATAGCAGCATCCTGAAATGCTTAGGCCTCTGAAAGAGCAAGAAGAGAAGGCAACATTCATTTCACAGCAAAAAACTCAGCACTAGTTAAAAAACTCAGGAATGCTAAAGAACTGCAGCACATCCTGAGACAATATTGGGTGTTTATTGAAACCACTGTAGAGCCATTTGGGTTACAGATATATTTAGGAAAATCTTCACAATCACTAATTCTACTCCAAATGAAACAAAAAAACATGAATCTTAATGCATGAAATTAAATGGGGGGGAGGGGGGACGAAAAAGCCTATATGACCTTTTGCCTACTGTATCAGACACAGTTAAATAATTTAGCTGAACTGAGTCCATGCTCAGAGTAATGTAAGGGAAAAGGAAGAATAGAACAAGGTTGAGAGAGACTGAGAGAACAGTTGTGTTTTATTTAAAACAGACTTACAGGTAAAACTCTGGAAAGTGCTCAGAGTCCAGTATGATTTTTAAAGATGATGAGGCTGCAACTATGTGGATTTTCCTACTTTAGCTTAAAGTTTTGAGGGTTGTTGGGGTATTTTTTTGGTTTGGTTTAGTTTAAGTCGACCTGGAGACGATATACCTGTAGACCTGTTCATGAGAATCTAGACCAAATAATTTCTTATCACTAAACAAAAATAATCTTATCTTGCCAAGCAGAATGCACATAAGCTTTTCTCCAGCCACATATTAGTAGAAGTCTGCAATGGACTTGTCTCATGCGACTAAAGCGTAAGCAGCCCAGTGAAATCATTGGAGTTGCAGTAGTTTAAGCTGTGAAAGTGAAATCAGAAAGAACTGAGCTCACTGGACTACACCGACATTTTATGTTCGTGTGGTCTTAGTTATTTTGAAACATTTATCTGATTTTATTTTTGGAAGCATACCTCTTACATTTTTAAGGAAAGACTACTTAAGCACACACAAATGTGATGCTACTTACAGCTGCAGATCTTTCAGATTACATTTTGCAAATAGATGATTTTCAATGAAAACACTTCACAGAAATATGGAAAGCTTACTAAAACCAAAGTGAAACCTTCACATGGATGTGATCATTCTTTTACAGATATTTTTTCCACTTGTAACAGAAAGTCCTTGAAGAGTTTTGGTTTTGTTACTTTCAAGTTTACACTCAATATTTTACATAAAGCTTAAAAAAAATTTGACTTGTAAAAATTAAAAGGAATTTTCCTGGTAGGAACTAAAGAAAGTGTTTTCAGTATTCAGAATTATACTGAGGTTATGTATAGACTAAAGGTCATTTTATGCCGAATATTACAGAAATTAAAATAGGATCAATAATGTAAAAGTTATTGTTCCACTAACATAAAGCTAATTGAAGAGAATAAAATTCTAGGCAGTTTCAAAATATGAACCTCTGTCTGTCCTTTGATATTCATGAAGAAATGTAAAGAAATAACAATATTCAAGAATAAGTAATTTGGAAACTAAGGCCTAGCCATTAGCAAAATCCTAATTTAATTCCAAACAAATTATTTGCATATCTTTTCAAAATCACTCCATTTAAAAAGCCTTCTAGCATCCTACAATTGCAAGGAAGAGTGAGAGAATAGGTGGCAAAGACATCCAAGCAAGAACGCAGCAATATCCTACCTCAGGCTGGGTTCAGTCTGACCATTTCTTGAAGCAAAATACTCTCCTTAAGGTGCTCAGTCTTCCTTTCTCTCTATTTTTCTTTTTTTTCCCCCTCCTAAAGACTATGACTATGTAATTCTGCTTTGTATGTATCCTATTGCCTTCTTTACTGTGAGAACTTTCTTCAAGATTAGAAAGGAGTGACACAGACCAGGGGTTATATAGTTTACTGATTAACTTCATTACAGAGAAACTTGTTTGTAAATGTCTGAAACAATGTCCATTGCCAGTGTGGATTTACCTGAATAAAATTTGGTCACCAAGTTTCCTAGCCATTGTAATTTTGCACCTATTATGGTTTAGTTGCAACAAAAATTTTTATCAATAAATATTCAATAAGGTCAGTTGCTTTTGTGCAATAGATGAACCACTCCAAGAGCACAGGAAACATGCTTTAGCTGGCCAAATTAACAGATGTTAAGCACAGAAATTTTGCCTTCTCAAAAAAAGACCAAAGTGCTCTGACCACACTGGACACTTCTGTATGAGAAGATAGGATGGTCTGGGTGGGAAGGGACCTTAAAGATCATCCAGTTCCAAATCCCATGCAATGGGCAGGGACACCTCCCCTTGAACAGGCTGTCAAAGCCCCATCCAATTTGTCCTTCTCATTATAGATTTTTTTCCTCCAATTGCCACTCTGTTTGGGTCTGCTCTTTTCATAATTATTATACATACATGATTTTCTGTTTTAATTTGTGTTAGTTTGTTTCCTTTTGATTTGCGGGTCAGTTATGAGCCTAATTATCTTCTCTGAAGAGATGAAGCCAGATGTTGCATCATCTGCCAGATGGTGCTAAAGACAAGTAGTTATTTAACATATCTTATGATCTCAAAGCTGTTTAATCAGTTTGGACACTTGACCCTACTACCTTTAAAAAAAACCCTAAAAAAAGCATAACAAGAAACAAATGCAGATTTCTCTAAAAGGAGTCAGCCTGTCAAGCTGCTCTGAGTCACTGTTCTATGCCTACGACAATTTTCAATGGCATTGTGTTGCTCTTTATTTAGAAGTTTAGATCTATTGCTTTCTTTTCCCCTTTGTTACATGTAACTTTTTTTTCCTTGTTCTTCCCTATCCATTTCAATACAGCTTATTCATCAAAAAAATTTCTCAGCAGCGACATGTACAATGAGGGTGGCATTTCTTGTATTGTTTTATTTTAATGTCACGTTACAAGAAAATATTTTCAGGCTGTCCAAAAATGGTCTTCCTTCAAACTAAGCATATAATAATACAGAATTATCTTTTCAGGTTCTTAGAAATAATCATATTTCTGGTATCTGAAGTTTCACACTTTATATCTTGCATACTAATAATTTCTATGTAAGGGCTTTCACAGAAAATAGAATGGAGCTATTACTTTAGAGGTCTGTTACTTACTTATCACGGAAATGACACTTTGAGTCAAATACTGTATATAATTCAGGTGCCATACAAATATATAAGCTTACCCTCCACACTTAAGATTCAAAGGAGAGATTTTTGTTGTCTGAAAATTAGTTCAATCCCTTGTGAAAAAGAGTAAGTGATGATCATTGGAAGAAATACTGTAATGGAGATACAGGTATTTAAAACACATATTGTCCCTAATATGAAAAACTTTTAAAAGTCATTGAAAGATGTTATCAAATACCTTTTTGCAACAGTCTTGCTGTCCCAGCTGAAATGCCAAGCCTTAAAGAAAGGCTTGTCACAGTGCTCTGCTAATGCCCCTTAGCCTGTTCTAGGTCACAGCTTGCGTCCAGTCAACTTGGAGCAAAGCAGAGAAGCTCAGAGCAGTCTATGTCTGTTGTGGTAGAAGTGTCGGCAGAATAAATTCATGACTCTAAAATGAACTACAAAGCTTCCAAAGATTTTTAAAGGGACCAGGATTTCAGTCCTAAATTACAGAGGCTAAAAAATGCTGGTTGGTAGGTGGGTCACTTTCCCTTAGTTCAGAATATGAAACTGGACCATTCTTCACAGAACTGGCCCTGTTCAGTCCAATGAGGCTTGTGAAACAAAAAGAGTTTGGCTGAGGAAGGGAAGAATCTCAGTGGGAAAGACCCACACACCTCTGGGTTTTCTTTTTTCAAGAGTCCCTTTCCCTCACGAGGAAAACCAGAGCTGCAAGAAAGATAAAGTTGATCTTGCATGTCGATACTATAGAGGTTGTATCATTTTATGAATCTGGCTGTGGCCACTTCTTCAAAGACATGTTTTCTGTAAAGAGATCTAGGATGTTTCAAAATCACCCAAGTAGCGACTTAGAAAAAGAGAAGCACATTTCAAAGAAGACAGTGTGGAAAGGAATGGCTTCTACTAGGTTACAGATTCCTCCTCATTTGCACTTTGAGACCCTTTATCCAGGGACTCATAACTACAGAAGTGAAACCCTATAGTTAGAACACACTAACTCGGAAGACATACAGAGAAACTTTACCTTAGATACATACTGTTAAAATAGAAACATACAATTTCCAACTACTGAAGGGTAGAATCCCCCTTTTTTTTTCCCTTTAAGCTCTTCTGAAACTCACTGCAACCAGAAATCTTGAGGCTAAGTATGTAGAAGTGCCCTGGAATTACCATGGCAATGAGTCTCACAGCACAAGCAACTCACAGATGACAAGGTTTCTTTTGAAAGGCTTGAACCTGGCACTAATGTTTGGAGATGCAATTAGGTTTATTTTTGAAGGTCTAAGGACACTCTCCCCAGAGACTGAGTGAAGCAGGATGAAAAGAAAATACTTTTCCAAGGATTTTTTTAACAGAATCAGAGTATGTAGCTTTGAAAAAAGGAGACTAATTTGTATAAAGGCTAATGTTTGTAAGTCAGCAATTTTTAACTTGTTGTGAGGTGTGATGTGTGAGAAGTCTTGAGAGAAATGTGTATTCTAAGGGTCATCTGAAAGACAAGCTTTCTTCCTGTTTCCTTGAGTTCACAAGTCACTTCCTACCAAAACTGAATGTAAAAAATAAAAAATACGTAAATAATTTACAAATATAAAATTGAGAGGCAAAACCATTTCCTACAAGCTTTTTGAAGAGTCATATTTTCACAGTGAGTAACTTTCTCTGTGGACTCAGTTGTATATTATTTCTGATGGGCTTTTTTCCCAGCTCTAAAAGCAAAAATGGCACGACATTAGAGTGACACCCCACAAAGCAAAAGTCAGCTTAAGTGAAACACAGCAGGTGTCCTGTGTCTCCTTCCTAATGGGGCCCCTGATTCAACCCCTTAATACATTATTTCTTTCTGTTACAGAAATGTCAGTTTGAATCAAATCTCCATTGTGCTAAGCTCTGAACATCTATAATGGGAGACTCAGTCCCTCTTCAGAATTCATAAGATTTCCCTATGGAGGAAAAATACGTTACACAATAACATTTTTCCTTGTGTTTTCAAGCTACCTGATCATTAGTCTTTAAAAATAATGAAATAATCAGTGAAAAAGTAGATATTGGGGGTAGATCTTCTTGATAAAAATCTGAAGTAGTTCAGCTAAGCAGGGGTTTTAAAATGATGACTGGACATAAAATTTGGCACCCTGGCTTTAAATATCATTCTCCCCTGTGCATATCATGGCCTGACATTAGAATTAACAGGTATCAAGGAAGAGTTTTAGCTATTTGCATATACTTTTTTAACAACTTCAAAATGTTTCTCCCACCCAACCCCAACACAGAGGGATAAAAACCAGTAGCACAGTACAATGGAATGGGTTCTGCTTATACTTAGTGCCAGTGCTTTAGCTTAGCTCTATGGAGCCAGAAGACTGGAAGTGCTCTGACTTTGAGAGATGCTCCTAACTTCTAAGAGCTCTGCAGCCAGAGTGGCTCTGTGTATCAGTGTCTGTCCATGCCCCAGCCACTATTCTTGTTTCAGACAGAGGAAACTGGAATGTTTTCACTTTTTCCAGCACTCAAAAAGTCAGAATTCTGGTCTTATTTGGACTGGAAACTTCTGAAGTGTTGCAGCATTCTGCATATCTCACAATATGTGTGAGGCCCTCGAAGTTTCATGTTATCAAAGAAGAATCCACTCTGGTGCCACAGAAAAAGCTAAAAAAAATGTATTATTCTCTAATTTTTTTTTTGTCTTAGTGGCACATATATCAGAAGACAGCTTTCCCAAGCTTATAGAATATTGACCAAGAATTTTTCGTTCACTTACAAACCCATTCTTAGGCTTGAAAAATTCAGTGGAACTGCAGCAAGGAGAATTTTTCAGCCTGCTTTATAAATTTTCTTGTGCACTGAAGTTAATAGGATAAGGTTTTAATAGTTTTAAGACCAAAAATTACTCTCATAATTTGTATAATATGGCAATGCAAATACATTGCAGGATAGTTTTATTACAAATTAACTGGAAATAGATCTGCTTAGCTTGATTTAAGTGACTTGCATGAAGACAACAAACAGCCCACCTGTAAAGGTGTGTTTTTGCTGAACAGTTTCCAGTATTAGAAGAGTGTTACAAAAACAAACTACAGGGTCTGCTGTGAGCAGTGATGAGGGCAATAGTGTGCAGGATTACATTAACACCACAGATCCATTGTTTGTTATTCCTTTCATGAGTCCTGAAGATTCAAGAAGATTGGCACATGTCACTCATGTGTTCTTGACTTGAAATTTCAGTGCATTTTCTTCTAGGTGCTGAGTAAAGGACAGCTTGCAATTTCAACCTAATTTGGTGACTTACCAAACAAATGAGGACCTTCAGGAAGAGGGAATCCATCAGCAGTGCCTAGCTGATGATGTCCAATTAAATTCATTTCAGATCCCATTTATTCTTCAGTTCAAGAGGAATATGCTGATTAAAAAATGGATTGAGAGGAGACCCTGAAACATATAACCAAAAAAGAATATTTTAAACAAGATAACTTAGTATTGTGCATGTAGTATAAGGTAGAATTCAAGAGGTTGTTTCAATATTTGCTCTAACAAACACTGGCTTGAATACCTACAGTACCTAATGCAGCCTTTAAATAAAATGCTGCATCCAGCTTAGTTGTTTTTTCCTTGTGGCACATTTTATTTGCTATCCTTCTGCTGTTCATTTTAAACTAATGACCTGATGTGCTGAGGGCATGCTTCCCAGCCCCCTCCCATGGAATACCAATTGTTTGCATTATTTTTTCATCACTCTTTCAGCACTTGATTGCTTTCACTTACCAAAAAAGCGTAAGTTTATGGTTAGATCAGAAAAGCATAGCCAGGAAACCTGAGTTTAATCTGTAGCAACTAACTGGTTTTTTTGCCTTCAGTAATTACTGTCTGAACAAGATAAATAGTGGAAAACACAGAAAGCAAAGCCTTGCTCTGATAACCAGGCTCAACCATCTGCCCCCTCTGTGGTCTCAAGCAGCTGTATAACTCACTGGGGGAGGCTGGGAGATGCTTGTGCCCAGTCACTGAGATACTGTCCTGGCAGGTCAGTGGAGCAGCTTTCTTCTCCTAAGGTTGGCAGTGGCACTCTACCCAGGGCATCTTCATCCAGTTCCAAATGCTAGGCTATTGAAATAGAGGCAAGAGACCTGCCATTGCCTCCTACTAGGCAGAAGCTAGAGCTAGAGCACACTTCATGCAGGAGGAAGGCGTGCAACAGGCTCCCTTGCCCAGGTCTGGCTCAGGTGGGTGGCAATTCCAGATTGCATTTCAGGCAGGACCATCAGCAAGGGAGAACATACAGCTTCAGCAACAAGATGTCTCAAGAGCTTATACAGACACCAACAGCAATGTGCATAAAGTTGACAAAAAGCTGTTTTGCTTTGTTTTATTGCCTTAATTCTTTTTTTTTGTTTTACTCCCATGGGGCTGTCCCTAGGACTGCATTTCCACTGACTGAAGGCGTTTGAAAGTTATAGCCCAGTTTGCTTCCCAGTGAGAGCTCAGCATGTTTCTCAAGCAGAAATGAAGTCATCTGACAAAAACGTGAATGCTACAGGAGGCCCCAGTGCTGAGCAGACTGGGAAGCAGCTTGTGATACTGGCAAGCACACACTGTAATCATATTCAGATTTGTCCCTCGGGATTCATTAACTTCTTTCTTAACATAAACAAAGTCCCTCTAATTAGACAGATGCATTTTAAATGTCTGCCCACAGATAATTTAAACAGTTTACTCAGAAATGTCAAAAGCTACTTGTATCAGAGACCAGATATGGTTCTTGTGGCAAATAACATGTAAACACACTCTTGAATCTAGCACAGAAACAGTTTTGCAACATCAAAAAAACCTCCTTGTATCTTGAATGGGGTTTGGCAACCAGCCCAGCTACCCCAGTAGGTCCACGTTTACTTCCAATTATTTTACTGCCTTGCTACCACATTTGCCAGGGAAGATATTTTCTGGCCTCAAGAGGTGGGGCTGCCCACATGGCTTCAAGTCTTCTACAATTCCTGAGTTTTCTCATGAGTTGCCTATGAAAAACATTTGGGATGAGATTCCACTTACAGCCTATTATGAGTGTTCTGAAATGAGAGAAGACAGCAACACAGTCAGGATCCTTTATAATGGTCAGCAAGAGAAACATCAAAATGATGCAGCTTCAGAGGGCTAGTGAATATTTCTCTAAATTTTCTTGTTGAAGGCCAGAGAATAAAGGCCATCACCACCTTTTCCTCATGTCCAAGCCCTTCAGTATTTTCCTTACAGCCATAGGAGTGCATCCCTTAGAGTTCCCTGCAGGATTAGCTCTCCCTGCAGCCAGACACAAAGACTATGTTCCATCACTCTTACTACTTCTCATGTTTCCTTATTTGAGGACCTAACACTGCAACATCTAACATGTAAACACTTGGATTGTGAATTTCTGTACGTTAATACAGAGCCTAGAACTTATCTTCTTAGGGAATGGTAGAAGTTATATCAAAGTACTTTAAAGACAGTCCCAAGAACACACCCATTTAAAAGTACTTACTGTCAGTATATGGTCAGAGTTTCAATGCATATCTTAACTTGTAAGGTGTGTATAATCCTCCATCCTTCTAGTTTGTGCTGCAAGTAAAGAAAAAAATGGGCAAGCTATATTTTTAAATGCTTATAAAACGTCTGTGCTTTTACAGTCTCTCTGATATGTCTGTAAAGGTCTTTTTTCTTTGAGGCTCTTCCATTTTTTAACATGTCATTATATAATGACCTCAAGACAGACTTCTTCAAATCTATTATTCTTTAGATACACACACACACACACACACACAAAAAAAAACCCCAACAAACCCTGGTGTTAACAATATTACCTTTTATATAATAAAAGTCTTGAGGACACATTTGTCATATCCTGCAGTACTCTAGGATATTATAGGTTTTGTTAATGTACCCTTCCCACCACAATAATTTTGGTCTGGATGGATTCAGTTCAAATCAAATAATCATGATGATTTTACACTTCCCACCTTTTTTAAAGCTTCATTTTCTTTAATATATTCAGCTGATGTAGACCATTTACTGGATTTCATGGAAGAGATTACTCCTGTCTTCTTGGGATTTCTGCAAGGCACAAGACTTGATCACCATTAAAAAGGCGGGAAATACATTTTCCATTACATGTAGCTTTGCTACTGTAAATTTCCCTGGTCACCAAACTCTTCATTAAATACTGATTCACATTTTGCTTTGATTTGCTCCTGAGTCCAGCCTGCTGTGAGCTATCTAACCTGTCTTAGATTTATCCATAGAATTAATTTCACACATATTTAAAAGCAGCAGATACTGATTTCCAGCTCTCAGACCTAGACTAGTTACACAGTATAGAGCATTTAAGCAACTCTTACTCCACACATTTTTCAATTCTGGGAGATAGTATAGGTCACTTTAGGTCGATGCCGCAAGGCATCGTGGACTCAGGGGTGGTCTCCCTTCCAAAATGCTGGTTCCACAAAGCTCACTCTGTCAACCTCTTCTCAGCTTCATCCTTCTGGACTCTTGCTGAGATTAAACGGCTGTGGTCCCAACTGGCTGCAGCTCCCATGGAGCAGAGGCATTGGTCTGGCCAGTGGGATAGGCATGGCCAGCAGACATACGGAGGCACCGAAATTGCTGCCAATATGACTGGGGGAAAAAGTGTGCCCATGTACACAGAAACTCTTGGCAGAAGTGTTCCTTCCAAAGCTAGAGAGTCTGAGGCATTCTGTTGACTGGTAACATAAAGCTATGTCGTCTTAGCTTCCAGAGTAAATTAATCTATATGAACTGGATCAATAACCAGTCTCCTAATTCAGATTCCTTTATCCATCAAACCACATAATACTGGCAGGCTTTTGACATTTGAAGGCATCTTTGTTATGAATAAATATTCATAGGTATTTCTATGTCACCCTTGTTTACTTATATGAACTGTTTCTTTGGAGCTCCTGCTATCGAGATGAATCTAGGCTACCTTAGCCAACTTGACTGATACTCCATCCTAAGGTGTAAGAAAAACCCCCTGCATTATATAGGTAAAAGTTGAAATAAAGGTAATAGTTCCACAGGAAATCAATATTTCTCTCCAAAATAAAAGCCCCTCAAGAGAAAATAAGAGGCATGGGATAAATTAGAAACAACTATTTTATTCAAGTTTTAAAATAAACATATTTACTCGACCACTTTAATTTCATAGGCCAAAAATATACAGCAAAGAAAAAGGGATATCTGTATGTATAAAGATATGCCCAACTGCTTGAGAATGTTGTCATTACTTGCATGTTAAGGGATCCAAATTACGTACAGGTAACCTTTGTTACATGTAACCTTTAACATACTTCAGACAGTAAATCAATGCATATTTACACATTCTATGTTTAACTGACACGTATATTGTAATACGTGAAGCTTGTTTATCCACTGTATAGGTATGTATACACGTTTACTCAGATTTCTTATGGAATATTTGTTCCTTGGAGTATACAAATATATATGTATACACATATGCATTGGTGTGCAGATTTCAGATTTATTGTGGACTTCTATCAGTGCACTACCTCTGACCTTGCTGTGGTCAATAGTAAAGGTTTTCCTGGTTTCTGTGTAAGCAAAGCCAAGTCTCAGGAAAATACTTAAAGTTAAATCAGCTGAACTCACTGAAAATAAAGCATCATGGCCACGTACTTTCAAGTAACACAAAAATATGTTGGATCATGAGAAAAGCTCCATGATAGCCCGAGTGTGCTTTCCCCTCAGAAGAATGACTGAGTCTATTTCAATTACTCAGCAAAGGAAAATATATCAAAGCACTTGCAAAATTTTTCACAGATATTAGTGAAGTACATTTCCTTCCATCTGTCCCATAATATTGTCCTATTCTTTACACATCTGACTGCCTATTGCTCAAAGAGAAATGTCACTAACATCATTAAACTAAGTCCCCATCGAAACCCTGTTAACATCAATGGGACGATAGATTCCTCTCTAGTTCACAGGCTTTTGATGTGGCTTCATAGCCTTTTTGTACAATATTTAATGCAGTGCCTCAGTAGAGGCTATTTGCTTACTTGCTTGTTTTAAAGTGTATCAGAGAGACATGAAAGCATTAGGAAGATTTGTGCTCTCTGTTGCGAGCCTATTGCTGTTAGGTCATTTTGACAAGCATTTCACCACAAGAAACTACACATATGGAGTATAAAATCAGAATAGCAAAGAGACACAGAACACAGAAAAGAAACGTAAGGCATTCTTACGGCTTCGTCATGAAGCAAAACCAAGTATCTAAACCACAAGTAGAAGTTAAAACTCTATTGGAAGTTCCAATGGCACTTCTGTAGGCAGGTAAGTAACTTCAAAGAGTGGGACCAGCTTCTGACTGTCCCTGGGATGATCTCCCAAACACCATTTCTCTGTTTTCCTTTCTCCGGTATCTTTTTCATGTCTCACCTGATGAAAATGCAGACCCTCCATTCCTAGCTATTTTTGGACCCACATTTAACCCAGTGGAATCTCAAACTAGTCTGGGGTCTCTAGGTCCTCTGTTACATCAGCAACAGCAATAAAAATAACAAAAGCCAAATGTGTTCTACCGCATTTATCTACTGAAGATAAATGACTAGCAGGAACACTTAGAAAAAAATTACATTTTCTAAAAAACTAGCAATGGATTCGAATAGTAATCACTTGAAATTTGAAACTCCCTTTTACTTGTGCTAGTTGTGTGAAATGAGTCTTTAAGTCCCGGACTTTGGAAGGTGCACCTGGAATCTCTACACAAAACTGTCAAAGAAAAAATTACATCAAACAAATATAATAAAATTACATTAAACTATTCCCTTTCTAGATTGTTCTCTGTTCTCCCATTAATCACATTGAAAGTACTGTCTGTTCCTAAAAGAATAAAAACGTTAATAAACAAGTATATTTTTTCAAGCTAATGCACGTAATTAACTAGATAGTGCTATTGCAGGAAAGCCTCAGTATCAACATTACTCTTTCTTTTCCAGTGACACATAGAAGTCAGCTTTCTAAAGACAAATTTCAACACTGTCATTATTTTTCATGACCTTACCATTTTTCCCAAGGGGAATTCCTGCTGTTGAGACAGTTTTGTGGATGAAATTACTTCTCCTTATATTATTCTTTAGTAAAATACTGGAGCTTTAAAAATATTTTATTCTGGTCAAAAATCCATTAACACCCACTAAATAATTCAGGTGAGAAAATTGCTTTTATACTACACAACAGCAAGAGCTAACAGTTTAAGGAATTATTACTTACTGTTCTTTTCTGGAAGACTGCAGATTGGCAGGATGCAAGACAGTTCTGTGCTCAGTTCAGTATCCTAATGATTCTCACAGAGGAACATTTTTGTTTTGTTTTGTTTTAGGTTTAGCAGAAGGCTGTAGTGATAACGCAGTGAATCAAAGCTTGGGCTCATTGGCTCTGTGCCCTAATGGACAAGGATTACTCATTAACAATTCTCTCTTTGCGAAACTCTCCAAACATGGGCTGTATTAAGATGTTGTGAATTCCAGCTTGACCATCAGCACAGAGATTTGAGATGCTCATTAATACTCAGGTTGGGTGCAGAGGGGAAGCTATCTCAAATAGTGGGGTGAGAATACCTTGTTGCCCATTATAGCACTTTTTTTGCACATGTACATTTTTATGACATTTTCAGGCTCCTTGTCTTTCCCACCCAGAGTGCCCAGATGTCATTCCAAGACATATCATGATTTCTAAGTAATTCTGTTATTCTTTACACTTTTTAGGGTAACTGAACATTACGCTGAGTATTGAAGCAGAATGGCCCATAAATTACAGCATCACAGGGATGTGAAGGCATTAAAGTTTGGTTCCTGAATCTGCCACAATCTCTAACGAACTGTGTAATTTTTATTTGGGCTCATCCCATAAAGTTTTAGACATGAAAGTGAGGCCCTTAACTTTAAACCTGTTTGAGTCATGCGCTGTTTGTGCACAAGGGGAAGAAAATGGTACCTTGTAGATGGTAAACCACATTCTGTGTGGGCTGTGCTGCACCTGAAAACACTGATTTCTTGCCACTGACAGAAAAGAGACCTTGAGCTACTACATCCCCACTTACCTAGAAGAGGAATTTAAAGTGAAGCTGATTAAGACTGTTCTGTTTCAACATCCCACCTACATAGCAAGGGTAATAATTCTCTGTCTTGCATTGCTAAACATATCCAGTGGGGACAAGTTGATCTGGCAGTGGTATTAAGACAAATTGCAGCCAGAGGTGACAGCTGTCACAAATGCCACCCAGTATACACTCTCTATACTTCCCTACATATTTGCACTGTCTGGGCAAGACTGAATACACAGAGATGTAGGCTGTGTCTCCTACTTGAGCAAAGAGAGGCACTGGGCAGTAAACACAGTCTTCTCTAGGAGAAATGTGAGAGCTGCTGGTAGTAAAATCACCAAAAGTAAAATTCCCCCACTCTGTCTCATTTTAAGAGAAAAGAATAATACTTTTAAAAGGCATATTCACCCCTCAAACTTATACCAAGGAAACTCAAACTCTCTATCATTCTCTTGAAACTACAATTAATAAGGGCTCTTTTACATATTCTGTCCTTTGCACATTCACCTGGCAGCCAGCGAAACATTCATGGTATGGCAGGTCTCTAAAGAGATCGATGGGAGAATGATGCCATAAGACTGTCACTGGACACTAATGCTCCCAAGAGGGTACTGTTTTCAGGGACTTATGCCCACAGACCATTCCAGCAGGCACTGGCTGTGGATAGCACATTTAAGACTAAGGCTGTCTCAGTCCTCACTTCTAACTTTCTGAAAGACATCTCACTTGTGTAAACACTGAGATTTTTGTTTGACAAATTAATGCTTAGCAAAATTGACAAAATTCTTTCAAAAAAGAGAATTCCTTTGAAACTACCCTACCACAAGAGACAGAGGGTGCCCTGAACTCCAAACATGCCAAAATCCCATCTGATACATGTCCACTCCAGTGGCACCTAGAAAACACATGCCAAAAAAAAAAATAATTTCTTTGGTCATCCTGAGGCCAGTGATGAGTTTTGTCTCTTATCAGGCAAAAAAGCAGAAACAGACCCAAGAAGTCCAACAAATGTCATATTATGTCTCATGAAGCTTTCTGTCTCTTGGCTAGTCCTGAAGATCTGAAATCTCTTTTCCAGCTTCCTACAACACTGGCCTGAGATAGCTGGTGGCAGAGATTGTTGCTATTTAGAAGTCCCTAGAGACCAACTTTCAATGAAGGTTCTTCCCCAATAAGCATTTTGCTCTGTGTGGATGCTGTTTGTCTGACAGCAAAGAGCTCACCACAAAAGAAATAGAATTTAATATCCACCCCTATTCACAACAAATTAGTTGCATGGAAACATTTTTCCTTTCCTTACAATAACAGAGTCAAGTGTCAAAGTGGTGCTTTGTCCACTAATCAATACTTTCAAGACATTATTGGGAACAGTAAAGAAAGAATCCACATGATCAAAAGAGAAGATGTTGCCTGTAGCAACGACATGTGGCATTACTGATTCAAGCCAGGTGTTCATATTTATTGTGGTTCATGTATAAATGAAAATTGAAGAGAAAGGAATTAGAGCAAATCAAATATATCTTTTGTAGTGTTACAAGGGACTACCTACACAACACTTGGGGAAAGCAGAGGACGAGAGAAGGTTTAAATACGATTACTCGTAAAAAGGAATATCTTTTTTAAGATAGTTTGCATGCTATAATTTTTAAAATTTCAGGAAATGAACTGACATCCTAAAACTTCTCTAGAGAATAGTAACATTACTTTAGTAACGGAAAAAGAGCATGTGTTCTAAAGTACATCCATGCCACTATCACTTTAAATACATGTTCAGCAACAAAACCAGGCATACAGGTAACATCCAGGGCTAGAAATCTGTTTGCCTAGAAAATACCACTTCATAAAATCCACACTCCATGAAAGAATGAGGAGTTGTGCCATGGCTTATTTGCCCCTCCTCCTGCTACTCTATCTTTTCTCTGCTGAAATAATTGCTATCCCATACTATCACTGACAAGGTAGCTCCATAGCTGCAGTCATAGAGAGGCAAGACAAATCCTGGCAATAAAGTAGTTTGTCATCAGAAGTATGGATGGGAAAATCTAGCACAGAAGGAGATGGGGGAAAAGAAGAAACGGTAGATTGAGAGTTTCCTTCTCTTCACATCCAAATGAATGCATCCACACACATGAAAAAACCCCAAACCAATACACTCACAAATGACCAGTACCTTTCCTCTTCACAGAGAAAATCTTGTTAACAGATGAAAAATTTTCTGACTACTCAGAGCCAGTTGCTTGGCACTCCAGCAGCATTGTGCACCTGACAACCATAGAACCACTCAGGTTAGAACAGACCCTCAGGGTCATTGAGTCCAACTGTTAACCCAGCACTACCAAGTCCACCACTAACCACATCCGTAAGTGCCACATCTACACATTTTCTAAATACCTCCAGGGATGGTGACTCAAACACTCCCCCTGGCAAACTGTTCCAATGCTTGACAATCCTGTTGGTGAAGAAAGTTTTCCTAAAATCCAATCTAAACCTCCCCTGGCACAATTTGAGGCCATTTCCTTCCTGTATTAGACAATTATTACCATGGGGAGGTTGAGGACAGAAGCTAAAGCCAGATGGATCTCTGCCAATGGTTTAATTCCTCTGTTCCCCAAGATGCAAAGGAAGAAATGTTGTGTCTTGACAGTGGAGAAACATATCTTGTTGGCCTTGGGACAAGTAAGAATTGCAAGAAGGAGTAGGTCTGGTTTGGCTGAAGGGTAAATCATCATTCCCAGCTGGCACCTGGATCTGTCAATACCCTGAAGACACCTGGTTATTTCTGACAAAAGGTCCAATTTGCACCACTCACAACTAGTGAGAGACTGGGGTCTGTGTTTGTTTCACAGGCAAGGGACACGTGTCTTGACTGAGATCTGCTTGTGTTCAAGAACAACTTTTTCCCCTCTCTCACAGCTCCCAGAACGAATGATGCTGCAGACACCTGAGAGATCACCTGAACCAAACCGTGCCGCAACACAGACCATCTGTTACAGCTCCGAAAGGGTTCACCACTTGACTATAAACAGTTGCCACTGAACAGAGTCAGATTCAGCAGCCCTTATTTATTGTTGTTACACAGAGAATACACATCATTTACACCACTTCGGGTCATAGTTTGTGTCCTCAGACCAGACATTTCTGACTCTTAGGCACTTCAAGAAATATCAATATTCATCACTCTAATGAATAAAGGAAGCTTTTCATTTCTTGAAAGATGTCCAAGATTATCACAAGCTTACAACAAATTTTACCATCTGAAGATAATTAAGCAATCTTAATAAATATATCTGCCTCTAAACAGGTAGGAATGGATGCAGAGTTTCAGTATGTTACCTTTAGTGTCTGTTTAACTTTTTTCCTCCTGATTTTCAAAAGTGAAGGAATAAGTCTGCTCTTAACATTAGTTTACATCATTCAGTAAGTCTTTCATTAATCAGAGCCTCCTCATTATAAGTTGCTCTCCAATTATATAGTTTCTGGACAGGGTAAAATTTATTTAACAAACCTGTGTTGTTCCTCCATGAAATCCAGTCTGTCACTCACATATTTTAAGTGAAGTGTCATGAAGGGTAAAATGACCACAGCACAAAGAGGGGGAATTCCTCCCTGATGGCAAGCAGTTAATTTTTACCCAACAGAATGTGGCAAGAGCATATATGTTATTATCAAGATACCATATTACTGCTGTTTGGGTGCAAGAGGAGAGCTGAGTGTAAGTGGAATCAGCTGCAGTATCAAATACTAAGCCTCAGTAGGGAGAACTCAGTTTATTTCCCTCTAGCTGACTTCAAGAGAAATTCATAATGTTTTTCTAGGAATAAGTTCTGCTGTTCCACATTAGGTTCTCTCTCATTATTTTGAATTTTAATTAAGACATTGGTATTACATGCTCTTCCCCACCCACTACTAAAGACTACAAGTTAAAAGTTCTTAGAGGTATCACAGCTTTAAGTTAAGCATGTTGGTACAGTATTAGCTGATAATAGGTTTTACTAGAGGCCCTAGACTAAATATATCCTTTATTCTATCAAATTTTTTTTCTCTTGACATTTTGATGTTTTACAGTATGTCAGTGATTGAGTTCAATAAGGGTTAGCCTTCATTTATATAAATATTTGGAGAGATAAAATCATTAAGAAATGTTGATCTTTTCCAGTAAATGAAAGCACTGTCCTTTCATTATTAAGCTGTTTTCTTAAACTGAATGTCAAAGGTGACAAGTGAGGTATTATTAATCAGTAAATACTAGAATATTTTTAGATGAGTTTTTGAATTGTTAAAATAATAAGTTAATTCTGCAGACTTTTAAACTGCTACTTTTTTCTCACAGTGTCAAGAAAAAAGATGCTTAAAAATAATTGTTAAATAGCTAGCAAAAAAACATTTACTGCAGGATGCGAGAGGGAATGTAGTTTAGACATACATGAACAGACAGTGGAAGCCACTGGAGGTGCAGGAAGAGCATCTGCTAATGGTCTCTGGCAAGCCAGAATCACCTTTAAACCCCTCAGTTCTGTACTTTATTTTTCTAGAGGTGGCTCTGCTGAGCCTTGGAGGCAGATGGCTGCTCTCATTGCTTATTGAGAAAAAGAGCAGCAGAGCAGGCATCAGACCCCCTGAAAGGCAGCCAGAGCAAAGCCCAGGGGAACCTCCCCACTCTGCCTCAACAAGTCTGTGACCACCCAAGGAACAGTGGGAACATCAAACATGCAGCAGCTGATAGAAAGCTCATTACATCTGCCTACACATCCAGGAGGAAGGGGGATATCAGGTTCTGCTACAAGGAATCATTCAGCAAGCTGCCTTCTTCCTTCTGCAAGGCAGACACATATACATGAGGGAGGAGCAGGAGCAGGGCTCTTTCATGAGGAGATAAAACAGAGTTAAGGACAGCTCCATAGTACCCAACTGGGGCCAGCGTGCCAATAGCAACAGACATTAGAGAAGGCAACATGGGCAATCAGGATGAGGAGCCATCCAGGGATCAACAGGAAGAGGTAGGGCCAAGTACAGGCCTGGAGACACACTGTTTCCAGCATCAGCACAAGGTCCTTCCAGGAGGCAGAGCAGATCCAAGACTGGAGACTGGAGCAGGCTACAGCTAAACACCTGCAGTCTACTTGGAGAGAAATCCACTCCTGAGCTAGGATACAAGGAGACAACATCAAGTGCATTGCCAGCTTATCACAAACCAGTAGCACAGGGCCAGGCTTGAGCTTAAATAGCATCCTCAGTCCACAGGCAAAGCATGTGGGAGGCCCCAGATGAGGCTGATCAGGGCTGTTAAAGCCTATTAGTGCCTCAAGATCCTGATGTAAAGCAGTTCTCAAAGATCTTGTTGTCTCTTCCTTGTTCCTTAACAGAATTTAGACAAATGATGAACATAGTTATGGTCACCTGTGGCAGGCAAGAGGAGTAGCAGCTGGACTAGCCCCTCAATGCCCAATTTGCACTGAAAATACTGACATATTAAAAAGTTAGAATGACAAGTTCAGCTGAAGAGTACTCATGACTCCACCCAGCTAAGGAAAGATGAAAGGGGCTGGAAATTAGGTAATGTTTGGTCCTCGATATAGCTGAGATATTGCCAAACTCAGAAAAGGACTTTCATGTACTAGGGCCCAGGTCAAGTGGATCATCCTCTTGGTTTCCACCTAGTAAACAGTTTGTACTGAAGAGAGAAAGGGATCTGAAGACCAAGAAGAAGTTTGGTGGTTGAAGAGAAAGTTAAATGCATATTGAACAACAGATTTTGGAATAATTACTTTATTATTCTTTTTTTCCTAATCTTCAGTTTACATCATTGCATTCATAAAGTAAATTACTTCTCTTCTTAGAAGAAATTAAATGCAGTATAAAGTTTATTACATTTAAAAAACATATCAGGAAACAGAGAGGTTACTTATCTCATAGCGGTATTAACTTGGGCTCACTACGAAGAAAAGCTTCAATATTTCATCTGAATACGATTTTTGTCCAAAATTGGATAATATTCCAAAACAAAAATCATTTGCATTGGCAGATCACTCATTTATGTCAAATCTCACTTGGCTGATATATTTAATCTTCCTGTCTCATCCCAAAACAAAAAATACGTAACAAAAGCAGGTTGTCTAGAGAATAGTGACAGAGCAGATTGCATGCATAGGAAATTTGTCTAGTTCTATTTCTTGTCTTTGATGATCCCTCCTGCCAAACCTTTACCATGGAGGGAGTTTGAAAAATCCATGAATTTGAGGCTTTAACTGTTTGTTTAAATAGGTGTGTAGGATGAGACAACTTATGCAGAAAAGCATGGCAGTTCACCTACTCAGCAACATAAGCCATTGTCCCTCACTCTGCAATGGCTCCTCACAAATATGGAGCCAAAATAGAGGTTCCTATCCTTTCTCTCTAGGTTTCCTCAAAATTGCATCAAGCTAGTGGGGGACCATGCCTATAATTCTCTGAATTTATAAGCCTTCTACCAAAACTTGTATTTCCCATGAGCAAAGGGATTGCCTACCCTGAGAATGTCATGTTCCTACTGACGATGGGCCTTTCTCAGCTGATAAGCCATGGTAGAATAAGTCTCAAGAGCCTGTGGGATTAGTTCTACCAGCCAATTTTAGCCATATCTGTATTTCTTGGACATAGAATCTGATGGGGAAAGGACAGTGTTACAGTTACAGAAATATCAGCTAGGAAGTTCTTCAGAGTGACTGGACTGAGCAGCCAGCCCTGGTGTTAACTGCTTTGTCTGGCAGGAACTAGCAAAGGACTGGGTTCCAGTAGGAATCAAGAGCCCTCCTACCAACCCCTTTGAGGTACAGAAGAACTGCTTAACCAAAACATCCCCAGTCCACATGAATCAGCCTTCACATAGCATGGAGAATAAAGCTCCAGTTTCAAATCTCTTGAGTGAAAAATTAAAACAAGACAATGATCAATAACTAGGGCGCTGCTTTTCTGGTTATCATGAGGACTAGAGATAACTCCTGGTTGCAGCAAACTTACATGGAAACTTTTGTTTGGCTGAAACACACATGTGTCTGTGTGTAAGTGTTGCTATTTCTACTTAAAGGAAAGAGAATCTCCACACTTGACTAAACGAATGTCACTGACAGCTGAGGGGCAAAAGTCATGCCCTATTCTTTTTCCTGTAGTCTTTCTCTATAATAGCTGCTGCTGATAAACACAGCAGTAGAAGGGGATGGAGGCATCAAAGGTACCCAAAACTGGAATAATAGTGTGATTATTTGATGCGACTTATGCTGTTCTAACACCATTAAACTGATGACTTCCACCACGTAATGTATACTTCCAGAAAGTCATCCTCATGTAAACAGAGCAACAAAAGGGATTCCTTCCTGTATGCATGAAAATTACTGAAATACTAGTAGATGTTTCTGTATTGTTTCTCACTAATGTGCAGCCACCAAACATGAGTCCTGCCAAATAAGACATTGATAGAGGAGAAAAAAATAATACACATGGCAATATTAGTTTTTCAAAACAGTAAATATTTTCCTCCTGGAGATGTAATATCAGCCTGGAATTGTACATAAAATCTGAACTGCATTTTTTTATTTACATTCAATTCATTCCAGAGAGGTCCAAGGAGGGGTATACCTACCTGTTGCCACTTTCGCTTCAGTCCAAATGACATGACTTAAAGTTATAAAATACAAGGGAACTTCTGTTTTCTCAGTAACAGAACTGCTGTTCAGGTGGGTGATGAACTGTAACCTTAAACGATGAAAGACCTTTATGACGCTGCTGTAGCATGACACCCTCTACACTTAAAAATATTTCCCCTGAAGAAATATCAAGTCTTAAGTCTTTTTGCAAAACTTGACAAAGTATAACCTAGCTGTATTGTAAAGCTGATCTAAAAGTGAATTTTACCAATCATATACCCCTCCTCAAAAAATAAATATTATGTAAAAATTTGCCTGAGACTGTAAATAAACAGAATAGAAAAATTTTAGTACTTCAATTTACTTACAACTCAGAGAACTGGGGGTTTTTATTCTTCATACTTTCCAAATAACTTTTAAAACTAGCAGAGTTGATACTCATTTTATCAGTTTAATCATTGACTTCTTGCTTAACTTGTCTTGTTACCTAGGTCTTTAAAAGTCAACAGATAATAATATGAAATAAATAAAACCTTTGTCACTCATTCCTACATCAAGTTTTATGTAACTCTGCTAAATATGAGTTGCAATAGAAACCTTTGAACGGCGTGCCAGTAAAATGGAATGTATTGCAAAGACGCTGATAAAATCTTGTTTGGAATACTGTCAATTTATTCCAGGAATTCAGCTGTAATGAAACAGATGCTTTAGGCTTCTTGAATGTAATAAATCTCTATTCTATAAATATTCTGCTCCTCATTTCCACAAGTGGAAAAGCTTGATCCATAATTCCCCAGATACAGTTTTTTGAGATTGCCAGCAAAAGTAGGCAGAGACATGATGACTTCTCCAATAGGAGTGTCAGCCAGCAGGTGCTAAATGAGACCTTGACTGCCTTTACACCTGACCTTGAATTATTTCAAGGCAATAACTGGGATATGGGAAAGCACCCTTGATCTCTCCACTTAGTTTCACAATTTAACAGCATTTTAGCAATTTACTTCCCAGTCCAGAGTTTAAGAAATGAATTTAAAGTTTGGGCTTTCTCCATTTTTGCCATTAGATGGTGGATATTCACATAGCTCCTGCTGAAAACTTAGCTGATCCCTGATGCAGCTGTGGGGGCAGGGGGGAACTAGTTAGAGGTCTGTATGTAATCACAGGGCTTTGATCTTTTTGAGATCATGGAGTCGTGGTGGGATAGCTCATAATACTGGAGTGCTACCTTGGGTGGATATAGGTTCTTTAAGAAGGACAGACCAGGCCAGCAAGGAGGTGAAAATTGCCCCGTGTGTGAGAGCAGCCAGCATGTATGGAGCTCTGCCTTGGAATGGCGTTGGAGCCAGCTGAGACTTTACAGGTCGGGATTAGAGGCAGAACAATGAGGGCAGTATTGTGGGGTCTCCAACAGACTATCTAAAGAGAAAGAAGTAGATGAGATTTTCTTCAGACAACTGGAAGAAGTCTCATGTATGCAGCTTGTGATTCTCATGAAGAAGTTTAACCACTCCAGTATCTACTGGAGGAGCAACAGAGCAGGGACAAGCAATCCAGGTAGTTTCTGAAGTGCATCACTGATAACTGGTAACTAACTGTAACTGATAAGAAATGACTGACAGACTGAAGACATGCTCTGCTGGACCTGATTCTTTAAAACAAGAAAGAACTTCTTAGGAGGATGAAAGTCATGTACAGCTTTGGCTGCAGTGGCAATGGGACAGGAATGTTTAAGATCTCAAAAGGCAGAAGTGGGACAAAAAGCAGGATTATAACCCTGCACCAGAAGAGCAGACTTGTTTGGAAGAATCTCATGGAACATGGCTCTGGAGAGAAGAGAGGTCCAGGAGAGCTGGTTGGCATGCAAAAAATCACATCCTCCAAGCTAAAGAACATCCTGAAAAGCATGAAATCAAGCGAAGTCATAAGGTGGCCCACATGGATGAACAAGGAGTTTCTAACTAAAATCAAACAGAAAATAAACATACAAGTGGTAGAGGTAGTGTTACGCCATTCAGGAGGAATACAGAGAATGCAAAGCATGCAGAGATGATGTTAGCAAAGCCAAAGCCCTCCTCATTGTATATGGTGAGATATGTGAAGGGCAACAAGAAAGACTTTTATAGGTATATTAGCAGTGAAAGCAAAATGAGGGAAAATTTGGACTTGCTGTTGAATGGGGAAGGAGACTGGCTGACAAAGTCCATAAAGCCAAGGTGTTTGATGCCACCTTTGCCTCAGTTTTCACGAATAAGAGCAGACTCCAAGAATTCCAGGTATCTAAGATCCATGTAAAAGTCCAGAACAAGAAAGACTTTCCCTCTTTAGTGTGGAATCAGTTTAGGGAGCATCTACACAGATTGGACATGCACAGGCCTGTGAGTCCTGATGGAATGTACTAAGAGTGTTGAGGTTGCTGCTGGTACCACTCTAAGGCCAGTTTCAATTGTCTTTCAAGTATAGTAACTATTGGCAGAGATTCCTGACGACTTGGAAAAAAGCAAAAAAAATCATGTGTGTTTTTAAGAAGGAGACAAAGAACCTGATATCCTCCTATAACAAGAAGACAGGCTCAGTGGACAAGGGAGAACTTGATTTTAACAAGGCTTTCAGCATTGTCTCCCATAAAAACTGCACCATGGACAAAATCAGAAAGTACATACTAGATCAGTACACAGCGAGTTGGATTTAAAACAGCCTCAAGGGTTTGTCTCAAGGGTTTGGGACCAGCAGCATGAAGTCCAGCAAGAAGCAGTAATTTTGTTGTTTATCCCAGAGGTGAATTCTGGGACCAACATCCATTCATTAATAATCTGTATGATGACACAGAGCACACTTTCAACAGCTTTGCAGATGATGCAAAACTGGCAGGAGTGGTGATAAAACAGCTCATCATGCTGCTATTCAGAGGGGCCTTGACAGATTGGAAAATGGCCTGACAGGAATCTCATGAACTTCAAGAACAGGAAATTCAAGGCCTCCATGTGAGGAGGAATAGCCCCCTGAAGTAAGCAAATTAACCTGGGCATATTTCAGTAAGACAGTAGCTACAGAAATTGATCTCTCAGAAGAAAATGGAGCATCATTAAATCAATTCAAATGTTAAGCCTACTCCCAATTTGGGGAGCACACCAGCTGTGGAAACTAAAACTCTACACTAGTTTGGGAGATTTTAGTTGTTCATTCTTAGCTATTTCATAGTTTCTTGTGGGAAGCACTAATGAAAATATTACTGAAGGAAAAGTTTTGTTTCCTAGAAGGATTTGTACCAACCTTTCCTGATAAGGAAATCTGCATGTGTGTTGGGCTGGAGGGCTTGCTGACCTTCAGCTGTTGCAGTAATTTGATGGCTCAAGAAAACATCCTGTGATTTTTTTTTTCAAACTAACGTGTGCCTGTGTTCTCTGAGATCAATCCCAACCATTGCTACAACCAGAGAAAAACATTTTTGCAAACTTCTCCTGTGTGCCTTTTTGAAGCAGCAGATTCTTTTGTTAAAATTTGAGTAAGTCTTTCCCAATAATTGGCCTGACTCAGCACTATATCTTCTCTGAAAGACATAAAATTGCCCAAGAATCATAGATCATATAATAGTTCGGGTTGGAAAGGATCTTTGAAAGGTAATCAAGTCCAACTCCCCTGCTATCAACAGGGACATCTTCGACTAGACCAGGTTGCTCAGAGCCCTATCCAACCTGATCTTCAATGGTTCCAGGACTGGGGCATCTACCATATCTCTGGGGAAGAAGGAGGATCCAAGGTGAAGAGGAGCGCACAGGCCAAAGGTACAGCTCAGGGGCAGGGAAGGAGGGATGGACTGGGAGCACTGATGGACAATGGACTCTGGGGTGGGGATACAGCTTGGGGAAAAGAAGGAATTAGCTGTAGGGCTGGCCTTGTTATAGGCAAATATAACAGCAGAAGAAGCCAGTTTACAAGGGGCTTTTTAAGCTAGCCACAGCTTTCCATGAAATGAGAAAAGATGTGGTTGCTTGGGAATAGTAAAAACATGGATGAGGAATGCAGAAAATTATTTGGGAACACAAGCTGTTTCTCATGGTGTGAGAGTTCCTGTACCCAGGCAGCCAAGAAGGGTAGGGCATGGAAATCCCAACTGCAGTTCCTCTCCCAGCTTTGTCAGTGACTTTGCCCTCCAGCCCCATACAAGCGTGACAATTCCCTGTGTGCTCTGGCAGAGCAGAGGGAGCAGGGCAGGCCAGCATGGCCTTGACCTTTGGCCTGCCAGGGGAACAGTTCAGCTGCCTGCCAAGGACCAGCACCTCCAGCTGCTGCTGCCAGCAGGAAACTGGGCACAAAATGGGAAATGCTCTTTTCTAGTAAAAATAAAAATAAAATACAGAATATGCTAAATGGTAAACCCTTGTTATTTTTGACTCTGCACTGCCCTGATGTCTTGTGCACCATGCCGTCAGTTAGCAATGGTTGTGAGAAGGCACATGTGAAAATAAGAAAACACAAGGTGAAGACAAGGATCCAGTGTGAGTGTAGCTCTTTTCTGCGTTCTGCCCAAAGCATTGTGACAGGTAAACTAGCAGCCAGTACGGGGCAGTGGGAAATGCAAGGTGGACAGTGCAGGACAGAGGACATTCCATTGTACTCCCTTGTTGAGGAAAAACCTATACCCTGGCATTACTCCCAGTTATCCCTACCCATCCCACACAGCATCATTATTCCACAGGAGTAACATTACATCTATTCCCATTGATTGCCCTTCACTTGTTTGCCCTGAACATTAATCTCTTTCACATCTAAATTCAAGTTTCATGTTAGTACAATGACTTCTCCTTGCTCACCATGAATCAGTAGGGACCCATAAGCCACTTCCAGCCCCCAGCAGATTTGTACCAGCATAAACTACAGAACTGACCAGATAAATTGAGATAAATTGGGCCTCTCAGGACATGCAGACATCTTTCTTTTTATTACACACTGGAGAGGGAGGAGGGAACAAGTAGATGGGATCAAAGTCTCCCCTCTAAAAGAGAAAGTCCCGTTTCCCTTATCTTAATCACTGTATCAGTAAATTTCTTCAATTAATTCTCTCTGTTCATGCCAGCTATGCCCAGAAGAGAGAAAGCACCTGGTATGGTGCTTCTGTTGCTGACTGCCAGCTCCAGAGAGCAGAGCTATCTTTATTGGGGGTACTCAAATGTTTCCTTGTTTGCAAAAGTTGTCTTCCTTGTTGGTGTTCCAACGATGTGTGAGACTCCTCTGGGCAACCATAGCTCTGATCCAATGAAGATTTATTTTTCCTGAGTTCCAGTGTTTTTCTGACATATATTCAACAAAATAACCATGAACCACTCAGCAGAGCTCTGAGTTTGTCATGTAGGTAGAACTAAGCCTAAAACAAGCAGTCAAGTGGTTGTCAAAAGTTTGTACAGCAAGTGTCTGAGCATGGAGTTTATTGAGAAGATAAATATGGTTATACATAAACAAATGTAGTTTGTTAGCTGCTGTAGATATCCAATACACTAATTAAATTGGGGCAAGGGGGCTGTTACAGTCAAGACTTAAAATATCCAAATGCTTCTTTGGAAAAAATGTGTTGGCTCTTATGCTACAGATAGTTCAGTGTGAAGAAGTACAATCTTATTACATTTCTTACATAAATGATAAGCAGTATAAACACAAAATTAAAAAGGGTTGAGATAAAAAAGGGATATTTTTTCTGTCACAGCTTAACACTGTTATCAAATGGAAGTTAAGAAATAACAGATACCAGTATGTAAGTAATTGAAAGCATTTTTACAAAGAAGCCTACCAAACTGTCTTTTGCACATACATATGGACCTGCAGTAGTATTAGTAGTGTTACCTCACTAGCAGTGCTATCTAATGCAACATAAGCGTTTGGAAGACGTAAGAATTAAGTGGGTTTAATCTCTGTGTTTATTCCTGATTTCATGAGAGTTAAGCTTTGACATGAGACCTGAGTGAATTCCCTGAATCCTAAGATATCAGATTTTCACCCATTCTGCTGGTTTTTAACTCAAAAATCTAGAGAACTCCAAGTTCTGTTTCCAGGGTTTGAAAACTGATTTCTTAATTCATCCTCAGTCCTCTCTCTGCATTACCTCTTAGCTGCAATTTGCTCTCTCTTTTTCTCTATTCCCCTTCCTATACTTTAACACATAAGACATACTCACTCCTCTCTCTTGAACTTGTTAAATAATTAACAAGCACTACAAAATTAATGTCCTTAATGGAACATAGGAATAAAAATAAGATAACAAATCTGTTTTTTTATGAAATTTTCTTTAAAACAGTGACTAAACTTTTAGATCTCTTTATCTATCAGGAGGAGTCAATGGAAACATACGTGCCAAGCCATAACACTTTTTGCGTGATCTTGACTTCATTTTTACCTTCCTACTTTCAATTAAATATGTTACACATGAGACTCCTTCAGGCACTTTGTTAACATCTGGATGCCCTTGTTATATATTTTGCCCCCAGATCTGTATATTATTTTGTATTAAGTGATTATTTCTCTGTAGAAGTTCCTACTCAGGTGAATTTTTATAATTTCTGTCATTAATTTTTCATTTTTCATGACAAGGAACATTTTATTTAACACATACAAATATGAAAGCAATATTAATTATCTTTAAACTTCTCCTAGTAATGCCTAAACCCCACAAATTGTCAAAGAAATAAAAGCTACAGCTTTCATTGTTAAGAAAGATCAATAGATAAGAAAACTGAACAACACATTCCTAGGATTTACTGTCCTGCTTCTTCTCTTCTCAGACTTGAATTCATATTCTGTTGTCTATCTTTACCATTTCATATTATGGAGAGCTGACTCTTCCTCTGGTTTGCCTAAGATCTCTATTCCAGTATAAACTAAATTTGGCTCCCATTTACAATCAAAAGTCATTTTCAAATCCAACTCTGAGTTGTATGAGCACTGTCATATTTGAAAATATGAAAAAGTTATTTTGGATGTGGGGACAGAAAATATACAAACAATGTGATAAATGAAGTTTAATCAAGCTACTATTTCTCCTTTTGGAAATATCATTTGAGTTATTCACATCTGCTAGCATTAGTGACATGACTTTTTTGGGAGTCAAGGGTGGGATATGCCAGCTGTTTTCCCGATTCTTTAAATGTGCCAAGTTTTAACATAATTTAAGAAGTCAGTTTTAGGAGAAACACAGTGACTGAGCTTTCTTAGATTCCACAATAAAATGCTACTGGAGCAGTCTGGAGATAGAGGCATCCAGAAATACTGGAGTTACAAAGTCAGTTTGTTCTCAATAAGTTTTCTTTATTCTTAGTCATACAGGATTTTGGAAGCCATTGTGCAAATCAAAGAGTTGATTAAGTAACAGAGATTTCTGGGAAAGAAAACTAGTTTCCAACCAGTGCTGATGTTTGCACTTCATGCAATGCACCTGAAATATTTAAACAGATGAAAAGGAAAGTGAGAAAGACAGCCCAAACATCTGAATAGGAGTGCCTGGAAAAGCACTGTGGCATATATATAACTTCAACTGGTCAGAGTTGATATTAGGTCTCTGGAAGAATTTAAATTTAAAAAGGCAGAAAGTGAGGTTTTTTAATGCAAAAGCTTGTCCAAATGTTTTTAAATTTCAGGATATTAAATAATGCTCAAATGTCCATTGAAGTCAAACTTCCACTGAACTAAATCAGTGCAGTCTGTTTGTGAAAACACAATAATCCTGCTAAACTGAACTACTCACTGTGTCACGTGTCACTTGGGACAGCTGTGGTGCATCTGTAACAGTAGGAAGTACAGCTACATTCACCACAGAGACAACGGGGCTCTCATGGGCCAATTGGCCATTTCCCAAACTTTGGGGATGTTTGTAGTTCTTTGTCATAACAACAAAATTCACTCCCTTATGTGTTCCTCTTAATAAGAGAGGAAATTTACCCTTTATCATTACTGGAAAAATTATGCTACTTCTGAGAAAATGTTAGTTTTGAGAATAGTACATTGTCCAGTCTTCTCTTTCCTAACACGGATTCTTACATTAAATCCCTTCATAATATGGTTTATCCTATTAAGAGTTTATGTAGTAACTATATACATCTTACATTATTGGAGAGGAGGGAAGAATCTCTTTGCTTTGCACATATATAAAGCAATGGTCGTCTTTCTTTTTTACATTGTGGTGGGCATTGCAAAATAGTTGGACAGTAGCTGGACCAGATTTTGTGATAGACTGATGAAACCATTTGACTCAAGTTCCTGCCAATTAATCCCCCAAATGCTGACTAAGCTGCAAGAAATAGGAAATTTTCTTATACCTGTTCTGAATATCAGTAGTGAAATAAGCAACTCTAGTCTAAACTAAAGCTTAGAATTTTGAAAAAAAAAAAATCTTTTTTTTCTGATTTAACAGAATAAAGCAACTAGATTTTTTGGAGTGGCTTATTAATAAACTACATTTTTGTAAAAGTAGGATTGAGCTGCTCCATGACAATATCCTATTATTAAATTATCTGCTCATACCAATTAAAAATTCTTCACTGTAGTCAAATTAGGTATGCATCCGTTCAACTCACTTTCTATCTTGTTCATATACAGTTATTGATTGGATTTTAGTGAGTAGCAGAGAAACAAGAGACATGAACAGAGAATCATCTACCTTCCCAGTCTCCCTCTTTAATTATATTTGTAGGGAAGATAAATCATCTGTGGATTCAAATGAATGTACAAATGCAATTTCACTCATGGTATTCAATTGCACTTCAATAAAATAGCAAAATATATCTGAGAAAGGTTCAAATCTCCTGTGCATCACAGTGGCTATATATGGTACATGAGAACAATAATACTGAAACACCACAAAGCATAGCACAGGCTAGACAGAATAGCTTTCACTTGAGTTTAATGAGGCAATAGTCATAATGAAAGACAAATTAAATCACAGTTTACTGAAACTATCCATTCTGAAGAGAGCAGTAATGCCACAATGAGTCTCAGAATTGAAGCTAACTGTTTGAAATGATACAGCATGCTCCACTGGTTGACTCTAAAAATGGTAGAAAAAGGGTAAAGCCACTTTATACTGTCAAACATACACCAATGGCAAAAGAGAATTACTTTTAGACATAGGTACCCTCATAACTCCCAAATGGTACAGTGCTTCATTTGTAGCAAGAGCAAGACTGAGCCATTGAAAAGTTACAGACCCAGAACTAAAGACTTTACTCCTGCAAGGAAGATCATTCACCTAAATGAGGATTGTTGGTGTTGAGACCACGAACTCTATCAGTATAATACTAGAAAAATATATTTAAATTACTTCACAATAATGAATTGAGTGAGAATCCTAGTCCAAAAAGGCCTAAGATTTCCTTCCATAAGGAGTAATAGTATTGCATCACTAACGATGATTTTGTATTCAAAATTATTTCATGCCAGCACAAAATCTTTGAGGGGGGGAAGAAATCTTACAAGTATCCATTTTATTGCCTTATCCAGACGCTGCGGGCTGTGCATATAAAGAAGACTGTCAGTCAATTTTTAGGAACCGTTGAAGCAAACATTGTGCCACTTTTGCTACATATTCTACTTCCACTTGTTGAGTGAGCAGTGGTAATTAATTACAGCCTACTGTCATAAATCTGTTTTTCCCGCTGCTCTGATCTTATAGCATGAGCTCATGGTTTAACATGGAATAAGCAGTTCAAATGTCAATCTTCAGGAATCCTAAAACAATAAAGCAGGGTTGTCACACCACTGGTTAAATAGATCACTGTGGATCCACCACGTGATATGACTTGTTCTTTCTCTCTTCAGATGAGAAGATGAAGGAACCCTTTGCTCCTGCAGTCAGTCTTACAGCTTGCAGCAGGCAGGACCCCTGCCATGGCTATTCATCTAATGGACACAGCAATGCTCCCAAAGGCATGTGATGGCTGGGAGAGGATTGAGTATCACCTTTCCCAGTCCCATTGTCATTAGCCCTCTTTCACATTACTAGGAGGAAACTGTCATCCCTTGAACCTGGCCAAGTTGCCAGATGTTACATAATTGAATAAGATAATAAATATGGATACCTGATGATTTGGGTCAGCTAGGCAAAAGGAGTCATAGGAGTAGCTGCTATACAAATCTTACAGTTTCAAGTATTAGGACAAATCTTGAAAATTTCCATTTTCATAATGGTGAGAAGTCTGTTCTTCCAAGTCTTGAGTTACTTGCTTTTGCTTCCTCCATTCCCTTCTCTGTACTTCACTGTTTTGACTGGTAGCACCATACATTTTCTTTGGACTTACAAAAGTTTCATTGTTCATCTCTGTTTCTTCAGCCAGTTCATCCTGATCAATTATCCCACATTTCTCTTCACTGAGGTTTTCAGGGTCAGCCCATTCCTGCTTCTCCCCAGACGCAAAGATAGCATAGAATATCACACCACTGTAATGCACCAGGGCTGCGATCAGAAAGACGTTCTGCCATTCTTCCCGGGTCTGAAAGAATCATGCAAGTCTCATTAGGCTTCCAGTAAAAAGAAATATTACTCTCAGCATTACACTGCGAATTAGCATGTAGTGAAGAATGATTGTGATCGCTCTTTGATTCTGGGTGTTGCAGATAAAACAATTAATGAGCATCACTGTAAAGAATTTTTTTCCTAACAACGGCTAATATAAGAAAACTTGTGTTTCTTTGAATTTTTTTCTCATGGTAAAGTTTCTCTCCTGTATGTGAAATATTTATGGAGCTGGAAATGCAGGGATTTCTCTCACAACTAAGTTAATCTTATTGTAGATCAATGATTGCTTAGGAACCCTACCAGGGAAGCATTGTAGAGCAGTTTCCCAAGTCCTATAACCATTGAACAGTTGTACGGAGATATTGCAGAGATTCAGTCTCAGGGGTATAAAATCATATCTCCCTACACAGATAAATAGTTTATAATAGCTAAGAATCAGATCATCATGGTATTATAAAAGTGAATGTTTAAAACAAACAACAACAGAAAACAGCTGCAGAGACCAATGATGAAATGGAATTCCCAGGAATCTTTGAAATGCCTTAACTTTCATTACATTACCTGATGCTTTTCCTAGAAAACATGGAGAAAGGTTACCTTATGTTTCGTCATTGCACCAACAATGAGTGGGCACACCATTCCCGACAGTGTCCCCACGCCATTAGAGATGCCCATCAGAATGCTAGCATAACGCGGGGCAATGTCCAAGTGATTCACATTGAATCCTACAAAAGATGAGAGACAATGGTCACCTGTACAGCACTGCACTACCAGGCCAACAGGGCTTTCTACAGCCATTCAGGCTGAAGGAGCCTGAAAGAGGTAGGAGCCACCTTACTGTATGTTTCAGAAAGCAGAGTGGTGTTTTCTTGGTGATAAAGAGGGAAGACACTGCAACTCTATTCTTTTTCAAAACCCTTTTTTTCCGCCACCTCTGGAGATCATGTTGTATAAAATTTGGTTTGGCCTCATTTAAGTTTAAAGTGTTTGTATTCCATAACTTCTCATACTGAAACAATGCACTTGGCAAGTATTTTTAACGAAGGAATCTATGCCTCATATCAGTCGAATATCCTCTATCTTTTTACTTAGGTGTAATGGGGTTTAATACATGCATTTTGGTATTTTAAGTAGTAGTTTAACAACATCATTAAAAAAACAGAATGTAAACCAGTAGGAAAAAATAATTAAACTTACTGTCACGTGTCCTCTGGGTATATATTTTAATAAGAAATAAAAACAAATACTAAAAATTAAATACTAAATACTCAGAGAATTATCATTCCTTAGGTAATGAAAATAAGCCATATGAACTATGGTCAATCAGAAAAAATTATAATGAATTCCAAGTGCATGGTGTTACATACAGTAAGAAGTGAATTACTGGGAAAATCTGCAAAAAAATTGATTAATAAAAAAGACCTGCTATGCAAGGACCTCATAACTGAGTAGCAAACCCACTTCCCATCTGCATAATCCTGAAATAACTGAAGAACAGCAGTTACTTTTCTGGTCAATTTTGTTCAATAGAGCTGTTTTCCTGGCAGTCTTCTTGTAAGATGTTGGCCTTCCATCTTCACAACAAAAGGGGATTCTTTTTAGTAATGATGATACTGATGGCACAACAAAACAGTCTGAGACTGGTGAGGCCCATGAAAGTGTTAGCTGTTCTGCAGAAGGGATGGTCATAGGACACAACAGAGAGAGGGCTGACCAGAAAGCAGAAACAACCCACTAGGGCTTGGGGTAGGATTGCAACTTATAGCCCTTGTGCAACTATTCTTTGCAGAGTAATTCTCTCTCTCCCTTTTTAGGGATACAGTTTAAACAGGAAGGAAATGGTGACTGACACTGTCAAAAGTATATTAGAAAAATAACAGCAGAAAACTGATGTAAACTGGAATCAATAAACAGGATGTTCTTTCAAAGCTTCATGTCCTGTGTGCAACATGTTTTTTAGATTCTGAAGTAAATTATTTCTGATATGAGAACAGAGGACACGTCATAAGTAGCCACATGAGGAACAAGCATAATAATAGAAATTATGACAGTAAGAACAGTGAGGATTATAACATCACTTTTATCACAAATGGTAAAACAAATAATAAGATTGATTCTTACCTGAAATTGCAAAGCCACTGAAGCCTACTGCTAACACCAGAAAGGAAATAGCCACACCTTTTGTATGAGAATAACCAACCACCAAAAGCAAGGTTGCTTCCATCCCAAAGCCTTCAAATGAGACACAGGTGAATGAATTACTATTGATCATGGAGATACTAATAAGGACTATCCAGGCTAGAAGCTTAAAATGAGAAAAAATTCTTTTGCATTTTATAGCTATTCTTGGTCATATTTTGGAGCTTTGTGATTTGCAGAAATATTTTTGTATTTATTGTTGGAGGATATACTTTGTTTTCCTCCTCATTCATTGCTGTGTAAATGACCCAAGCAGTTGGTAAAGTTAATTCACTGAGCAGTACAGGAAAACAATGAGAAAGTGACTCTGTGCAAAGGGCAGAAAAATTCACAAACACAAAAACATTATTGGGAAAGGAGAAAACCACTTGTCTTTAATTTCTCATGGTGGTAGTGATGCAAGATGTTCTTGGTAAATGGAGCAAAAGAGTGTTTTACATACAAGTGTGCTACCATCACAATAGGATGTACCTGAGCATCACAGGGAACCTCCACTTCTGCCATTACTGCAAATTAATATTTTCTAATATGTAACAGTATAATTCTTCTGGTTTGTTTTTTGTTTTTTGTTGGTTTTTTTAAATGACCCTATTAACATGACCTGAAAATACAATGAATTTGAGCATCTTTTATGAAGATACAGAGCCAAGTTGTGTGGTATTCTGATTGCAGGCATCTCTGTTTCTAGAAACCCATGCCATCTATATATAACGTAAGCCAGCAATTGAAAGTGGACAACTAACTGCTGCACAGGCTATCTGGCTTGAAATCTTTTCTCCCGTTTACTATGAACCTTACATGTTGATGCCATTGATTTTGTAGTTCAGTGACTTAACTAGAAACAAATTATTTTGCGCTGAATAAAAATGAGCCTGCCCATCCTTCACCCTTTTTTTCTCCTAAACCTTCCAGCTTAAACTTGCTAGTGGGTTCTGCCAAAAGTAGCAAATGGGAACAACGCCAGTTATTAGAAGACTGTACAAGACTGAGAAAGGGTGCAGGGTTAGCTTTGCAGGATAAGGCCTATTTGACCATGCTACCCTATTGCTCTTTCAGTTATTAACCAGACTTCCTGTTTCTTCCCTTTTTAAAAGCATGCTCATATGAGTAAGGATTTATGCCATGAGGCATCAGTTCTCCATTTAATGCTTCATGTTAATTAAACACAGACTATACTACAATATTTTCAGGACACAATTGAAATATCATATTTTAAGAATGCAGGAGTACCTCCACAGTTCATGATCTTCCTTACAGTGGTAGTAGTTAAGATCTTCCTGCTCCGTAAGAAGTCAGCAAGCTGCCCTCCGATGGGCACGATGATTGTCATGACCATGTGAGGAACTGCTGACAAAAGGCCAACCTGCAATCAGACAAAGGAGTGCTTATTGTTCACATCCTTCCTCAAGATTTAGGGGGAAGGGAGCAGGAACCATAACTTTTCTTCACCTCTTTCCACCTTAACACCATCAGACACTTTTTTTATCCCAGATCGTTGTGTGGGAGGTTTACAAGCAGGTCCACAGCAACTTCAGCTAAGATCTGTGTGACCTTAAGCTACCTTTGTCCCATCTTTAGGGATTTCTAGGAGCTTGAGAAACTCCAGCAAACTTTTGTTGAGGTAATAGCAGCTTTTCTCCCAGACCTTCTCAGTAATGGCAATATATGAGCCACAGCATGGTTCACCAGTGCCTAGGGCACCAGCAAAACAAAAAGAGCCCAGGCACTTTCCTTCAGTTTATTGGGGCTAGCCCGGTCTTTTCTCTTCCTTCCTCCTTTCTTTCTTTCCTCTCTCCCTTCTTTCCTTCCTTTCTCCCTCCCTTCCTCCCTCCCTCCTTCCTGCTTTATCTCAGACACTTACCTTGCTTATTGCAAATCCAAAGACTTCTTCAAAGTAAGCAGGCTGACTTATAAGGAGCAAATAGAAGGTCCAGCTTCTGCAGAAGTTTGCCACAATGATTGCATAAACTGGCATGGAAGTGAAAAATCTCTTCCAAGGAGTACTAAATTTCTAGGAAAGCAAAACAAACCGAAACAAAACCGACAACAGCAACAAAAAAATTGAGCAAACAGAGCTAGAATAAAGGACTAGTGTCTTCTATTATCAAGCCTATCCAGTACACTGCATGCGACTTACATCACAGATCACTTAGAATGCACGTGAAATATACCTCTTGAAGTAGTGGCAAAAAACAGGTGGAGAAAGTTTCTTAGAACAGTTAGGATTTTAAAGATGAATGCTGCACTACTGTTGCCCTGCTTACTGAAATTATCAAAGGTCTTCTGGACTCCTGTTATTGGGATAACAGGATCAGTAAAAGAATCAAAGAAAACTAGAGAAAACCTTGTACCATTCCCCAGCTTTTGGTATGATGCAGTTTGAGACATTCTTGTAAAAGGAGTGTGAAAAAAGGGTTATCAAAGCTAAGAGACGTGCAGTAGCACAGCAACAAGCAGCTACCTGCTTCAACTTAATTAATTTAGTTCAGGAAAAAAAGGCCTGTGGTAGAGAATTTAATTTCTGCAACTTGCTTTTGGCATTTTCAGTTTCTATTTATGCTCCAGTACTCCATACAACAGGAATAAAAGACTTCAGAGACCTATCCATTTGTAAAAGAATTCAAATCAAAAGCTGAACTATGTACCTATGGCAATATATATTGACATTCTCCTTTCTTAAAAAAAAAGTGTTAGCTGTGTTCTACAGGCAGCCGTGTGCCTGCAGTTGTGTGTGAACACATGAAGGTGACACTAGTGTCCTCTGCATTAAAACCACCATACTCAAGGAAAATCCATAACCTGGAAAAGGTATGTGTGTGTCCAGCCAGGACCTGGTTGATTTCAGACAAATTTCAGGAGCATGCTCAAAAGGAGAGTCTGGTACTTCACACTCTCAGCAAGGCTATGATCCAAAATATGTAGAGCAAAGAGCTTAGAATTACTTTGTTCCAGGATATTCAAGACTAGAACCCAAGAAAGTACAGTTTATCAAGAAACACCTTTGTTTTTCACTACTAGCAAAAATACTTTACGTAAGAGAATGGAGAGAAGTTTGATGGAAAAATAGGTTTTAACTCAGTTTCCAAGGTCTTCCAGGATCAGCTCAGAGAGAGGATAAGAAGCCTTAAAGAAGAACCTGCACTGCCGTGAGAGTGAGCAGGGCAGAAAACGTGTCCTTAAGCTTTCAGATTTGCAATCATCCTTAACAGGAGTTCAAAAGGCAGCTGGACAATTCACCATCTGCAGCCTGGTTATTATTTAGCTAAATGCATTCATACTTTTTTTAAAACAAGCATGACAGTTACTCAAAAGCAAGAGACCAGAATGTGGGGTTCTCCCTCTCAACCCTTCCCTTCCACCTGCAGTTCAAGGAAGGTCTATAAACCAAGGGCTGAAAAAGCATTACATGTTTTCCGGAACTCATCCTGTCCAGGTGCATGAACGCAATTCTGTAATTTTCATAAAAGGAAAAGCCCCTAAACATCAACAGAAACTAGTTCTGCCACTCTTATGCAGCTAACAGTATCCATCCATACATATGCTCATCTAGTGCAAAGTGCTCACAAATTATAACAAGAAAAGTCTTTTTTTACTTACACCTGCATTAGCCAGGCTGGCTCCTTCTCCTATACTTGTTTCTATATATATCCTTTCTTCGTTGGTTATTGTTGGATGTGCAGCAGGGCTCTCATAGGCATGAAGCAGCCAGAACATGTACCAAACAATCCCAAACATTCCTGCGGAGGCCGGAATAGCAAAGCTTGGTTTTAAAAGCCAATAAAGCTACACTTCAGTATCTGCAAGCCTTGAAGTTTGTTTTAAGTGCCAGTTAAACCAAACCTGAACAGAAATTATGCCCAGGGAAGTAACAAAGTATGGTAACTAACTCTGCATACATTGTATGCCTGCTTGCAAAGCAGTTCAGGATTTTGTTGCTTGTACTATGTTATGCATGGGGCAGAGAAAAAGCAGAAGGAAAGCTCTATGTAGAACCTGGCAAAGGAAAACAGCAGACAGGCCATAACACGGTCACAATCTGCACAAAGAGACCTCACAATCAGTCAAATGGTGTTGGCAAATCTTGTGGTGTGTCCTGTGTCTCCAGAGAAAACCGAGAAAACCTGTCATAACCGGCTTGCTGATGTGCAAGGTTAGGTTGCAGCCAGCTCTGCCACGCAACGTGGAGGGGGAAGAATAAGACACCATGTTTGAGCCACAAGGCCATACTCGTGGGACCACTTTGTAAAGGTGGCACTGTTTTATTAAAGATGGGCAACACAGGGAAGGTTTCTCAGGACAGAAGTTTTCAGTGGTATTTGGCTCCCCAATGGCAACACATGCTGTGGTGTTTGCTGTTAGTGTGCAGTCTGGGGCAGATACACCACACAGGTGTTTGTGCTACAGAGGAACCTCTGCAACTGCACCCAAGCCTATCACTGGGTGACCATGGGCTGTAGCCTGGTTATTACAATTTTACAGCCTTTTCTAACAGATGATTACAAAATGAAAGCTCTCAGAATCTCCAATAAGTAGAGAATAAATTGGAATAGCCATTTTCAACCTCTTCATTCATCAAACCCACTTTGATCCATATTTGTTAGACACGTTTAAGTAATTAGCTGACAGTACCATTTTAGTGGCAGAGGTCCTTCCTGTTAAGCAACTCACCATAAATATAAAAGACGGATGACCATCCTATATACTGTACCAGCACACCTGCCAGTGGCATGGCGACCACCGCACCTGCATAAGACCCTGAGGAGAAAATGGATTAGTAAAACATGTCAGCTATGATAGCTGTGCCCAGCTTTCAGAGCAGATGATCCAGATGGGTGCTCGGGGGCCAGAACCAGAGAAACATGTTTGGCTGATATTCTATGAACATGGAGAATGAGATGGAAGCTCCAAAATTTTGCAGGGGGTGGTGGGAAGGACTGACCCTCATTGGTGTGATATCACCAGTCTCATTTTGCAGTTAGAAGGGCTGTGTCCTGTAGGTAAATAGGATCTGCAAACCCAAGACTGATGACAAACCACCACAGAGGCATAAGCTGTACGTATGCACTTCAGTGGGAAATCCCACCTAACCCCATGGTATATGAAGTGAGTTTTGAAGAAGCTAATGGACCAAGTTTTGGACACTTTCATGGTGTCAGGGAATCCTGAGGACTGCAGATGGGCTAGGAGGCTCTTGTCATGGCTCTAGACCCATGACCACACAAACACTGGTAGTGGAGAGAGTGTTCAAAATTATCCTGAGACTGTGTAGCCATGTTTAGTTCATATCAGAGGCTTCAATACACAACTAGAATAAATAGGCAAATGTGGACAGGAAAAGGGGGATAAAAATGTGGTCTATGCCAAGGTTTCTGATTGGGAAATAAATCATACTGGTGAAATATATTTCCAAATGACTTGTAGAAAGAGATGAACATTTAAGTGCAATCTGGACAGTAGGTTTCAGTGCAAGATGGTGTCAGTGGCTTCACATGTGAAGAATGTTGCTTTGAAGTATTCCAGAAAATGAGATAATTGTGGGTTTGAGAGTATTATATACTTTGTTAATAAACACTTGTTAATCCTCTACCCATTAGCAAATACTTCTCTGCAATGGTTCACAATGATCTTTCTCCCTCATCACTGTGTCGTGCATTTCTCCTACAGCAATAGAAAAGCCCCAGGCTGAAGTGTAGACAGAGAAACCAGAAACCTGGTTAACATGGAGTTTCCTAATTTTTCCATTGTTCCTATGCACCTTTCAAGTGCAAGAATCAGTGATAGGTAACAACTAAAATGGGTGTTGAGCTGAAGGAGCTTCTCTATCCACTGCTAGTATTTCAAGGAGAGAGCATGAAGGTGGAGAGACTTCTCTTTTGATCTGTTCTTCTGCAGAAAATGGAAACACCTAAATAATCACTAAATCCTGAAGTCATCTGTAATTAAAAGAAAATTCCCATAATACACAAACTTTTTTTCTCTTGCTTCACTCCTCTTTTTATCCTTTAACTTGTTTTTCAGTCCTGCATTTTCCCTAGCCTTACAGCTTCACTGCTAAAGGACAGAATTTTTTTCCTAGAACCTCAAACATTTTCTATTGAACTTTTTCTCCTACAGACACTCATCTTCTGCTGTCAGCATTGGAAAGGGACCCAGTGAAAAGACCAAAGTACATGGTTGATCATAACTCAAAACAGGATGAAACAGAACAGCTATTGGCAAAAAGTTACATCATCTCCACTGCAGTATATTGAGCAGCCAGCCTAAAGTACGCAAGACCTTTTAGGATAATTTTAAAGTGTGTGCTTGTTTAGGAGCATCCATTCACTATGTATAATAAATGGAACCCCTAAGGATGTAGCAGATAAAAAACCCCCCACTTTGAGAGCCATTCTAAATGTTGACTTCAAATGATAAAATGATGACACATATAAAACACAAAGGACTCTCAGGTTCCAGAGTTTAGAGTACAAGCCAATTGTAGCAAAGGGCAGAGTTTGCATTTCTCTTTTAAATAAAGAAATTACTAAAATAAGTCCAATAGGAATATGCACTTACATAAATGACATAAGCCTGTCAACTTACCACAGAATGATGTGGTAGCCAACCTGCTCCTCTCCAGCGGCGGAGCCCATTTACTCCACATCCCATGGCAGGCTGGGTAGGTGACGCCCTGGCAGATATTTCACACATCATATGATTTGATTTCACTGCATTCCACATGAAGTATCACAGAATCACAGAATATGCTGAGTTGGAAGTGACCCACAAGCATCATTGGGTCCAACTCCTGGCCCTGCTCAGGACCATCCCAAAGAGTCACACTGTGTGCCTGAAAGTATTGTAGTTGCTGATACTGTCCGTACTGTCTAGCTGTTTGCCACCATGGAATGATGTAGGAAAGGCTAGATAAGTCTGAGAGAGCTCAGGTGTTTGGGTATGAAGATGTCAAAGTAATCTGGATTACTTATTACTCATGTAGTAATATGTTCTGAGGCAAGAATGCTGTTTAGTATATGCAGTGGATGGCACAAGTAAACTAAAATAGCTTGGAATGCAGCACCAGAAACATAAATGCTTCTTTACTTGTAAGTAAAATCAAAAATATAAATCAGCATGATTAAAAAAATCATCATCTAAAAGTGAGTAGCAAGTAAAACTGTAGATTGATCAGAAAGCCTGATCAAAAAGATCATATAATATTTTAGAACCAAATCTCAAAAAACCAATCTATGTTTGGAAGGACTGAAATGGTGACTGCTCCTACCTCCACCAGACCCTGAAGAATCCTTACAAACATCACACAGCCATAATGCACTCTTGCTGCAGAAGGGATGATCATGTTCAGGGTAGATGTTAGAAAGATAGCTGCTCCAAATACCCTGTGGAGAAAAGTAACAACAAAAGGAATAAAATTATTGTCTATTTTTCAGAAGTGACGCTGTTGATAGGTACAACTGCAGTGACAATTACACCTACCACCTTCTCAACAACCCAAATACTTGTTAAGTCCTCTTACTGTCAAAAGGAGATAAATCGTCAGATGGTCTATACATTTTCTTCTCCAAATGGAACAGAATTTTTACACATGCTTAACCAAAATGCTGGACTTTTATTTGTATCTGAGGATTAGATATGGATGGTGATACTGAAGGCCTGGAGGTACTGTTTATATGAATCCTCACCTGAGAGAAGCATTGCTATCCCAGGAAATACTTAGATTTTGTTATAACCCTAGCAATGTCATAAAACTAGGTAAGGCCTGCTTTAAGTGACTCCATGAACATGGGAGTGTGTTGGTTATTTCCACTTGCTGCTGCTAGAATGTGTAACAAGGCTGCTTAAGATCAACTCCCTTCCAATGTCACTTCTCTAAATAATAGCTGCAAACGTTCTTTATGACTATGACATAGAAAGGACATTTCTACCAGACAACTTCTATGAAAACCATGATATAAACATTTTGTTACCCTACTTGGGAAGAGCACTTGCTGCAACTGGAGATTAGTCAGTCAAGGTTCTAAATGTACTTGGGGATCAGTGCCTTTGGGAAGTCATTTGCAGCCTCCCAAATGTTAACACCCATTAGAGAAAGAGGCAGCAGAAACCTCTGCGTAATGGTAATGAATGCAAGCAGCAGCACTGAAAGTGCAGGCCACTCAGAGACCCTGGGGTCACTCAAAACCAACACAGACATGGGCTTTCCTACATTTAACTGAAGCGTGATGCACACTTAGTGACCTGTGTCAATAATAAACAGTGACACTAGACATGGAGGACAGCTGGACTACAAGGCAATTGTTTCTGTATGGCATAGGCTCTGGGTTTGCCAGGCACTGATGCTTCGGGGCAACGGTAGCGTATCCCTGGGTGCCCAGTTTCTGCCCAGAAAGGACATCTGGGAAGCTCATTTGAAAACTGAGACTGCTATACCATGAAAAACACCATTGGAAGCCAAGAAAGACATGTGAAAAAAACCAGCTGGGACCATCACTGAAATTACTACCATTAGTATGAGCTGTACTTGCTTGATTAGATTTCACATAACTTCACATCTGGCTAAGTGAAGACTCAGGTTTCTTTTCTGTGCAATGAATGGTGTTGAACAGCTGTGTCATGAATTCTCTGGACATCAGGAATTCATTACTACAGCAAGAGGATCCCCTCTAAGATCCTGTTACAGCACTGAAAAATATCAGAACTGGCAGTCAGAGTTCTCCACAATTACCAAGCACCATTTAAATTGAATGTATTACTACTAATCCTCAATAGTTTAGTGTCTTCTCTGTGTCGTCTGCAATGCAAGCAGCCATACCTGGGGCCAGCCTTTGTATGGGAGACCTTTCATTCTTCAGCCAAAACGTTGCAGCCGTTGGTGGCTCTGCAGACCACAGCACATGGACATGGGAGATCAACCCAAAGCTGCCCTGCCTTGCTCCAAGACTCAAGGTGAGACTCTGGGAGTAAAGCAGCCTCTTTTGGTCAGAGCCCTCAATTCCTAGCAACACTGATGTTAGCTACCAGCATGTTGCTGTTTGTGGACTGTAACTCACATTTGTTTTTCAAACTACTCAAATTCAGTGACATTTAATAAGCTTTGAATTATCTTGTTATGTGTGTGGCATTTCAGGAAGACACATTAAGCTTCATTCTGATATATGAATCATATTAGACAGGTATTTGACCAGAAGTCATATGATTTAGACAACAGCAGTATTTCTCCCTCTTTTGATTTTTCTGGCAAAGACATACACAGGTCTTATTATGCATAGCTGCTTATCATGTTCCATTTCCAAAGTACTTAAAAACTTTTAACACATTTTGTGCAATTCATCTTTTTTTTTTAGCAAGTAGTTCAATTGTTTATATTTCAGTCTCTTTTGGAAAATTTATTCACAGAAAATATATGTGACTTAATTTTTTTATCTGGTCTTACTGTGTACTGTATGATTAATAGTAGTGTTATAGTGTGAAGAATCCACAGTTAGAGATCATCACTGTTTTATACAAATTCTCTACACCTATTAACAAAAACAACTCATTATCTGAGTGACAAGAAAGCACAAAACATATGAGCACAATAGCAGAGGCTGAGTAGGTTGGCAGAGAGAAGTGACAAAGAATGAATCTGTTTAGAACATAGTCTGAAAACATGAAGTAGAATACAAAGCCCACAGTCACATCTTGACATTTAGAAGACTGCTTTCAAAACCAAGTAAGCATTTAGCTGAGAAAGAAGTATTACTTATCTATTATGATCAGTGAAAAAAAGACTGTTGCCCTCGCCTTTTTACCACTAATAGAAATATCAGGTCTCTTATCATAAAGCTATTGACTCAGGGAACTACAGAAAATCATGTAAATTAATAAACATGTGAAAGAATAAATAGTAAGAAAGAGAATGTGTTTAATTATCCAAACAGTTAGCTCTGAAGACTGTTTCCAATCTCTGCTTTTAACTCCAACTCTTAATATGCCTAGGTTATAAATGCATCATTTATACTGAATTAGAACCAGTCACTCTTCCTCTACCATTTAAAAGCCTGAGAATTTTTTCCACAAAGAGGCAGCACCTTTTCAGCATTTCACTGCCATTTTTCCCAAAGAAGTTAATCTGTGCCATGGCCAAACATATTCCAGTTTCTTTTCAATTCATTCACATATTCTTCTCTCCTCACTACCACATCCTCAGGCAGCTGCTTCTTTGGCATCAAAACAGACTCCTTCAGCCACAGCTTCTTCTGCCCAACAGGGTTCTCTTACTGAAAACTGGTATCAAGAAGTGCTTTGTGTTTTCTGTATCCATCAAACAATGATGAAATTACATTTAGATGCAAGTTTGAGGAAAAGCAGCAAGTTAAAGGAATGGTGTCACTAAATGGTTCATGAAATTTTTGTAGGAATGCTGACCTACATCAATTTGGATTAATGTATAGAGCAAATTATATAGTGTTAGATGGTTTCAGTGCAAAACCATAAAGCACTCAGTATTTTCAGCCACTCTGAAATTAATTTGAATCCCACATTATTACAGATAATTATGTGCATTAGACAAGTACCTGGGGTGGAGACATCTCTGTTCAAGGTTGCGCAGTTTAAAGAGGTGGCGAAAGAGTCTTAGCCTAAATCCTTAAGGTTAATAATAGGATAGACTCTCATTTCTGGAGTACAGCTGGGACAAAAGAATGCATTTGTCTTTCTAGAAGTGGTGGGTTCACTGGCCCCAGAACTCCTGGTTTCCTGTCCGGTGTCTTAGCAAATAAACCCTCCAAAACAGAAACTCAGCACCACTGGTGAATCTACCTGAGCTGAAATTGTTTGAGTAAACAAGGAATAAAGGAAAAATATGGATTTAGCCAGACCTGTGAATCCTACTACTGCAAATAGAAATTCTCTTTGAGCTCAGCTTTTGAGCTGTTTTTGTTCCTCAGCAAATTCTACTCCTAAATCCAGTTTTAACAGTCAAATCTATAAGGCAGTATTGTAGTACAGCATTAGATTGAGTAAGAAACTCTCATGGCAACAGATATACAGCTTTTTGTGCAGATGCACAGCATGCACTTAAGGAAGCAGTTTGCTGACACAGTACATTGAGTTACAGTGTAAACATGGTTGATTTTACTGTTTGCAAGTAAATAAGGAAACAAAAGTCCAGCTAATAATGCCTTGAATTATTCAGCCAACAGTGCACACATCTGTGTTTTGGAGCCCTTCTGCTGCAAAAGCTGGTGGCAAGACTAGAAAGGCTGTGGAAATTATTACGCTTAGCTGATTTGTTTGGCTTATTAAGCAAATGGAAAAATACTCTGCTTAGGCATTGCTACGTGGTAGAGAAGTGAATAATTGAGGATGGTAAGTGTTGAAGAAGCAGTGCAAACTGAACTCTGAGTAACTTTTGGTTATGGACAGAGGGGAGTTGAGACTGAGCAGCCTGCGTGATTCTATGGGATGACCTTGTTCTGGAGTAATCTCTACAAGGACATATGGTGGGAAGAATGTGCAGACAGTCTTGTAACCCCTATAGCTCTTTGCAGAATGCAGAGAGCAAAGTACTTTGATTTGGGGCAAAACAATGTATAAATGGTCCAAAAGACCTTTTCCAGTGCTTGTAGGTAAGTCACACCTTGTTTGCAGAGAATGAAATTAGTACCAGTCATCTTTTCTTTTTTTTAATCTGAAAATCCCAAATGCCCTTAGCATGCACATCTTATGAACTCATTCACAACCAGCTGTCTTGAGACAATTTCCCTTTCCCTTCTGATGAGATCACGTTCCAAGTTCTGAAAACTTTCTGAAGTAAAGCCTAAAATGAAAGTTAAAGTTGGAAAATGTGCCAGTTTTCTTACTCACATTTTCAAAAGCAGTTGAAATTAAAATAAATAAATAAATACGATCAGCCAGCAAACACATTGACCATAAAAGAAATAGATGTATGGATGCTCAGAGTTCACCAAACAGAAATCATGAGGCTCTAGTAAAAGTTCTATGCAATCTTAATTACAGTCAGTACTGTATCCAGCCATGGCAAGGATATTTGTGTGCATGAGGACAGATTTGTGACTTCAGAACATAAATAGTTCTGTAATTCCTTCATGTCCAGCTTCAATCCACATAGAATTTTTAAAGGAGAAAGGTCAAATTTTGTTGGAAAATTCTTGTTCGGTGTTAAGGTAAGCTAAAAAACACTAAGGGAACTTCTGAAAGACAAATGCTACCTCCATTGTCTGAAGCATTAGGTGGGATTTTCCAAACACTCTCCAGAAAGCATTATTGTTCAGAGAAGAAATGTGTAAATATTTGAGATGAACAAGCTAAATTGGAAGAATCACCAGTAGACATACAATGCAAATTGAGTCCCATTTTTAATTATAGACATAAGTACTGCATATTCAGTTTCAAATGTGCATTTCTGAAACACTTTAATTCACTACTTCACTAATCGTCCTTTAAACAGTATAAAATAGTCATCAGGCTCTAAAGCTTAATTCTTTTGCTTATTGTTTTCTTACCTGTTAGCAGCCAGTTTGTTTGAGATGAACCCTCCTGGAATCTGTGTCACAATGTAACCCCAGAAAAAAGAGCCATGAATGAGTCCCACCGTCTCGGGATCCCAGTTGAATTGGGCTGTCTTTAAAACAAATGGGGAAAATGCTGTAAGATGAAGCATACTCATTGTAAGATTGTTTTGAAGTCACACCCAAGTCTCTCCATCCTCCAGCTCAAGGCAGCCCCTTTACACTGGCTGCCTGGGGTTGCTGAGCTTGAAAAACACCACAGTTAAGGCAAAACGATGTCCAATTTCCGTGTGAGATCACTGCTTTTGTTCCTTGCTTTCAGTTGAGTGGATAAGAGGGTGAAAGTTTTTAGCCAGGAGGTAGCTAACGCTGGACCTTCATCCTGGCTGCTTGCCACTGCTTCTCCCAGGCTACTTCATCCAGAAACCTTTGTCTTTGAGCCTGTTCAGACTTACAAGAAGGACCTGAAGCCTTTCAATGGTACCTGACTGGATATTATAGTGCCATTCACACTCCCTGTTTTTAAGATGAAAATAACATTAGAGATCAGGTGCTGCAAAGTGGTAATTCATGTTCTTCATTGTTCTGTCTGGCACATAAACTCCCCAGCTTGTTCTTCTTCACTTCTTTCCTTCTAGTGACCAACCTGGTGCTCCAACACCTTGTTGTGTCCCTGTATCTCTCAGCCCTGGGATGACTTGCCTTTCCTGGTGACTCCAGTCACATTCCCATGTTAAGTCAGAGTGGGAGATTTAGAGTATGTCCAACCCTGATGGTCTTGAGCAATTGTTCTGGTGGACTGATCGTATTGGGAAGGTAAGTCAGACCATCACCCCTGCATAACAATGGTGCATCCAATACTTGTAGTCTGACGATCAATACAAACCTGTGCTTATTTCTAGCCCAATGTTACGGCTAGATTTCAATCCATTTCCCCAAGATTATCAAAGGTGGACCCAAGGTACCCTTCCTGCACTCCATTCCAGGAGGTCAGAAAGGGCCTGGCTCAGTATTAACACACTACAGTGAGGACAGTGTCAACTTCTCCATGAGAAGAAAAGTTCTGAAGAACTCTTTTGGAGCAATAAAAAACCACTGTTTTCCTTCATGACTGTTTTCATGCTAATCACGTGGCAGGGAAAGGTGGCTCTGCATGCTTTGAGGAAGAAGCATAGATGCCATTTGTATTCAGAATTAAAACTGTCACTAAAATACCACAGAGAAAAGACAACTATACTGATAAACTTCAACATCTCTTTTTTTAATGTTATTTTCTGTGTGTAAAAAGAACAGGTTTTCCCAGTACATTGATCTTTTTTTTCCCAAAAGAGCAAACTAAAAACCAGCTTACTGTTTAACCTCTAGGGAGAAAGATGGCATTAATTAGCCAGATATGTTTACAGAAAGCTAAAGGGTTTCCCTCTCCATCAATATGCATTTTCACAAGAGTTCCACTTTCCTGTGCTGAGCTACATTTTTATTTAAATACCTAATTTTCTACTAGTGATTTCCAGAGGAGTTTCTGGGTAGTGTTAATTTCTGAAGGCAGAAACACCATGAGGTACGGAAAAAGTTCCTGATTTATGCCCAAAGAGTGTAAGTTTAGATTTGTGAAAGGAATTTATCCCATTTTCCTGAAACTACCACTTCTGAGCTTCCCAATCTACATAGGCACATCTTTTCTCTTGCTCCAGGGTTAAATAAAGAACCAGGAAGTCCCAGCAGGACCAAAGGGAGCAAGGATTAGACTAAATAAATACAAATTGAGCGGCAAGTCTAAGCAGGCACTGGTCAGAGGAGACTGCAGCTGAGGAAGAACTAGAATCTTAGAACCAGAGAATACCCAGCTGGAAAGGGGATCTCAAGGACCATCTGCTCCACTCTTTCTTGGCAAAAGCGCAGTCTAGACAAGATGGCTGAGAACCCCGTCCAGCCAAATCTGGAAAGTGTCCAAAGTTGGGGAATCCACCACTTCCACGAACAGGTCATTCCAGTGGCTGATTGTTGCCATTGTGAAAAATTCTCTCTTGTATCCAATCAGATTCTCTCCAGGAATAACGTGTCCCCATTACCTCTTGTCTTTTCTGTCTGACTCCTGACTTCCTATATCTTTGTAGCCACCCTTTAAATACTGGAGTGTGGTGATAAAGCCCCTGCTAAGCCTTCTTTTCCCAAGGTAGCCAAACCCAGCCCACTCAGCCTTTCCTCACACAGCAGGTTTCTCACTCCTTCTTGAATCTTAGTGGCCCTGGTCTGGACACTCTCCAGCTTGTCTACATCTATTCTGGGCAGGAGCTACCAAATCTGAACACAGTATTGCAGGTGTGGCCTGACAAGCACTGAGTGGAGTGGAATAATGATTTCTTTATCTCTGCTGGTGATGATCTTGATGATGCAACTCAGCGTCCTGTTTGCTTTCATTCCACAGCAGTACCCTGTCCTCTCATATTGAGCTTGTTGTCTACTGGAATCCCTAGGTCCCTTTCCGCAGAACTGCCCCCCTCCAGGAAACTCTTCATTCACTTTGGTAAATATTTTGGGGGTTTATTGAGTTTGATTAGAAATACTCTGCTTGATAGCTAGGAAGGAGAGAGTAAACCACTGTAGGACTGGCAATGGCATAATGTGGGAAGGGAAAGAAGATTTATTTAAGCTTCAGTCCTAGAATCACAAGCTTCATCTCTGATCTTTGGAAATAATAACTTCTATCATCATGAGTCACAGAGACAGGCTTATTTTTAACTTCGGAAATTTACTATAGACACTTTCTGAACTTTTCTTTACCAAAAGTTAAAATATCTGGGAGGAAAGCCTATGAATAATTGCCCGGCATTTCATTCAAGAGTCAATATTCCTGTGAAGTTGTTAGGACAAAAATATTCAAAAGATATAAAAAAATAAGTCAACAAGTAGAGCAAATGTAAAGATTCAAGTTCATAAATTCTGTTAAAAGACTCGTGACATCACAGCCATATACCAAGGCAGAATGGGCAAAATTAAGGTATGGATTGAACCTGCAGTTCCTCAGGTGCATTAATAAAGGTATGAAAGCAGCTACTGTGGGCCACATGCCGTCTAGTGTAAGTCTGAAAATAGCTTGGTATCTAGCTCTGAATCACCTCTAGACAGCAGTCCACACTGTTGATTACCCAATGCCTTAATGCCAGTGACTGCTTTAAGATCTTGAAAGGTATCCACTGATCTGAACAGAGTGGGTGCAGCCCTACATAAAACAATTAACAATTCCTTCTGCAACAGCATCAGAACATGTTCCCCTGGGAGAGAGTAAATAGTAAAAGCTTCTGCCACCACAACAAAATCTGTCTACAACTGGAAGATCAAAGACTTGGTAGACATGCAAGCCATTTCAGTTCTCATTTCTGCTACTTACATTCTCTCTCTGACGTTGAAAATCCTCAGACCTTACAGATCTTTAATGTGACTTCATCACATAAAAACGTAGCTGGACATCTATCTGAATCAAGACTCATGTGTCTCCCTCAGATTTTTATCTATATGTACACACTACTTTGTTATGTGGCACTTTGATGATTTTGCCGTGGAATCTACTCAGAAGAGTAAAAGGAAGATATTTTCTCACCTGAAGCTCTGGTTTTCCATTGACATATACAGTGCTATTGTTCACCATTTCCACAATGGCAACACCCAGGTTGCATCTAATTCCGAAGGAGATGCAAAAGCCCAGCCCGCTCATTATGGCAATGATGTAGCGCTTGGGCAGCCCACAGCAGTAGCATTCACACAGCACTGGCTTGCGGGTGCTCGCCTGCACGGGCCGCCCCTCTTCTGTCAGCTCAATGTGATCCTCCTCTATGTTGGTGCCATCGATTTTCCTAAATGGATGACAAAAGAAAAAATGAAGATGCCTTACTGTCTCAGTAAAATTTGCTGATATGTGGATGGACAGTTACATGCTCCAGTCACCTGCTAGCTCTCTTTGGGAAGTGCCTGTGTCTTGGTGGTATTATGAGTTAATGCAAGGCAAACCATGAAAGGCTAGTAGATACTACATTTTTTTATGAATGACCTCTGAAGTTTGTAAATCTGAGCCATCTAGCCAGACAGCTAGCTGGAAAAATGTTCACAGGCTACTCATGAGCGTAACTTTGAGAGCTAAATGGGGGTCTGTTGTGATAAATTCCATCAGTTCTTAGGAAAGTATACATATGACAAAATTAAACATAATTTCTAATTAGATTCTCTCAGCAGAGCTGCCAGTAGGTTTCAAGAAAAGATAAATATAAAACAAATCATGGTTTTGCTCAGGCCAAAACTCCCTGGAATTTGTTTTCTCCCATGAGACAAATTTCAGGTCTGTACTGTAGAGAAAAAAGTCTCTGGCATCAGAGTTCCCTATTTAAGATGTAAAAGAGAGAGGCCCAGACTTTATCTGCCTGAAGGGATTTGAAGCCATGTGTCCCCTCTTCTCCGAAACATTTCCCTCACCACAAGGACTTAGGTCACTGCAAAGTGAACCTGTGCAACTCCTACTGCTGAATGTGTTGCCCTATGTATGAAATACTTACTACTAAATGAGATCTGAAGGAAGACAGGGACTTTCTGGGATGTTGATTCACCCTTCCTCAGCAGTGGAGGTTGAAACGGCTTTGCCTGGCATCAAATTTGGTGTGGCAACTGCAGTGCAGCTGGGAGGAACTGGGAGGCAAGGTGCCAGGAATGGAAGCGCTCCCATTCACTCAGGACACGAACAAATGGCACCCAGCCATATCAGCCTGTAAGAGGTTGCCCACCAGCCACTAACTCACATAGGAGTACAGCTCCTCCAGCTTTGCATATCCTACAAGCAACTTAGCTGAGAGATTCATATTAAACAAAATGGCATTTCCATGTACTCTGGAATTGCATGATAGTGCAATTACAAATTTATTTGGTCTCCTAATATGATTAGGGCTATTAACATCATGCTGCAGGGACCAGAGAAAGTTTCTGGTAGAAAAGGCGAGATGAGAAGGAACTGAACATACCACCCCACACCAGAGCTACATAATTCCTTCCATAACATCAACTTTCCAAGCATTTGTTTTAAATGCAGAATAGGAGTTTTCTGACATGCTGAAACACTTAAGGACATGACTGGCCATGAATACATGACTAGCCCACTAAACACTACCCACTAGCTTAAGGTTAAGTGATTACTTCAGATCAGTAGCTACATTAAGACGCCTTTCAGTGTTAACATTGCTCTGAAGAAGTGAGCTCAGGACCCAGTGCCTTTTGTGTCCGCAATGGAGTTACATGGAGTATTGTAAAAATACGAACCATTAGTTAATCTAAAGGAAGCCCAGCTCCCCATATAAGATGAGAAAATTATTTCATTCACTCTTTCCTGATAAGGAATAACTTAATTCCTTCTTTTACACATCTGCCTAAATGTATTTTAAATCTAAGCTACTTTGGCTTTCAGTATAAATATTGACTATTAAAGAATTATTGACAACATACATGGATAGGCTACACCTGACTAATCAATATGGTAGCTGGTTGGGTATCTGGGTACAGTATTGTTTTAATACCAGCTTTCTCCAGTTGCTGAGAGTCTAATGTACTATCCATAATCTAATAGCTGGTACTCTATACTAAAGGGTTTGCATATATGGATAGTAAGTATAGCTGCCTGAGGACCTTCTTGTAGACTTTAATGTATCTATAAATTTCCACTTAAAAATCTGATCATTTTTAGGCTTTAGAGCTAACTGATGCATCATTTAATACATTATTCCATTTTACATAGTATCATAAACCCTTTACTTCAGCCTTAGTCTTAGTAAAAAGATGAAAAGCATGTTACAGCCCATCAGCTCACATTTTCAAGAAACACAGTGTTTGGGTCAGAAGGGAACTCCTAGAATTCTTTGATTTAATCCCTTTCTCAAACCAGTGCTCACTGCAAAGTGATCATTAGCTCATTGTCAAGCTGCAGCAGACTTTGCATCAAAGCAAGGTAACACAGGAAACATGATATTACTGTGGTGTTATTGAGGGTGACTGAGAACTTATGATTCACTGGCAGGGAACCAGCATTTGTTAATGAAATGAGAGTAGAGAGTAGTGCAGTCAGGCACTTTATAAAGGAGACACCATATATTCCATTCTCTGTGTGTTATTATGGGTAGATGTAAACAGAATGACATATCAAAATTAAAGACCTCAGGAAGTGAAAAGACAATTGCATAACCATTTTTTAAAGTGTTGTCCTATCAAAAGTGTTATTAGCAAATTGAAAGAAATAATTTAGTTGTTTTCTAACATAACCTAAGGTATTGATTGAATTAAATAAAACCAGAATTTTAAATTTTTTGTACCTTTACTGGTCTCTGTTTATAAGAGAGATGTTAGCCTTTAATTGGTTCATTATTTTGGGCAGCTGGCAAAGAGTAGAACCATCATGCAAAGCCAAAACATCTGTTCCAGTCTGGACATTTTCAGCTGGCTGTCAATTCAGATAGGCATGAAAATATCCTTCTGCTCCAAATTCACTGCTAAAAGTGGTGAGCTGGGACTACCATTATTGTCCGATGTTGTCTCTACAGAGAAATTAATTGTTTTGTTATTGTATTTGACTAATTAATAGAAGCAAGCCTAGGACCATTCCATGACAAAAAATCTATACGATATAGTTTATACAGCCAAAGATTAATGCTAAGCCCTCTATAGCAGGTTTGTCTTGGAGAAAACTATTTTGCAATAGCAGTCCGAAAACATAGGCATTAGAGCAGTGCAGACATTCACACAGCCAGTATCTGACCTAGCTTTTGGGCTTATTTTATTGAACAGGTATATAATGAAGATACAGCAACTCCATGAAAAGATGAAAAATATATCTTCTAATTGATCCATATATTTTGGTGGTGTCACTGAAAATTTTCACCAGTGATGTAGAAGAAAACTCTTTTGGGGCCAGTGTTCTCCTGTAATTATTCATGCAGGAGAGCATTCTGCTGCACAGCTCCTTAGATGTCTGTGTTTCCTTTTTTTCAGCAAACATACAACACTTGGCAAGTAAGAAGAGCTAAGCTATTTGAAGATATCTCCCTCCATGTTGTGTGCTCAAATGTAATAATAACTGTATGAAAAATGTCTTTATTGAATGGATACTCTGGCACATACAGAATTTTGAAAAAATTGCTATCAGTAATACATAAAATCCCTAGAACTCATATACATTCAGCCATCTCTATTTATGGGATTTTTAACATAGGAATTAGTTCTTTCTTCATGTGATGAAGTTGGTAGACTAGAATCATACCAATTTTATTCATTTGATTAAAAGTTCATTGATTCTACAATAACAGGCAAATGTTAATATTTGCCATGTATTAAAACACATTCTAGAATGGATTTTACCAGATACTGTAGTCTTTCACAGGCAGCTGGAGCACAATCCTACACAAAGTTCAAGCCTCACACCTACAAATCCAGTAATTACAATGATACCTGCATAACTTCAGAAATCTATACAATGATTATTGAAAAACATCATTTATCCAAAACCAGATACAAACTTCTGAGATCTTATTTACTCTTCAGGGACTTGGCCAGGTGATAATTTTCCATACCTAATCCTGCAACTGATTCATTGGTACCAAATCCTAGTACAGACAGGCAAACTCTCTTAAGTTACTCAGTGCATGGGACCTCTCTCACTGGTTTCTGCATTGTATTTGCATGAAACTCAGGGCATGTCTCAAACACCAAGGGGTTGCATCTCACAGGTGCACTCCCAAGCCGCAGGGCAACCTTACAGGTTCTCCTCAGCACAGTGTCAGTGCTCTGGAGGGATGCATGCCCTTCGGGTGCCGCAGCGCAGCACTGACTGTGTTCATTCTGCCCTTGCACTAACACTGTTGTACAAGCTGCCTCACAAAGCCCATAAATCAGCTGAGTCTGGACACCCCACATTGTGCTCACAGCGGTCTGGGAGGCACTAAACTCTCTCTACTTGCATGCAAAGGGAACATTTGAGAGGACTAACTGATCCAGCGCAGTCAGAGGTGCCCTGTCCAGTGCAAGGGTGTATTGTTCAGATTCAAGTTGCAGTTTTTAGTAATTCAGGCTAATTCACCAAGGGACATCTACAGCAGCCAGAGCTACACCTAGCAGGGCCCAGAGTTCATACAGCAGCCATGCGACATGACCTATGTGTCTTTTTACATTAAAAGTAACAATATTTAGTTGTAAACCCACTTAGTCTCTTCCCAGTAAGCCCACAGTTGCTGTTAGCTGGTCCAAGACTCCCTAAGTTCACAGAAGGACCAAAGTGTTTACGCCTGTCAAGAAGCTCTGCATGGAAAGCTTTTTGTCTGGGAAACATAAGGCTTACAGAGCCCAGCTCTGATATTTGTTCACCCAAGCATTGAATTCTCTAATTTTTTTTTCCTGCCTCACTGTATATACTTAATCAAGAAAAAAAAATGCATTTAAAATATTTTGTAAAAAATATTTAAAACACTTTGCAGAATATCTTCTAAGATCTCACAAAATGAAACTGCTGCTAAAGGCCTAAAGAAAGGATGGCTCTTGAGTCTCCCACTTCAGTCCTCCCTGCCTCCCTTTCAGGCTCCAGAGGTGACCCTGAGGTCACCTCCTGTGAGCAGACTATTTTGCAGCAGTCCTGTGAGGAGGCTGCTTGTGCTTTAGCACTTGAGCTTGCCTGTGGACAATTACTATGGAGCAGCCAGTGTCTGGCAGCTGCTCTTGCCAGGTACCAGCTTCTGGGTCTGCTCTGTTGTTTGCACAACAGAGGAAATGTGGCAGAAAGGCATAGATCAGTCACATTTACCAAAGCTAAAAAGTATTTTTCTATCCACTTTTCTAGTTTTGATCCCACATCAACGCATTGCAGTCACTGAAATCACACTTCGAGGCCCACTAAGAATGCATATTAATATAATTCATCACCTGTCGTATGCTGGAAGAGAAACCAAATTCTTTGCTGATTTGCAACACATTAAAGCAAATTGGATGAAGAGCAAAGTCAAGGCTGCAGCTGGCACATATGTGCTTGTACCATCACGTAAAAACACAAGTGTATGCTCTCATTTGTAGACTAAGCCGTAGAGAATGTAATTAAAGTTGAAAACATGCACATTTCATTGATTTAGAGAAACCTTCAATTATGGCTGCATATTTCCTTCAAGACTGCTAAAACTGCAGCAATTCTTACTTCGATCTGATTGCAGACATAGCAAAAAGACTTTATAGTTTGGGATTCTTTCCTCTGCTGGCTAGTATATCTAAGGAAGGCATTAGGATATGTTTAAAACAGAAAATAATTGAGTTTAGTGAACTTCCTTGCATCTTGACTGATACTTGGTTTAATTTGATTCAGTAGCAGTGTTGCTGAAGTTAGATGCCAGTACTATCAGCAGTGTAGGAACCAGCACGATAACCTTGATAACATGACTACAAGAGGAGTGTAATCTGGGTAATTAAAAGCGAACTCAGCCTACTACCACATCACAAACTCAGTAGATACAAACCCTACATGGTTTTGGTCAAACTGGCCAGCAGAGTCCGCAACACATCATTGAATAAATGACTTAATCCAATGTTCTTAAAGAAAAATGGATTCCCTGGAATTATTGTAGAATGTTGTAAAAGTAAAAAAAAAAGGCAAAATATCAGACTTCATCTGTAACACTGTAAATAAAAAAAAAGTTAAGTGGAAACTGTTGAGCACAGGTACTCTGTTCATATGATACAGAAACAGAGTAACTGGCAATCTAACAGTTCATATTACGAATCTCTCAGAAGTGTACATTCTTATTTTCTTGCAAATACACACTGTAGTATGATACATGCAAATCATTACACATTTTTTATGATCAGAGGCATGTTTAGATGTGCCTAGAACTACATCTTGAATCAAAATAGCATTCCTAAAAGAAGATAAAGAGGTGGATATGAAAGCAAATACAGTTCAGTCACTAGAAACACCTTCAGTTAAAATGTTGTCTTTTCTCACACACAGATTTAAAACACTTAATATCAAGTATGCAAGAAATGCCACTGAACTCTCTGGCTCTTGTTTATTGATTACCCAAATAAGTGTTGTCAATGGCTATTAATAATAGAAATAATCTTCCATTTAAATGAGAAATCTCTTTCCCTTTATGAAACTGGTAGTTTCTTACATCAGATTTTCACCTATCTAAAAATAAGAATACTCCATTTCTTTTTTTCATAAAACTGTCAGATTAAGATGAAAATCTTTAATCTTTTCTCTCTTTTTGCTAGCAAGCAGCTGCTCCTCATTTTCCCTTTCTAATTTGCTAGTCTCAGTAAACACACACATACCTATCTCCATTTAATACATTTTCTCTTGCTGACTCTGAACAAGATTTAAAACCCCTCCATACCTGTAATTTAGGAACATTAATTCTAATTTCAGGAGTGGCATCATTTGGGAATGTTAATTCCTATTAAATCATCATTTTTTCTTATGCAAGGCAAACCACATAATTATTCATATTTAATAATTTAAAAGTTTTTAATTAAACAGTTTTTCAAGCTCTTTGTAATATTACAACACTGTTTCATAACTTATTTTCACCTTTTTTAGTTTAATATAAATATTCTGCGATCTATAGTCATATGCTGTTGTAACAGTGCTCCTTTTACACATTCTGTCTTGCAGTAATCTGTCTCACTCTCTGAACTCAGAAGTTAATTTTACAACTCTAAATTCGGGTTTATGTTTATACATTTTTCTATACTGCATTTCTCTTAATAAATTGAAGCAATGAACCTGTCCAGGAATTTTCTGTTGGATTTTACCTTCTCAGATTCCCCAACGAGTCACTAATGGTGTTCTTCACCTCTTCTTTTCCTGGGTTAAAAAATCTTTCTTTCAGTGAACCAAGCATTTTGTCCTTCTTCTCCAGTAAATCCCTTATGTTAACAAGTATTCACTTCTTCTGTCATATTTCCCAATGCCAGAGTCAGGAGCCTCCACAGGTCCCCTTGGTGACCTCTGCAATACCAACCAGTTGCTCAAGAAAGGAGCATGGAAGAAAAATTAAAATAAAAAAATCAAACGAGATCTTCCAAATCCAGAAGGACTCTGGAGCAAATCCCCTCAGAAGCACTCAGGGACTCAGCGTTGCACTTGCAGCAGCTCTGCTGTGCATCTGTGCAGTCGGTACCCGTACAGGGGCAGTTCATCCAGGGGCTGCAGCTGGAGAGCTGGAGGTGCTGCTGAGGGCCAGTGTCCCTGGGCAGGATGTGCTGCCTGCTCCACAGGCAAACCTCAGGCTGGCTTGCTGGGGCTCATCCTCAGTGCATCTCTCCCTCCCTCCCCTGCCTCTTTCATGCCGAGATCCTGTGCAAGGTGGTGCTATAGTAACGGACACAATACCTGTCCTCAAGCCACTCCAGTTCATTAATAAGACCTCATCTATGGCAAGAGCCAGAAGTTTATTAAACATTTATGAGTCCTTTCTGCAGAGAGGGAAATACTGCAAGCTACAGTTCCCGTTCACTGTGTACCCTCCACCCAGGGGAGCCCCCCCACCCCAGTACACCTGCTGGTTTGAACCCAAAGCTGCCTTCCCCAGCCTGGGCATTTATAAGTGATGTTGCTGGGCCCTTGGGCAGACAGATGCAGAGGCGCATTGGTGTGATGCTGTTTGAATAAGCAATGGAAGACCAGCTATAAATTAAATCCATTGCATTTTTGAAACACAAAGTGGGTCAAAGAGGTGAACCAATTCAACTCAATGTGGCTTCATAATGACAACACACTTTTTCTAGCATGGCAAAAAGTACTTAATGAAAACTCTTGTGGAAATGCAGCCTGCCAGTACGCTTACCATGCTTGCATGTTGGCTGGAGGCAAATGAAGAATTTCTGCTTTTGACAGGGCCTTAGTTATGGGACTTGGGTTATAAATAACAATTAAAGAATGAAAAAAAAACACAAAAAAACCCCAACAAAACCAGAAACCCCCCACCAAACTCTAAAACCAAAAATCCAACCATTTCATATACTCCCTTCCCTGTTCTTTGGGTGAAGAGGAAGGCAGAAACCTTGAGGACTATTAGAAAAAGGGAGAGCTTTGAGTTTGGTATATTACCTTACTCTCCCAAGAAGGTTAAATTAAGGACCTGCCAGCGCCTCACCAGGCCACCAGCAGGATAAGAATTGCTTTTCCCTGGAAGTCCCAGCTGAGAGCTGTCATGTGGAGGGCAGGAGGGCAGGCAGCTGCCTCTCTACAAAACCCCAGATCCAGTTTTGCCACAGGCCACCTGGTGTCCCTGATAAAGCTGGCGTGGCTCTGGTCCCTTCTCCTCCTGACCTACACTGTCATTATCCTTCCAGGCATGGTGGCCACACTTTCCCCTTAACTTATGTTTAGAGCTTGGTCTATCCAGCCTCTACAGAGAGAGAGAAGAAAAAAAGAAAGCAAGAAAGTGGTTCCTCTAGAGAAATAAACTGGATCTGAGTTGTTTTCACTTACAAACATCTCATTTGGACGTTTGAACTCAGTGAGTAAGTTTGAATGGGATGTTTATCCGTGCCAAAGCAGTGTAAGGACTATCCATCCACCTTCCATTCCTCTCCTGGCTCCTTGCATGGGCTTTCAGTCTCTGGGTTTTAGATGTCTCCATAATACAAATACCAAATGTCTGGATTGTCCCAGCTCAACTTTGAGGATGGATGTGTTGGAAAACACACTTCCTCATGGTTATGTGAGGCAGGCAAGCAGCTTTCACTGAAATCCTTTATTCCTAGTGCAAACCAGGAGCAGAGAAGAGAGGGAGAGGAGGAAAAGAGGACAGAGAGGAGAAAGACGAGAGACTTAGGAGGTGAGAAAAGTTTTGCTTGGCTGGAGTCTCTTTGCAGAACTGGTTACAGTTTCTTCCTTGCTTTGAATAATTCATGCCATGTCGAGAAGTGTCGGAAAACTCCAGGCTCAGCGCAGCTGTCCTTGCTGACAGTCCTCTCATAGTGAGCAGTGAGGACATGGGACCACGAGCTGCCAGCACTACCTACCCACATGCCTGTAGCAGAGCTTCTTTAGGTGCATTTCTGCCCAGCTGGGTGTAACTGCTTTCACTGCCAACTCAAGGACTGTCCAGTCACTGTCCCTGCCACACACTCTGCTGCCCTGGGAGCAGCTGAACCTCCTATTCCTCCTCTGCCTCCTCCTCCTCACTCTGCTCAGGCTTGAGTCTGGCCTCTCCAAACTGAGTTAAAGGAAGCAATTCCTCCTGGTTTCTCCCTCCAGATCCCTGGCCCTGGTTTCCCCTGGCTCACTGGGGCTTGTGGACAGCAGAGCAGCAAGGTCACCACTGTGAAAAGGCCCCACACAATGCACTGAAACAGCATCTCCAATTTCCACAAGGCACACAGAAAATGAACACTAGCAAGCCAACTGCCAGACATCAGAGGTATGTATAGTTTTAGGGATATATACATGTCAAACTATAATATTTAATTAAATTGTCTCCCATTTCAACAAGCATAAATTTGCTAGCAAAAAAAGTACCTGAAACCATGTAAGAACCCAGCTCTGAACTGGAAATGGTGCATACTCCACTGCAAGGAATTTACCTTGGAAGTCTGGAGCTCAGGTTGGAAAGTGGTGTTCCAAACCCATACCTCCCAGCAGCTGTGGAACATAGGGTTTTAGCTTGCCCTTCTTTCTGGGCTTCTGGTCCTGCTTCAGATATAGAAAGAATATTGCTGACACAAGAAAGAAGTTATGCTCAAAATTCAGTTCTTTGTTCACTTACCCACACGTTCTCTAATTACATGGATGTCTGAAATCTGTCCTTCATGCATTTGGGACTGATTCAAGTGGCTTCCTCAGAAATATATTCTAGCTGACCCCTTGCAAGGTATGCTCTCCTCGTTCATGTAGCTAAAGATATGTAATCACATTGTAGTATATAATTTCATTTTAAGATTGCCTCTTGCAAGCTGGAATTTAAGTCCAAGACACAGCTTTTTTCCTGCATTTGCAAAGACATATTTTGCAAAATTAAAACTAAATGGCTCATATAACTTGTAGCTATTACTGAAATTACAGATTCAGATCCTTAAAGACCCCTAGTAAGACTGTATTAAAACTGTGTTTTTAAACACAGCACAGCCACTGCTGTGGGCTCATATACTATCATCACCTTAAGTGTTCAAGAATAAAATGAGTTGTAAGAAAACTTGGAAACAGCTCAAGAGCACACACAGGAGATGTGCCAGCCTAAGAACAGCTGTGCCTTGCAGGCACAGGGCTTGATTCAGTGTTGCAGCAGCCCCTTAAGAAAACGACGCATGCAAATGTCAGAGCTAGCAATAAACATAACTCTTACCTGGAAGAGTAGTTTCTACAGGTAAATGTAGAGCCTAGAGGCTCTCTTATCTGTTACAGTTATTTCTTTTGTTGAAAGGCTTAAAAAAATTCATTTTTATGCTATTTCTACTGATGATTCCTCAAAATAATGGTTGTGATAAAGTCTTTGTCACATTTAAAAAGACTTTTGCTACTGATTTCAGTGTGGACTGGATAGCATACACATTTCATATGCAGGTGTTATTCAGACAAGTGTGCTTCTCTTAAAGATGATTCCTGATACAGGCTTGTGAGCAGCCACTTTTCCCAATGCTTGTAAAATATAAAACGTTGAACTCTTTACAAATATTTAAATATCACAGTAATTGACACCTTGACACTAACATCCTGGGAAAGTCGACTTAACCTTTTGTTATCTCTGCTGAATTAACATTAAGATGCTTCATCTCATGCTGTTTGATCAACCCTAACAGTAACCAAAGGTTGGTGGGGTCCTCTAGAGGAAACATACACAAGTGCAAAGCATTGTTACAGCCAGGGCAGCCAAGGTCAGACTAGAATAACCTTGTTAATTTTTAATCAGTTTCTTTTCAGTTCAAGGCCATGTGATCACGACCTTGATCCTTGTGAGCTGCTTTTTGGATCACAATTTGCTCTTGTTATTTGGAGAAACCTTCTTTTGGTAAAGTCCGATAGCTTCGTTTTTTAGCTCTTTCCTAGAGCTCAAAGGCTAGAAAATACTGGGTGACCTGTCTTCCTAACTGAAGATTTCTTAAAATTAAATATAATTAAAACATTTCAATGTTTCAAAATTAAGTCTCTGTGGAAGTTTTAAATACCTTCTTGTCTTCCAAATGGAGCAAAGTAAAGAAGCAGAAGTGATGAAAGTTGGTTTCACCTGCAAGTGGGCCTTACACTTGGTAGACTTCAATATTTACAGCAGTGTGAGTCTGACAATGATTTGCTCATGGACAAGACCCAATTCAGAATAGTCTGTGACTATGTGAAAAAATTGTCTGCTAGATTTCACAAAATCATGGAATCATTCTTTCAGGAAAAGACCTTTAAAATTATTGCATCCACCTGTTAATCCAGAACTGCCAAGTGCTCCACTAAACCATGTCTCCAAGTGGTGTCTTAAACATCCACTCAGGTGGCAAGCATATTTTATCATTAGGCATGAAACTTTGGGGTGAAACTAATTCTCCCATTGCATTTGTATTGTGACTGGTGTATTGGAGACCCTATTTGGATTGGCATCTGTAAGAGTCTCTGTATCATTGCATTAAAGAAAAGGGTGCTGTAGGAATTCAGTCTTCAAGATCTAAAGCATCTGATGTCAAAGATAATAGGCATGACCTGGGATCCCATGTTATACAAGGGTTATAAATCAATATGATCAATATGGTTCTTCAGGTTTTGAAAGGTATGGATTTACATCGACAGTTTTCCTCCATAAACGAGGACAGATTCAAAGACTTTAGGATTCTGATTTCTTTTTTTGCCATACATGGGAACTGAGTGCTGTCTTGCCAAGTTAAAATGCTTTGTATTGAGTCTGTTCAAATTCAATTTTCACATGCTGTGTTTGTTTCCCTGATAACTGCAGCAAAACCAGCACTAATCTCAAATGGTTCAAAAAATCCATCTTTAGTTTCTAGTTTCTGCTTCCTGAACAGATCACAGGTAGGAAAGTTATTTGATGACAGTTGGACACAAAATAAAAATAGAGGCTCCTGGGATCTAACAACAAATAAAACAATAATGGAAACAAGGATTCTTCTTTATAATTTTTCTTACTGGAAACTGCTCATTAAGTAGTAATTTCTTACACCTTACACAGTAAGTAAGAGGGCTTTTAAACCATTTCTGTGTGTAAAGTTCCTATGTGAAGTATGTCTGTTTCTCCACAGAAA